>CM029020.1:9328384-9504617 GCA_016801055.1 Panax notoginseng
TTTATTTTCATATCTGATGTTACATGATTGTGAAACTCAAAATTCACATTTATGTAAGATTATAGATGTGCTTGCGTCCGGCTCAAAATTTAAATAAAGATTTGAATTTGTAAATGATGACCTAATAATACAAAATTCATTAAATTATTAACACTTAGGAATTTTGTACGCACAAAAAAATGAATTTTTTAAACTACCAATAAACTTATTGCATAAACTAGTTTTCATCGAATTGGTTATACCTATGTTTCACATTACATTCATGGCAATTAAGTAAGAGTTTTCGTTATTTAATATAGGTCGTTTTAGAGAAATATTTTTGTTCCTTAATATAAGTCGTTTTAGAATTTCAAGTAAGCATTAATTGCTTAGTTTTCAATATTACCCTAAATATTAAATGTAATTTTTGGTTCTCTCACTATTTTCTGTTCAATAAATAACAATCTCTTATTTCAATACAAGGGTAATATAGACAATTGGTATTATAGTTAATGCTATACAATCATTACCTTATGTGAGACCCAGATTTTATGAATAAATATTTAATTTTTCTCGAAATAATTTTTTTTATATTATGGTGTGGATTTGATATAATAGTTATGGGTAGTATTTATAAATTTTGCAAAGTATGCAAGTTGTCATATTATATTCGATTGGTCGGGGAATATTCTTTTTGTCGAAAAATATCCGTACGACTGTACAATCATTGGTGGACCCCACAACGGAATTATTGTCGGATTGAGAAAACGACAAAAATACTTTATGAAAATAACGGCGGAAGTTTTACCGTTGATACTGTTGAACTACTCGGTAGTAAAAGTACAGTAATACGCGTTGTTGCATAGTAGCACACGGTATTGATTATTGATATTTATGTGAGAAGTCGCTCAGTTTGATTCAATTATTGTTGATTAATAATATGAGTTATTATAACGATAATGACGTTTTGTTTTATTCGTATTATTAACGTAATAAAACAGAAACATCTTTTTATATAAAACAGAATACTTTATTAAAGTTATTCTATAAATAGAATATATTATATTTTATTATGCATAGTGTTGCATAGTATTTTGCATAGTGTTTGCATAGTAAAAATCTTTTTATACAAATAGAATATTGTGACGCCCCCAAAATTAGGTATACATCACCCATCTTGGGTCGTCAGATACATAGTACAGAATACAAATACAACTTAATAATACAACTGTCGTGTACAATACGACAAAACATAAACTGTGAGTTTGAATACAAATATTATCTTCTAGAGAGTATTCATACTCAAAAGGAGTCCTCATTACATTTATTAACACACCATTACATAGAATAGTGAGGACTACTAACTAATACTATTCTTCGGACCATCACTCCGTTCCCCGACTTGCCCCAGCTACGTTCTCATTTCCTGAAGAGAACAGTGAAAGAAAGGGTGAGCTCAACTAGCCCAGTAAGAAATATTATGACTAAGATAATGCAGAATAAATTATCATTAGCCTTCAACAATGTTAAACTGATAAAATATAATAGACATCAAGTTTAACTGTAGCGGAACAAGCAATCCATTAAAAGAGTCAAGTAGAAAATAAACTCTACTATCTTTTATGATTTAAAAAGTTTTTCAACACTGTGATCGCTGGGACTCAGCTTAATAAAATAATCCACATCATCGAATCACCCCTGCACTACGGCCAAGGATATTCGTATATTCATTAATGGTCATGATCATGCCAACAACTGTCCATCAATGCACTACGGGCCAATGAGGACTTTTACCACATCATTTGTAACATTACGATCATGATTATACCGAATAATCCCTGGTCATAATCATACCAAGTCCATCTATGCACTACAGGCCACAGATGACTTTCAACATTTTATAAACATGAGGATGATGACAATGATATAAGAATTCAATAAAACAAGTTCAAGAATTAATTTATCCAGAAATTAACAACGTCCAAATTGTCAACATGATACTGCATTGTGGAGTAAAATTCAAGAATGCTTAGAAGAATATTTCCTTGAAAAGATACTGGATGAAACGCAACTATCAAGGATATTCCACAACTTTCATGGAGTATAGAAGTCAAAACTTAACCAACTGAGTACAATAAAGAATGGAATAACAAAAGAAATCACCATGCATGCGATAGACCGCACAGACAGGTTATTTCAATAGAATAATAAATAATGGAACCAGGTCCGGCGTAAACGCACAGACAGGATATTCCGACAGAATAATAAATAATAGAACCAGGTCCGGTGTAAAACACACAGACAGGATATTCCAACATAATAATAATAAAACGGAACCAGGTCCGGTGTAAAACACACATACAGGATGTTCCAACAGAATAATAAACGGAACCAGGTCCGGTGTAAAACACACAGACAGGATGTTCCAACAGAATAATAGAAGAATGTCACCAAGTATAGGGTAGACCGCGTATACTGGTTATTCCAACAGAATAATAACAAATGGAATAACAGAAGTTCTCTTCATGAATATAAAAGAAATAATATTCCCTACATTAAAAGAACTGGATATTGAAAAAGTGATGTAGCAGAATACTTTTATTCTCTCTCTCTTATTCTCTCTATACTTTCTCTCTCTACAGCTTGAATGAATTCGTGAAAAATAATGAAGCCCTAGGCCTCTATTTATAGAAAAACCGAGGGTGGCTCTTGGTCTTAACGAAGGGTCAAATGACTCTTGGTCTTAACGAAGGGTCAAATGACTCTTGGTAATATTGAAGGGACAACTACTATTGACGAAAGTAATTACTATTGACCAAGGTAAATACTATTGACGAAGGTAATTACTATTGACCAAGGTAAATACTATTGACGAAGGTAATTACTATTGACCAAGGTAAATACTATTGACGACGGTAATTACTATTGACGACGGTAATTACTATTGACGAAGAGACTCTTAGATGATGACATATGGCCCCCCATAAAATAACCAAACTTACCACAACGTCTCAATTATTGATTTAATAATATAACATATTATACAAATGATACTATGACAATAATTTAAGAGATATGATGCAGCAATTACTGTAGCAATAATTGAGTATAGCTGAGTGACTTCTCACGTAAGCATCAATAATCAATACCGTGTGCTACTATGCAACCACGCGTATTACTGTACTTTTACTACCGAGTAGTTCAACAGTTTTAACGGTTTTAACGGTAACACCTCAGCCGTTATTTTTATAGAAAGATAATTCTGTCGTTTTCTCAATCCGACAATAATTCCGTTGTGGGGTCCACCAATGATTGTGCCGTCGTACGAATATTCCTCGACAAAAAGAATATTCTCCGACCAAATGAATATTTTATAGCAGCTTGCTTACTTTGCAAAATTTATAAATATTATCCACAACTATAACATTATATCAAATTAACTCCATAATATTCAAAAATGATATTTATAGAAAATTCATCTTTATTTATAAAAGTTGGGGTCTTACAAATATATTATATTTTATTTAAAAAAAATTTCTTTAAATATGGACCGTCAGATTAAAGTAAATCAATCTGGACCGTTCATGGATTAGTTACTATGCATTCCATTTTTCTATAAATAGAAGCTCATTCCTTCATTATTTTCTTACGAATTCACTGAACTCTAGAGAGAGAAACTATAGAGAGAGACTATATAGAGATAGAAGAAAAGTTTCTGCTACTTCACTACTCTTATATCCAGTTATTTTACGGTAAGGGATATTATTCTTTTGTATTCAAGAAGAGAACTTCTGTTATTCCATTTCTTGATTATTCTGTTGGAATAACCTGTATATGCGGAATACCCTATACTTGGTGACATTCTTCTATTATTCTGTCATTGTTATTCCGTTGGAATATCCTGTCTGTGCTTTACGCCGGACCTGGTTCCGTCTTTATTATTCTGTTGGAATATCCTGTCTGTGTATTTTACACCGGACCTGGTTCCGTCTTTATTATTCTGTTGGAACATCCTGTCGGTGTGATTTTCACCTGACCTGGTTCCATTATTATTATTCTGTTAGAATAACCTGCCTATGCGAAGTACCGCATGCATGGTGATTTCTGTTGTTATTCCATTTCTTATTATTCTCAGTTGGTTAAAATTTTGACTTCTATACTCCATGAAATTAGTGGAATATCCTTGATATTTGCGCTTCATCCAGTATTTTTCATGAAAATATTTTTCTGATTGAATTTTACTCTACAAAGCAGTATCATGTTGACAATTTGGACGTTATTAATTCCTGGATAAATTAATTCTTGAACTTGTTTTATTGAATTATTATATCATTGTCATCATCCTCATGTTTATATATGTTGAAAGTCATCTGTAGCCTGTAGGGCATAGATGGACTTGGTGTGATTATGACCAGGGATTATTCGGTATAATCATGACCGTAATGTTACAAATGATGTGGTAAAAGTCCTCATTGGCCCGTAGTGCATTGATGGACAGTTGTTGGCATGATCATTACCATTGATGAATACACAAATATCCTTGGCCCGTAATGCATGGAATTTGTGGTCGTGACCCTAACGAATATCCTTGACCGTAGTGCAGGGATGATGTGAATTATTTATTAAGCCGAGTTTCAGCGATAAAAGTGATGAAAAACTTTTTAAATCATAAAAGGTAGTAGAGTTTATTTTCTACTTGACTCTTTTAATGGATTGCTTGTTCCGCTGCAGTTAAACTTGATGTCTATTATATTTTATCAGTTTAACATTGTTGAAGACTAATGATAATTTATTCTGTATTATCTTAGTCATAATATTTCTTACTGGGCTAGTTGAGCTCACCCTTTCTTTCACTGTTCTCTTCAGGAAATGAGAACGTAGCTGGGGCAAGTCGGAGAACGGAGTGATGGTCCGAATGATAGTATTAGTTAGTAGTCCTCACTATTCTATGTAATAATGTGTTAATAAATGTAATGAGGACTCCTTTTGAGTATGAATACTCTCTAGAAGATAATATTTGTATTCAAACTCACGGTTTATATTTTGTCGTATTGTACACGACAGTTGTATTAGTAAGTTGTATTTGTATTCTGTACCATGTATCTGACGACCCAAGATGGGTGATGTATACCTAATTTTGGGGTCGTCACAGTTGGTATCAGAGCTTAGGGATATGATCCCTGGCTAGGATGTGAGAATAGAACTAGGAGGGGAGAGACGGGGAATTCTTTCGCTAGTATGACCTACCTAAGTTTATTTGGTATTTAATTGGTCGGTCAAAGTATATGGATAATATGTTATATGTTAATTAACCCTTGTTTTGTTGCAGTATTTGCAAATGGCATCCGAAAATATTGAGATAAACAATGAAACACATGAGACCATTGAATCACCAACGATCAATGCTCAGGATAATGTGCAACCAGAGGACAATAATCCTAATAAAAATAATAACACCGATGAAATGGTGAATGATGGGATGGGCAGAGACTTTATGCAATTCATGCAGCAACAAAATAACTCTCGGACGGTCACCGCTAAGCAGTTCAAGGAGCAATTCATGCAACAACGGGCGAAAGCGGCTCCTATCCAAAATGAAGGAGGAAACAATGACAACCCACGGTTGGTCACCGCTAAGCAATTCAAGGAGCTAGGACCACCAGAGTTTTTGGGAAAGCCAGAACTACTTAAGGCGGAGACGTGGTTAAAGCAGATCACCAAGATATTTGATGTCTTGGGATACTCCGAGGAGCAAAAGGTTTCCTTTGTCACCTTTATGTTGCGTGAAGAGACAGATTACTGGTGGGAATCTGTAAAACGTACCCAGCCTGACGCACTCAAGATGTCTTGGGAGAAGTTCCAAGAACTGTTCAATGACAAGTACTTTCCCGAAAGTATTCGTCACATGAAGGAGGTGGAATTTATCAAGTTGGAGCAAAACAACATGACCGTGTCGTAGTACGAAGCCAAGTTTGCCGAGTTGTCCCGATTTGCGTCCCACTTGGTGGATAATGAAGAGAGAATGACGCGGATGTTTTTAAGAGGTTTGAAACCGGAGATACGTCAATATCTTATTTCTCATAAACTGTGTCTGTATTCAGATGTTGTAAATAGGGCTCAATTAGTAGAACGCAATAACGAGTCAACGTAACCAAAAGCGAGCAGTCGGAAAAATGATAATACTGGTGATAACAGTCATCAAAGCGGTGACAATAAGCATGGAGGGAATCAACATGCCAGAAATGGTAACCACTTCAATGGTAATCATGGTCAAAACAATAAAAATGGACATTTCAAGAAGAGGAAATTCAACAATGATGAAAAGACGTCAGCACCAGCACCCGTTGTTAAGGAAGGAGAACGACCACCTATCATATGCTTCAAATGCGGAGGGGAGGGACACATCAGTCCAAACTGCGCGATGCCATCCAAAGCATGCTATAATTGTGGAAGAGAATGTCACTTAGCCCGATTTTGTCGTTCACCGAAGACACGTTCAGATAGGATGGAGGCACCAAAGACCGTCCCAGAAAAGCCAAAGCCAGTAGTTTAAGAGAGAGCGTTTTTTTCGTGACGAGGAACCTGAATAAAATTATCACGGGTATGTTAGTCATAAACTCTTGCGAAGTCTATACCGTGTTATATACCGGTTCTACTCACTCTTTTATTTCACCTAGTTGTGTTCAATGTTTGAACTTAACTTCGGAGAAGTTAGACTTTGATTTATCTGTTGAAATTCCGTTGGGAGAAACCTTTGTTACCTCCACTATTTATAAATCTTGTTCAAATCAACACTTTCACGTTACCTGTTGATCTTATCTCATTGAAAATACTTGCATTGATGTGATTTTTTTAAACGATTGGTTAACTGCTCATCATGCTTTTCGTAAGGTTGTTAGCTTTCATATTCCTAATGAACCTATTATGCGAATTCAAGTAACCAAATCACTAAAGTCAATCATTGTCATATCAAGCCATAAGTAAAAATCCCCGTTCCTTTCGTTGTTGACTTCCTGGTGTGGAATGCACCGAAGCTAGACTTTCCGTAGGAGACGTTGTAAATGACGATGGCAAGTTGATAGGTATCAATGTGACGTGTTATCCAAATCTTGGATGAGGGTCACAGTTTTGAACGATATTTCTATTGTTAATAAATTTCTTGACGTATTCTTGAAGACTTTTTAGCCTACCCCAGAGCGTAAAATTGAATTTTGTATTGACCCCAGTACAAAACCCATTTCTTAAACCCTCAAATATTTCTTCAACTAAAACGAACGTATTATGCGCCAAAGACGTTGGCTCGAGCTGTTGAAGATTACGATCGTACCATTCAATAACATCGTGGAAAAGCGAACGTGGTAGCTGACGCGTTGTGTAGAAGATCGTATACGGTTACAAGTGCGAATATACGAACCCACGTGAAGATAACGAATATACGATTAAAATCGACTTTAATCGATAAAGTTAAAGTCGCTCAAGCTACATACTCAGAGCTGATAAATGTGAAGAAGAAGGTTCAAGAGGGCGTTATTCTAGAAGCAAGAATCGACGAAGAGAGGAAATCTCAACTCTCGATTTAATTGGCCCATTTGAAATCCTCGATGAAGTAGGAACTGTGGCCTATAGACTCATTTTACCGCCAAGTATGTTGCGTGTTCAGAACATTGTTTTTACGTATCGATGTTACGTAAATATGTGGACGACCCGAACAACATTATTAATTTAGAACCGGACGAGATAGCGAAAGATTTAACGTATGAGGAGATACGTGTTAACATCTTGGATAAGAAGGATCGTATTCGATGCTTAAAGGTTATACCTCAAGAGTTAGAATTTGAAGTGAAGTCAAGGTATCCTCACATGTTCGGCATACCAAGTACGTACGTAAATTTCGAGGGCGAAATTCCATAAGGAGGGGAGATTGTGAGACCCCAGATTTTATGAATAAATATTTAATTTTTCTCGAAATAAATTTTTTTATATTATGGTGTGGATTTGATATAATAGTTATGGGTAGTATTTATAAATTTTGCAAAGTATGCAAGTTGTCATATTATATTCGATTGGTCGGGGAATATTCTTTTTGTCGAAAAATATCCGTACGACTGTACAATCATTGGTGGACCCCACAACGGAATTATTGTCGGATTGAGAAAACGACAAAAATACTTTATGAAAATAACGGCGAAAGTTTTACCGTTGATACTGTTGAACTACTCGGTAGTAAAAGTACAGTAATACGCGTTGTTGCATAGTAGCACACGGTATTGATTATTGATATTTATGTGAGAAGTCGCTCAGTTTGATTCAATTATTGTTGATTAATAATATGAGTTATTATAACGATAATGACGTTTTGTTTTATTCGTATTATTAACGTAATAAAACAGAAACATCTTTTTATATAAAACAGAATACTTTATTAAAGTTATTCTATAAATAGAATATATTATATTTTATTATGCATAGTATTTTGCATAGTGTTGCATAGTATTTGCATAGTAAAAATCTTTTTATATAAATAGAATATATTATATTTTATTTAAAAGATTTTTCTTTAAATATGGACCGTCAGATTAAAGTAAATCAATCTGGACCGTTCATGGATTAGTTACTATGCATTCCATTTTCCTATAAATAGAAGCTCATTCCTTCATTATTTTCTTACGAATTCACTGAACTCTAGAGAGAGAAACTATAGAGAGAGACTATATAGAGATAGAAGAAAAGTTTCTGCTACTTCACTACTCTTATATCAAGTTCTTTTACGGTAAGGGATATTATTCTTTTGTATTCAAGAAGAGAACTTCTGTTATTCCATTTCTTGATTATTCTGTTGGAATAACCTGTATATGCGGAATACCCTATACTTGGTGACATTCTTCTATTATTCTGTCATTGTTATTCCGTTGGAATATCCTGTCTGTGCTTTACGCCGGACCTGGTTCCGTCTTTATTATTCTGTTGGAATATCCTGTCTGTGTATTTTACACCGGACCTGGTTCCGTCTTTATTATTCTGTTGGAACATCCTGTCGGTGTGATTTTCACCTGACCTGGTTCCATTATTATTATTCTGTTAGAATAACCTGCCTATGCGAAGTACCGCATGCATGGTGATTTCTGTTGTTATTCCATTTCTTATTATTCTCAGTTGGTTAAAATTTTGACTTCTATACTCCATGAAATTAGTGGAATATCCTTGATATTTGCGCTTCATCCAGTATTTTTCATGAAAATATTTTTCTGATTGAATTTTACTCTACAAAGCAGTATCATGTTGACAATTTGGACGTTATTAATTCCTGGATAAATTAATTCTTGAACTTGTTTTATTGAATTATTATATCATTGTCATCATCCTCATGTTTATATATGTTGAAAGTCATCTGTAGCCTGTAGGGCATAGATGGACTTGGTGTGATTATGACCAGGGATTATTCGGTATAATCATGACCGTAATGTTACAAATGATGTGGTAAAAGTCCTCATTGGCCCGTAGTGCATTGATGGACAGTTGTTGGCATGATCATTACCATTGATGAATACACAAATATCCTTGGCCCGTAATGCATGGAATTTGTGGTCGTGACCCTAACGAATATCCTTGACCGTAGTGCAGGGATGATGTGAATTATTTATTAAGCCGAGTTTCAGCGATAAAAGTGATGAAAAACTTTTTAAATCATAAAAGGTAGTAGAGTTTATTTTCTACTTGACTCTTTTAATGGATTGCTTGTTCCGCTGCAGTTAAACTTGATGTCTATTATATTTTATCAGTTTAACATTGTTGAAGACTAATGATAATTTATTCTGTATTATCTTAGTCATAATATTTCTTACTGGGCTAGTTGAGCTCACCCTTTCTTTCACTGTTCTCTTCAGGAAATGAGAACGTAGCTGGAGCAAGTCGGGGACGGAGTGATGGTCCGAATGATAGTATTAGTTAGTAGTCCTCACTATTCTATGTAATAGTGTGTTAATAAATGTAATGAGGACTCCTTTTGAGTATGAATACTCTCTAGAAGATAATATTTGTATTCAAACTCACAGTTTATGTTTTGTCGTATTGTACACGACAATTGTATTAGTAAGTTGTATTTGTATTCTGTACCATGTATCTGACGACCCAAGATGGGTGATGTATACCTAATTTTGGGGTCGTCACACCTTAATACTTATGGATAACCCTAAAACGACTTATATTAAGGAAACGGAGGGAGTAATAAATAACTCATATTTTTGGAGATTTAAAACAAACCAAGCAAGAGGAAAGAAGAGTATCAGTATCACTAAATTTTCTATCATACATATATATATATATATATATATATGTATATATATATGTGTGTGTATAATGATACCAACTTATAATATTTAGGTCTTGCTCAATTTTGATGCATCTTATTAAATAGTTACCTGGTTTCGAGTAAATTATTTTCATCTATTTTATGTTTAACCCTAAAAATGGGTCCATCAGATTAGAAGTGAAAACAAAAACTCTATGTGATATAAAAATTAGACATAAATATATTTGAATTTCACTTATGTGTATTTAAATAGAGATTTGAAGCCTGTTAACGCCAAGATCTTTGATGACGTCCCAATCACGTAAGACGCCCTAATCCTGCACAGAAAACACGATCAACACCAAAAGCTTGACGGCTGGACCGTCGGGGGATAGCTCCGGCGTGAGAGTCAATACAGGTGTTCAAGGTTTAACAATGGAGGGTGTAAAAATGTCTAGTGTGTTGAGCTAGGTAGAAAGTGTATGCGTACCTTTTGTTAGGAGACCCCCTTGCTAGGTTATACTCTCATACTCGGTTTTTTGTGCCACCAACCATGATCTGACACAGCCTCCTGCTTCCCTGTGGTCTCAGCCGTGTGCATGCAGGTTGTCACCTTTTTTCCACTGTTCCTGTCGCCGGCCGGATAAGATCCCATCCACATTAATGATCTGCAGGTGCTTGGTCAACTGCCCTCCTCCTTTTTCATCATTACCGGTCAAAGTCTTAGATATTTAAAAGATCTTATGGGCCGGCCACTTGACCCAACCCATTATTAATGGGATACAATAAAGGCAATATAAATGTTAGGCCCAACGACTATAAGACTTAGTGATAAAGGTCCACTAGGCTAATTAAACGGATGGGCCCAATTAGTCAGGCCCAATGAAAGAAATATCAGGCCCCAACATTGCCCCCTAGTCTTTTATTAAACAGGATGTTTAGTGGAAGACTGACTGCAAATAGCGCGAGTCCACAAGACGAAAGGGCCCACTGGGCACCAGCCTACCTTAGATAACCCACCAAAACCAAAATCAGACGTTACCCTTTCCTCTCCCTCATCATTATCCCCAATTAATGCGCCGCCCTCGGCTCTCGTGCAAATTTTGAAAAAATCATTCGCTATAAAAGCCGCTGCCCATCCTCCTTGGAGGGTTCCCTGCCATTTCGAATTCATAAGAGCTTAATACCTTCTCCTCTTCAAATTTCTTCCTTTTCTCTGCAAATTCCCAACAATGGCATCCCAGAACCCCGATACAAGTTCTCCTCTTCGTGTCGCCCCCATCTCCACCGTGACCCCTCACTCCAATCCTGACAAAGAGGTCTCGGGCTCAAACCCCCAAATCAATGCCGCGAGTAAGGAAGCTCCGTCCATGGAACCACTCCCCAACCCATCTGATTTTTTCCAGAACGAGGAAGACTTTCCTCATGCCAACACCCCTTCCACTGTCAATGAAACCGAGCTCTGCAACATCAGAGCTCGCTATCAGATCCCGGATACCCACAGGGTACGGATAGCGGCTCCTCACGAAAGGATGTATCAGCGTCCCGATGGCTGGATCGCCGTTCCGGCAACCTTTCTGGAGAAGGGGGTGAGGTTCCCTCTTCACGCCTTTTTGATCACCCTCTTAGGGTTTGTCGGAGTGGGGTTCGCCCAACTGGTGCCAAACTCGTACATCCACATACTGGCTTATATAGCCTTCTGCTACGAGATAGGAGTTCCTCCTGCTGTGGATTCCTTCTTCACCCTCTTCTCTGTGGGGAAATCACGGGAGAAAGGCTTCAAGGTGCTAAGTAAGATAGCCCCCAAGCCCAATGCCAGGATCGAGAAGCGGTCTCTAATGGACACTCCTTCGAGCAACCGAGGATGGCATAACAAATGGTTCTTCGTCAACGGGCCCGAAATCTCTTCTATTCCTGACTGGACCACTTCTGATCGCGTCTCTGCAGACTTCGGAGACATATCCGAGGAGCGCATAAGAGAAATGACGCGCATCATAGAGAAGATACCCCTGAAGGAGTGGAGCTTCGGCCTCTTGGGCAAACAAGCCTGGTTGTACGACCACAAGTTGTCTCTTATCAAGCCGACTTCGACCGATCGGAGGGACTTGGATAGGTACCTTTCTGGCAAGCCTTCATCCCCTTCCACTGAAGTTCCCCAAGAAGAACTTCCGGCCTCGGAGGCCCAGGATGCAGAGGTCTCCCGTGGATCAGAACCTGTTGAGGAGCCCAGCCGACCTCGACAGAAGAAGAGGGCGGTTCGGAAAGTCCGGTCAAATCCTCAAGGAACTCAATCAACTTCTACAGCGAGTCTGATTGACTTGCCTGCGACCGAGCGAATGCAGGCTCTACGGATAAAGAAAAGGAGGACTCACGTGACTCCTCTGTCTGCCGATGAGCTTCGAGTTCCTCGTTCTGCCGCGGTTGAGCCTCCCCCCGTCATCCCTGTGGAGATCCACGTTTCAGAAGATGAGCTCGAAAACTTGAATGAGTCTCCTCTTCTGTCTCGTAAAAGGAAGCAGTCCTCCGAGGATCAACCAGCACCGCCTCCTGAACCATCAGTGCCTTCTCCGCCGAGACCCTCTTCCTCTACCTTCCGGCGAGAAGCTGCGTCTTCTCCCACTGTATGGCCTGATTTTAACGAGAACTTTCCTTTTCAGCTGTTCGACTCCTTTGTTCGGGAGACCGATGACCATCGGTTCGGAAACAGTTCGATCAGGGATTTGATCGAGGAGGGCATGAGTTACCAGGCTAAGGTGAGTGGGTTCAATTGAAATATCTAGGGATCATCTGTTTCTTCTACTAATTCGCTTTAAATGTCTGCAGGCAAATGCTGTCTTCGGGAGACTTCTCCCCTGATACAGAGAGTCTGAAGCCGAAGAAGATGCGGCCAGGCGAGAGATGGCCACTATGGCTTCTGCTCTGGAGAGGGAGAGAAGGGCTCATGGTATCACTATCTTCAATAAAGAAGGCCTTCAGAAGGACTTAAATAAGTTGAAAGAACAGTTGGAGACATCCGAGGCCACCCATCAGCTGACCGTTACTTCAAACATAGACCTGGTTCGTCGGAACGAGGTTCTTGTTGGGAAGAACGAGACGATGGTGAAGACCAATAAGAGCTTGGCTATACAAGTACACGACCTTGAGGCCAGGGATCTGAGACATCTGAAGGAGCGGGCAAAACTCGAAGAGGAGCTCCGCGAACTTCGGGCTCTGAGAGACTTGGGTCCTCCTCTAACCGGAGATCTTCGGAGGGAAATCCAACAAGAATACCGAAAATCTGCTGAGTTGAACGAGGAGATCATCCAGATGTTCTCGGATGGATACGACGAATGCCGAAGCAAAGACAAGTCAAGACTTGTCGCTGCCAAGGTTGAACCGACTATCCTGGACTCTTCGGAAGACGAAGCCGATCTCTGAAGATGGTTTTCTTTCCCTTAGCTGTAGGATTTTTGTAAAGCTTCTATCGCTTTGTAAACATCATTGTGTAAATAAAATATCAGTGCTATCGGTACCATTCTTTATGACTTCGGTTTTCACTGTTTACCAGCACTTCAATATGGATTTAATTTGAAAAATGTACAAGCTCCTCCGTGGGCCTAACTTTAAACTGTTAATTAGCAACTAAGCAAGTCGTATAACAGGTAAGACGAAGCTAAATAACATGGCCTTCCGAACTCAACACTTAGAACGATTTAGGCAATAATAATAAAGTAAAGGAATACTTATTCGTTACCGAAGTGTGAGGTAGATGTCGCGAGGGATCGGACGAAGTCTGAATGACGATGCTTGTCTGCCCCGAAGGGCCTGATAAGGTTCTTAGGATCACCGGACGGTGCGGTTATCATCGAATGGTCGACAAGTCTGTCCGAACCTTTTAGCTTTGGTGGCCATTGATTTTACCACCCTTGGTAAAAAACAATATAGGATCCAGGATTTGACTACCACACGGGGTATCAAATAGATTGGCTGCCATCGAATGGCCAGCGAGTCCTACCATACCTCCTTACTTCGGTGACCATTGATTTTACCACCCTTGGTAAAAAACAATATAGGATCCAGGATTTGACTACCACACGGGGCATCAAATAGATTGGCTGCCATCGAATGGCCAGCGAGTCCTACCATACCTCCTTACTTCGGTGACCATTGATTTTACCACCCTTGGTAAAAAATAATATAGGATCCAGGATTTGACTACCACACGGGGTATCAAATAGATTGGCTGCCATCGAATGGCCAGCGAGGCCTACCATACCTCCTTACTTCGGTGACCATTGATTTTACCACCCTTGGTAAAAATCAATATAGGATCCGGGATTTGACTACCACACGGGGTATCAAATAGATTGGCTGCCATCGAATGGCCAGCGAGTCTTACCATACCTCCTTACTCCACTGTGACATTAGGACAGATGCGAAGATCAGTTGTGAAAGAAGTGACTTTTTATTGATGATGAACGGTTACGTACAGACTCCCAGTGGACTGACTTGGTTTCTATTGAAAGTACTTTCGGAGCCTGCCTGCGTGCCATGTGTTCTGAATTTCGGATCCATCCAAGGCCCTCAGTCGATATGTCCCGGGCTTTGGTACTTCGGCCACTTCATACGGTCCTTCCCAGTTTGGCATCAACTTCCCAGTGTTCTGCGGTGTAGATGCTTCGGCCTCTCTGAGAACGAGGTCTCCCACCTCAAATCTTCGGAACTTTACCCCTTTGTTGTAGTGCTTGGCGACTCTTCTTTGGTAGGCTGCTAACTTGATCATAGCCATTTCTCTGACTTCCTCTAGCAGGTCCAAGTTGGCTTTTAATCCTTCGTCATTGTAGATCTCACTGAACTGACTAACTCGAAGGCTTGGAGATCCAATCTCAACTGGGACTAAGGCATCAGTGCCGTAGGCCAGTCTGAAAGGCGAGTCCCCTGTTGTTGTCCTCGGCGTAGTCCTATAAGCCCACAATACGCTGAGCAGCTCTTCCGGCCATCTTCCTTTGGCTTCGTCCAATCTGCGCTTGATCCCGTTTAAGAGTGTTCTGTTAGTCACTTCGACCTGCCCGTTCGATTGCGGATGAGCCACTGACGTCTTCCTGTGCTGAACCCCCAGTTCCTTCAGAAAGCCTTCAAATTTTGATCCCACAAACTGACGTCCGTTGTCTGATATCACCACTTGAGGGATCCCGAAGCGAAACACTACGAATTCTTTTATAAATTTCAGACACTCCTGTTCCGTTATCAGCCGAAGTGGTTTCGCCTCGACCCATTTGGTCATATAATCAATGGCGACGATGACGAAGCTGACCTGCCCCTTAGCCTTCGGTAACGGACCCAGTATATCAACCCCCCAGACAGCGAAGGGTATAGGAGATAGAATCGAGTATAGCTCTTCCGGTGGCTGATGCGGGATCGGACTGTTGAGCTGACATTTATCACATTTTTTCACGTATTCCGTAGCCTCCTTGAAGATCGTTGGCCAGTAGTACCCCTGCCGAAGAACTTTGTATGCCAGCGACTTAGCCGCCATGTGATCACCACAGATACCCTCATGAACTTCCCGAAGGGCGTACTCTGCTTCGGACGGGACCAGACATTTCAATAATGGTGACGAAAATGCCCTCCGATAAAGATCCCCGTCAATGAGAACGAAGTTGGCACTTTTGTATTTGACCTTTTTTGCTAACATCTGATCCGAAGGAAGGACGCCGTCTGCCAAATAATTGATGTAGGGAGTCATCCAGCAGTCAGGTCGCTCGATACACATCACCGAGTCATGTTGAACACTAGGCTGCTGTAAGACCTCCAGATAGACTGACCCGTTGAACACGACAGCATCTGTAGTGGCCAACTTTGATAAGGCATCGGCAATAGAATTATCGTTACGCTCTATGCCTTGAAATTCGTGAAAAGCAAAGTATCGGAGTCGGTCTTTCAACTCTGCCAAGTACCTGATCATCCTCGTCCCCCGAGCTTCATATTCTCTTGACAACTGCTTGACGACCAACTGAGAGTCACTATAGATACTCAATTTCTGGACTTCTAGGCTCTTCGCCAGCCGAACCCCAGCTAGAACGGCTTCATACTCGGCCTCGTTGTTAGTCGCCTTAAACCCGAATCTAATGGCTTGTTGTACCTTGAACCCTTCCGGACTGGTTAGAATAATCCCTGCTCCACTGACATTTACTGTGGAAGACCCATCTACATACAGTGTCCATGCATTCTGACCGTGCTGAAGAAGTGTAACAGTTCGATCAGATGTCCTCGTTTCCGGCGACTCGGCATCTGCCTCGGTAAAGGAACATTCTACCACAAAGTCGGCCAAAGCTTGTCCCTTGATAGCGGTTCGGGGATGGTATTCGAGGAAAAACTGGGACAATTCCATGGTCCATGCTGCCAATCTCCCCGAAACCTCCGGCTTGCCCATTACCTTTTTCAGTGGTTGATCTGTGTAGACGATCAAGAGCCTACCCTGAAAGTATTGCCGAAGCTTTCGGCTAGCAATTACTAAAGCAAAGGCAATCTTTTCAATATTTGGATACCTGGTTTCGGCGTCTCGTAGGACGTGACTGACGTAATAGACCGGGTGCTGCTTTCCGCTGATCTCCCGAATCAACACCGCTCCAACGGCTAAGGGACTTGCTGCAAGGTATAGATATAAGGTTTCTTTCGGAGTGGGTTTTACCAATAGGGGAGCAGAGGACAGATAGGTCTTTATGCCTTGGAAGGCTTCTTCACAGGGCGAGGTCCATTGGAAAGTTTTAGCGTTCTTCGGCCCCTTCAGTGTGTCGAAGAATGGTAGACACCTCTCTGCGGATTTAGACATGAACCTCCTCAGAGCTGCAATTCTACCGGTCAAGCGTTGGACGTCTTTAAATGATTGAGGAGTCTTCATGTCAAGGACTGCTTGAATTTTCTCCGGATTAGCTTCGATGCCCCTCTGACTGACCAGATACCCCAAGAACTTTCCTGCACCGAGGCCGAAGGTACATTTTGCGGGATTAAGCCTCAATTTGTGCTGTCGGACAGTCTGGAAACATTCCTCCAGATCATCCAAATGTTTCTGAACCTGCCCGCTTTTAACGATCATGTCGTCCACATAAACCTCCATATTCTTTCCCAGCTGCTTGTGGAAGATAAAATTCATCATTCTTTGGTAGGTTGCACCAGCATTTATGAGGCCAAAGGTCATCTTCTTATAGGCGTACACCGAACGGTGTGTAATGAATGTTGTCTTCGGGATATCTTCCCTACACATAGATATTTGATGATAACCTGAAAAAGCATCCATAAAGCTTAGTAGAGCATAACCTGAAGTTGCATCAATAAGTTGATCAATATGGGGTAAAGGATAAAAGTCCTTCGGGCAAGCTTTATTTAGGTCGGTGTAATCAATGCAAACTCGCCATTTCTGGTTCTGCTTCTGCACCAATACTACGTTGGCCATCCACTGTGGGTAGTCAATCTCAAAAATAAAATCAGCAGCCAACAGCTTGGCGATCTCTTCGTCAATTATCTTCTGTCGCTCGGGTGCGAATATCCGCCTCTTTTGCCGAACAGGCTTCTTCGAGGGATCTACCTCCAATCGGTGCTCAGCAACTCTTCTGCTAATCCCAGGCATGTCCTTTGGCTCCCATGCAAAAATGTCCGCATAGCTGCGAAGGAGTTCCATAAGATTTGTCCGAAGAGGCTCTGGTAGACCCAAACCAATTTTTACTGTCTTGTCCGCTTTCCCGAGGACCAACTCGATCTCCTCCGTCTCCCCCGCAGGTGTTACCAATGGCTCGGAACTGCTTTCAATGAAGGGCTCAATCTCGATTGCCATGGTTTGTTTCTGCTTGCTAACCCCTACTCCGGAAGAGATGCACGCATTCCGATAACAGCGTCGGGCTAGATCCAAATCCCCAGCCACCTCTCCGACTCCGTGCGCTGTAGGGAACTTGATTTTGAAATGGGGGATGGAGGTCACGGCTTGGAGAGCCGTCAGGGTAGGTCTTCCCAGTATGGCGTTGTAAGCCGAATCTACATGCACAACATAGAATTTACACATTATTTCCGCCTGCTGAGGGGCTGTGCCGAAGACCACTGGGAGTTCGATAGTGCCTGCAACTTTGACCGGATCGTTGCTGAAACCATATAGAGGAGCCTCCTGCCCAACTTCCATCTTTCGCCCTTCAAGATGCATTCTTTGATATGCGTGGGCGTACAGAATATCCACTGAAGACCCGTTATCTATCATCACACGCTTCATGTCTACCGAGCCCACTTGCGCGGTGATCACTAACGCTCCTTCATGTGGATCAATGGGCTCCAAAGGATAGTCCGCGTCCGTAAAAGATATAACAGTTCCGGGAAATGGTCTGTCCATCTTTGAAGAGGCACCTGATATGGACATAACTGAATCTAGGTATCCCCTTCTCTTTCTTCCTACCAATTTCCCCGACGTTCCCCTTGTTATTACGTCGATGACATGCCTTGGTGGCGGGTTCGGGACGGGCTGCACAGGAGGATCCGTTTGAACTGACTGAACGGTGCGGTCGGCACCTTGGTGACTCTTTTCGGCCACATATTGGACTAACAGACCGCTCTGGATCTTTCTTTCCACAAAATCCTTAAGATTACAACACTCATTGGTGCCATGGCCTGCGGCTTGATGATAGTTACAATATTTTCGAGGATTGCCCTGCCCGGTCCTATAGTTGTCCCTTGGTGGCTCAAAGAACGGCTGGTTCCGAATTTGGTCTAGAATCACCGATCTGTCCGTGTTCAGTTTGGTATAAACCTTATTCACCTTCGGGGTCGAAGCGGGCGGACGAGCATCTCCTTGTCGCCACGAGTTGTTGAACTTCTTGGAACGACTCTCCGATCTATCACTGTACCCCCCAGTCTTCTTCGGATCATCCCGGGTTCTAGGGGCATCTGCCTCCTTCATCTGTTCCGTAGAGGAACGCTTCAAGCTACTCATAGCCTCTTCCACAACGATATAACCTTCTGCCTTATCGAATGCCTCTGCCAGGCTCTTCGAGTGATTGAACATCAACTTCTTCACCAGCTTCTCCGACTTTACTAGGTCCAGACCGTTCTGAAACAAACCCACGGCTTGGAGATCGTTCAAATCTGACACCTGGCCAACGGCTTCTCGGAACCTCTTCACATACTGACCCAAAGACTCATCGGTGTACTGCCTGACCTGCGCCAAAGAGCCCGTGGGCTTCCCCCTCCTTCGATTACTCCCAAAACGAGCATGAAACTTATCGCATAGTTCGGACCACGAGGAAATTGAATCTGCCGGTAAATTTCCCATCCACTGCCTCGCATCCTTTCTCAACGTCGTAACAAACATATGACATTTAGCAGCGTCAGCGAAATCGTAGTAGTCCATCAACCGGTCAAATGCTTGGCTGTGGTCGTAAGGATCTCCCGAACCATCGTAACTTTCCATGTGAGGCAACTTCTTAGAGGTGTCCGCCTTCTCCTTAAGAATGTCCGAGGAAAACGGGGATGCTTTCTTTCCCGGAGTATTCTTCACCTGCTGGACCTCGGCCAACTGCTTCTGGAGTGCCTTCAGTTCTTTTACAAGGTATTCTACTCCTTCCGGCTGCGACGACACTCCCTTTTCCGACGACTCTCTCTTTCTCGGAGTAGGTCGGTCGTTGATCATAATACCCCCAATCTCCGAAGGACTTTCGCGACGACGGTCTTCTGAGCGAAGTACCCGACTTTCGGGTGTACGGCCCCCGGATCTGCTTCGCCTCTGGGTCCGACGACTGTGGTGGGAGTGTGTGACAATGAGTGCCCTCTCCATGCTCTCTGGAGTTCGTTCTCTGGATCGGCCTTTCCTACCACTTCGGGTCTGCCCTGTAGGGACGTCACGACGGAATGTTTCCTTCGATCTTCGAGGAGTAGGGCTCCTCGATCTTTCTCTCTCCCGATGTTGGCTTTGAAACCCACGCTCTGACTGAACCGGCTCCTTCCCGCTGCGATGCACACGCCTTTCAGACTGGACGTAACTCGATGCTTCATCCCTCAACTCCTCCATCCGGGACATCTGCTCGGCTATATCCTGCCTCTGCTTTATGAGTGACTCCATGGCCCTATCGGCCTCTTCCGCCATCTTAGCCAATCGGGAGGTCTTCTCGTCGTGGTCTAGCTATTTCCGGTCGCGGCCGGATTCCTTATCCGTCGTGAAGATTAACTTTCTCTTAGCTTTGCCCACGGCTCTTGGACGAGAGTCTCCATGTGACCGCTTGGAGGTTGTGCTAGCATGAGCACTTAGCGTGGGCCTCAAACGATCTCTAACAGAAACCCGTGGCGGTGAGTCACCAACAGTCATCGGTTGTCCTTCAGGCGTGTCTGCTCTGCTCTTCCCCATCCTGAGAGCGTGGAACAAATAAATGTTTGTGATTGAAAGCTCTGGAACACTATAACTCAGCCCTCCTTCTAGCGCCAATGTTAACGCCAAGATCTTTGATGACGTCCCAATCACGTAAGACGCCCTAATCCTGCACAGAAAACACGATCAACACCAAAAGCTTGACGGCTGGACCGTCGGGGGATAGCTCCGGCGTGAGAGTCAATACAGGTGTTCAAGGTTTAACAATGGAGGGTGTAAAAATGTCTAGTGTGTTGAGCTAGGTAGAAAGTGTATGCGTACCTTTTGTTAGGAGACCCCCTTGCTAGGTTATACTCTCATACTCGGTTTTTTGTGCCACCAACCATGATCTGACACAGCCTCCTGCTTCCCTGTGGTCTCAGCCGTGTGCATGCAGGTTGTCACCTTTTTTCCACTGTTCCTGTCGCCGGCCGGATAAGATCCCATCCACATTAATGATCTGCAGGTGCTTGGTCAACTGCCCTCCTCCTTTTTCATCATTACCGGTCAAAGTCTTAGATATTTAAAAGATCTTATGGGCCGGCCACTTGACCCAACCCATTATTAATGGGATACAATAAAGGCAATATAAATGTTAGGCCCAACGACTATAAGACTTAGTGATAAAGGTCCACTAGGCTAATTAAACGGATGGGCCCAATTAGTCAGGCCCAATGAAAGAAATATCAGGCCCCAACAAAGCCTATTTTATACTCTTTTTAATCTTAATTTGTTAAATACATGTAAAAAATGTATTTTAGATATTATTTTGAGAAGATAGTATGCAGTAGAAAATGTGTATAACGTTTAAATACTCTATTCGTTCCACAAAAAAGAGTTTAATTTACAAATTTAAAGTATACTATTTTTTCATGTTTTATTAATTAATATAATTAGTGTTAGTTTAGTACTTACTGATGACGTAATAGTAAAATTGTGTTGTTAAAAGATAAAGATATTGTCATTTATTTTTCTATAACCAATATAAAGTGAATTTATTTTTTAAATAAAATTATTTTTAATATTTAATTTATTTTATGTAGTGATTATAAAATATATTAAGAGATTGATTGAGATTTAATTGTCAGAAACATAGGTAACAAAATTTCATCGAAACACTGCTGAGCTGGCTGTTTATATCAGTAGAATAGTAAGTTTACCAAGGAACATGACTAAAAACAAGTATATATGGTAAAATTTGGGTTCGATTTTAACCATGGAACTCAGACTCAGGGGTCTTAAAGTATAGAAGAGTCGTTTTCATTAATACTTTAATTAATTAAATTATTACTATTATAAGAGTATAAAATAATTAAGAAAAGTGTTTCAATTATATATGCACAACAAATCATGTTTCTCACTTGTTCACCTCCGATACAAAGTAGGGACATTAAATTAAAAAATTAAAAAAGAAAAAAGAAGTCAATGGGGCCCGAACCAATGAAACATATTGAAAGCGAGGTGAGATATAAACATATAAATTAAGTTAGAGAAACATTGTTAAAGTGACAATGATGTATTTGGATTTTCTTTATCCTATTTTCATATATTTATTATTAAAAACCTCGATACCAAATTAGCAATTGACTAAGCACAAAAATAATAATAATAATAAAGTGAAATTAATAATTTAAACCACCCAAGGCCATGGCCCCATTAAATAGGAGTATAATGATGTACATAGAATAAAAATGTCTATTATTCATTTCCCAAAGGTAATTAAGACAATTCACTACCAAAGCAAATGCATAGATAAAGTTATTTGGAATAAAGGCACGATCATGGACATGCTCAAAATAAGTGGCCACTTAAAAACTTCAATTTTTATGGGGAAAATAATAATAATTGACTTCTTAAAAACTTCAATTTTTCTGGAGAAAATAATAATAATAATTGACCAACATCATACATTGATTTACATAATAAAAGTCAAAATAAAATATGAAAGTTGATTCATCTTAGTGAATTGGTGGTAACGAACAAAATAATGTGGTTAAAAGTTCAAACCATTTTATATTTTAAACAGTATAAAATCTATATTTATGATTAGTACGGTGCAGTTTCATTAAATTCAATTTAAATTTCAAAATCAATTAACATAGTCAACAATAATATTAAATATAACAAAATTATTTTTACATATAAGAAGAAAAAAAATCTGAATATTACTATTTAACTCCATGGGAAATGGAACAATAAAAACAATTTAAATACTTTGGCAAGAGCGCATCACACACATGAGAGAAATTATGATTCAAAATGCATAGATCACACACATCCCAAATTATATACAGTAAAATCTATATTTAAGAATAGACTTGGAACCAAATTATTTATATTTTAATTGAGAGATTATTACTAAAAAGAGGTACTGGTACAAAATATTTTTCGAACACCCAAAAATATCCACTTTAACAAAAATATCAATAAGAACTCCCTAATAATTATTATTCAAAAAATATTTATGCAATGGAAAAAAAATTAAATAAAACATAAACTATTTAAATTTTCAAACTAAGAAAATGTAGTCCTTTATAAAAAAAATATAGTCTTTTATAGGAAAATATAATTCTTTATAAAAAATATAATCTTTTATAGAAAATATAATCTTTTAAAATTAATATTGTCTCTTTCATATATATATATATATATATATATATATATATATATATATGAAATTATTACTATATAGAAGTATAATTTCTTAATACGAGACTTAAAAAATATATAACATATTACAATTTAAAAGTTATTCCTATTTATAACTGGCCCAAATTGAGACCAAATTTTTTTAAAATATTGTAGAAATTATTCTTATATAGAGTATTCCTAAATAGGAGTTTTACTGTATATATATATGTATATATATATATATATATATATATATATATATAGCCCGCTTCTCCAGCGAACTGGAAGGAGCGAACCGGTTATAACGACGATTTTTTCCTGTCGCTATAACATAGAAAGCCGTTTTTTATGCTATTACAACGAAAAAAACCGTCACAATAGCCGGTTCGCTTCATTCAGTTCGCTAGAGAGAGTCAGACTATATATATATTAAAAATGGAGGTACTCAAAGTTCAAATGGAATGCATTTTATAATTTCAAATCAGATAACTCCTACGTCATAATTAAATTACATTCACAAAGAGCAAAAAAGAAGAAGAATCACACATCAAGTCTGGAAAAACAAGAGGTTGAATTCTCAGAAGCACTGCAATACTCAAGAAACATACTTAATTCTAATAAAAAGAGGAGTTCAAAATTCCATCCATTGATAAATTATCCCAGTTGCAGGTAAAAAATTTATATAGGATGAGTCTGATGTGGCTAAAACCTACCAAGAAAGACTGAATATTTTACCATGTCCCAAGTTCAGGAAAAACAACATTATAGTGTCCTAAAACATCTACTTATCCAAGGAAGTTCATGATCACTAAATGGAGCACCAAGTTGCAAAGAACAAAATCTGCAAATGCTCGTTCAGGAGGTAAATCCTGCAATTTTATGAACAAGACGTTAAACAATATGGACGCATAAATAAAGCAGAGAAGTCATTAGCCCTTTTTCTTATCTTCCACCCACCCTAAATTCTTCATGTGGGCTCACAACAATGCCTAAAATTCAACTACATAAGTTACAATCTTTTTTCACAATGGCGAGAAACTAAGTAGACAAGGCCTAATGCTTATGGTTTTACATAATGAAAGGAAAGACGAGAACAATTTAGGACATACACGACCTTATGGTTGCAGTTCTTGCAAAATGGCTCTCAGTTTCGTCTTTATCATAAGGAAAAAGAAGACTAGGAAAGGAAGGAAAATTATCCCAAAGAGGAAGCTTACCTTAAATTCTTTGTTTTCTTTGTTCACTTGGATGCGAAGACAAACTGTTGCAAATAAACTAATCAGTCACAGTTCTGTTTTCTGCACAACTAATCCAATACGAGTTATGCTTACCAGCTAGGACCGCAGTCCCTACACAAGAGAGTACTCCAGACAGGAAAGAGTTGAATGGGAATGACCCAACAATAGCCATGTAGACTACCTGTTCATCAGTAAAATGTATTTGAAATCCCCATTAAGTTTGATTTGATTCAGAAGACAAACTCAGAGAAAAGTAAATAAGATTGCTGCTCAAGACAAGATTCTAGATTTTAAGTCTTGGCTGAGGCTAGTGCCCGACTTTTTACACCTTGATTGTCGAGGGTACATACTGATGTTCAACAGATTAACTTTACTTGTCAGGTTACGTATCAAATGGTAAAATTTGAAAAAGAAAAAAGAAAATCCTTGTTGTTCTTTGGCTCAAGTACTCAACCAAACCGAGAGGTCATACTACTAACATGTTTTAGACAATATCATAACTGCATATTTGTTATGTTGCACACACCGTCTGTCTCACTTATCTATACATACTAAATAAATAGATGCTGATCAGTTCCAACTAGGTGATTAATATCCATCATACAAGGAAAAAATACACCCTTCTACGATCCATTAGGATAATAAAGACCCTTTGCAAGAGAGTAATGGGGTAAATCTTCAGGCTTGCATCATCACAGTAGATAAAAGATGTCCCAACTATGGTCTATCTTCAGAGACCTACATCACCACAGAAGATAAAAGATGTCTCAAATAGACCATGTAGGCGATTGACATTGTGACATACCACATCTGTGAGAAAAGGAAATGGTAGCTAACTTATAAACCTGACAAGTAGGCTTAAAGTTAACTTAGACCAAGGATTTTTGGCTGTTGTTTAGACCACACTTGCAGCTTGCTGGTCAAGTTGGGTCAGTCAGGGTCCGTCTGTCAAATTGGGTGTTATGCTTTTGTTTTACAAATGTCTCAAAATGTTTATCATTGTTATAATCCCAATCCCAATGCAGCTTCATTACAAATAATCCATATCGTCTTTTTCAAAAAAAGAGAAATAAAAGCATATCAAACCCATAAAATATTGCAAAACAGATAGAGGAGGTACATATGGAAAAATGTTCAAAACAAATCTTTTTAAAATATGTCATACCGACCATGACATTTAATTTGGGATTGAAGGAGTAACATTTGCAATCTTTTGCAGCACTCAGGGAGTACAGATTTGTGGATATAGTGATGCTATTAAGTTACCCAACTGAAGCTTCGCCTATAAACAACATATTTTTTTGTAGAAGGCTCAAAGCTAATAAAATGTCCACAATGAATCTTAAGGTCGGCATGAGCCATTTCATACTCCTCTATACACCAGATACAATTATGTGAATGGATTATGTTAGATGAAGAAGGTAAATATTATAGCAATCCAAGTGTACCCACAGCCTAGAGTGTTTTCAGGGAAATTTACAGCAGTTTTTTAACGGGTCAGGATGGTCGCATCAATTCACAAATGAAAGACCATGTGTACAGTTTGTAATGCAATTTTCAAGAGGAACATAAATAAAAATGCATGCTTGTGGTTGTGGTAGGCGGTTTGAGGAGCTTTGCAACTCTCTCCAGTTATCCTAATAAGTCAGTGCCTCCAATATTCAATCTGGTAATGGGACATATGAACAATTAAAAAAAAATAAAAAATTGTGGTAAAGTCGTAAACCACTGAAATTCAATCAATCTCAAAAAAAATAGCAAAACAAAAACAAAATCAAATCTCTCAACTTAACAATGGTTCAGATCTATAACATCAATTTATGAAATAGCTTCTGAGATATAACAATTATTCAGATCTATAATGATAATCCGTGGTACAATAGGAGTATAAATGTTACCTGAATCAAAGCAGTGGAAACCGCAAAAATCACGTACAGATCGATGATCTACAAAAATACTAGTGATCGTGAGCCAAAATTCTTATGTAAGTAGAACCACGGGAATTTTACACACATACATATATATATAGCTTATATGTATATATATAAAGCAGAGAGAAAGAAAGATACCTTGAGATTAGTCGGAGTGGCGGCGTAAGCAGAACGGAGAGACTGAAAAAGTGCTTGAGCATCGTTACTGGTCGTCGACGACTTCCCCATTTTCACTCTTTTTCCTCCCCTTCTTTTGCTGGGCTCTTCTATTTCTTCATCAAGATGCAATCTTTAACCTCCACTAAACATCAAACTTTTACCGGTTTTTCAGCTAAATTAGAAAGGTACGAAAATTTGTCAACTGGCCTATTAGCTCAGCTGGTTAGAGCGTCGTGCTAATAACGCGAAGGTCGCAGGTTCGAGACCTGCATGGGCCAAATTATTTTTTATTATTATTTAAAATTTTGAAAATTCATTGTTTTATTAGTTTTTTTATTTAAAAAATTGAAAATATCATCGTTTTATTAACAAATTTGTAGCTAACATAATTGAGATACATTTATAAATTTTGTAGTATTAAAAATGTATTTCTGTTCCATATTTAATTTTTAAAGTTTACTTACTCTCGTGTTGTTATACACATTTTCACTTTCTTTTTTTTTTCTTTGCAAAATATTTCATATTCATCCTTAATATCATTCACAACAGTTTCCTTATATTTATCCATACTCTGCAGTGCTCTTGGGTCATTCCATAAAATAGAAATCTAATTTTTTCATTATGTACCCAACAGGTTCCTTATATTGATTCCTTAAATAATGAAATTTAAAATTTAAAAGTTTCAACCATCAAACATCAAATTAATAATAATCTTATAATTTATAAAAGAGAAGAGTATAATATATCAATTATACTCCACTTTAAAATAATTTTTATTTTATTTTAAATTTTAAGTAATTTATGGAGTGAGTATTGAATGAATTGTAGTTGCAAATGTACATAAGATCAATATTAACTTTTAAAAAGTTAATTTGTGATATTTTTAAATTTAAATTTAATATGATTCATTTAAATTTTGAAAATAATAAATTTTATAATTAATAGTATTTTTATAATATTTATAATTATATTGACATAAATTAAATAAATTTATATTAATTTTAAATTTAAATACGTTTGAAATTAAATTTTAAAAAATAAGTCAATATTAAGTTTATAATTTGAAAACAAAGTAGTAAAAAATGTGATGTGTACGATTGATGAGTTGTCCACTTAAATGAGGGTGTGAAATATCATTTTGTATATATAGAGAATGATCTTTTGACTCCCTCACACTGGGAAATAAAATCCTATATAGGGATTAAAATAGAGAGTCAAATAAGGATAAATAAGCTATTGAATAATGATTTGTTGATGTATTTTTCAAAATTGAGGATAAATAGTTAATTAGGAAAACTGTTGTTAATGTTCTAACATTTTTCTTCTTTTTACCATTTTTTATATACGGTTTCACGACAATAACTTTCAAAGTCAAATTGAAATATTTTAAAATTAAAATTGAAATGATTTGTTAAAAAATATTAAATAATAAAACTTAGAGTAATATTTTTCACGTAATTTATAATATTCATCATTGTATTTATTAAAATTAAAAGAATATATGTCAATTTTAATATTTTATATTTAAAAATATCTTAAGTTGTCTTTAAAAAAACAACAATAATTAAATAATATGGAATAGATAGAATATTTGTTTGTTAATCTCGTTCTCAATTCCATGTCAGCAGCTGTGCCAAAATTTTTTTTTGTCAATTCTTTCTAGTCGAGCCTCTCGGATATTTTCATTATTCCCTCGATAAATAAAAAGAATTATAATTCTGAACGTGCCCAACATTAAAGCACCGATAAAATTAATACTAGTGACTAAGTTACGAATATGATTTTTTGAAGTTAGTACTATTTATTTTACTCGCAACAAAAAAAGAAGTTTTATCTATAAAACGTTTCCTGTAAACCATATAAATAAGATGGTGTAATTAAGTAGCAATGACAATATAATATTATTATAATGATGTTTTTTGAAATATAATGTGTTGAATTTTTCTTATAAAAGTAAAAAGAAGGGAGTATATCTAAAAATTAATACCGTAAAATGTTCGGGTTCGATTCATATTAGCTCGACTAAAAGACTCAAAATATAAATAAGTCAAATATGAGCAAATTTTAAAATTCTATAAATTACTCGAACCTTCTCAAATTGTAATTATCTGTTGATATTCGGATCATATTCGTTCGAAAAATTTAAACTGCTCGGGTTCGATTCGGAATTGTGCTCGACTCGGTAGTTAAATAAAACTCAATCAAACCTTATTTTATATTCCCTCTGTTACAGGATAAAAATCCTGGTGGACTTTTTACGCATATTAAGAAGACGAATGAAATAACAAAATTACCCATAATAATATCATTAAATACGGAGAGATGATTAGAATAAGAAAAGTACAAGATATTTAATGTTATGAGTATAATAGGAAAATATGTGTACAAATTTGGTTATTAAAAAAAAATTAATATTTAACATGAGACTATCTAAAATAATTATAAAGACTTTTACCATAAAACAGATTGAATAATTAATAAATTTTATGAAACAAACTTGAGCAATTGTATTCATTTAAACCCTTACTAAAAATTTCCCAATAAGGCAAGTTTGGACCCAAAAAAGGGGTGAAACCAGAAACGTGACCACAACCATTCAAACTAGCCCCAAACGCAAAATGTCACTAGCAAGATAAACCATTTTCCCCAAAAGTGAGCAGCATTTATTACTGAGTACTGACCAAAACTTTACAGGAGAAGAACTGAAGGAGAAAGATGATGTCTTCCTCTTCGGTACCGTCGAATGTGACAGCTATTTCTTCACCTCCATTTTCTTCTTCATCTTCTATCAATAATCGTTCATTTCCCTCGCGGCTCAACCCGCAAATCTCTCGGCTTTCTCACATTACTCGGTTAGCTCTCTCTACAAATCTATGCACGATTTTGGTGAACTGTTTCTGAAATTTAGTTTAATTTGATTAATATTTTGTGCATTAGTAAATTCGAATGCAGTTCATTGCAAGTTTATTGACATATTTATATAATTGGTCAATTCGTTGATGATGTAAAGTACTCATATTTCAATTAAACCAGCTTATAGTTGAAGAAAGGAGGAGGAGAAGAAGAAGAAGAAGAAGAAGAAGAAGAAGAAAAGGCACAATTTTTGCTGAAAATTTATGCATTTTATAGAGTTGAATGAGTTCTGAGGAATTTTTACTGCTGTGTAGTTGTAATTAAATAAATGATATTATAAAGATAAATGATATCGTTGGTAACAATCACAAAGTATAATTTTTTGTTCATGGAAATGAGAACATATAAGTTCAGTGATATATTCTAATAATCATAATTGTGGTTTCAAGAGGACATTGTTTTGTTCTTTGTCATATTAATTCACTATGTGGAGTAATGGTATTGTGATACTAGTATAGTAGGAGACAAGTATATACAATGCTACACAACTGCTCAGCATGCTGTTAAGGCAAGCTTGAATTGTGACATTTAACTGTTCTGTATCACTCTTCAGATAATAAGTCTACTTCAGTTTGCACTGAAAGATGTTCCCAAGTCTTAGCTTATGAGGGTTAGACACCAATCACCATGATGTGCATTGTGTTTGATAATTCCAAGGAAAAAAAACTGAGCTTTGACATATTGTAATGGGAATTACAATATCTGATGATGATATTTCCCAACTTACAAAAATTACTTATTTACTATGTTGGAGTATTTTAGGTTTGATTTGTGGAGAAATTGGTGGTTAGTTATTGCTGACGTTGTGTAGTTGGATGAACTATGTATATATGCACATATATATTTGGGCCTTCAGGCTGCAGGCATAAAGACATTGATACTTATGTAAATAAATCTTGGCTTTTTAGACTGAAGGAAAGTGACTTGTGTTGTATGCAGGCTTCATTTAGATCTTTTGGTAATTGCATACAAGATGTTCCTTATGATTTCTCCAAAAGAAACAGTAATTTAATGGGGACTGGGGCATGCCAAATTCTTCTGCATGCCTTGTGAATCTGATTTGACTTTAATGATATGTTTCTTTATTCAAACATGTTAACCTTCTCATGTTACAATTTACATACACATCAATCTAGGAAATTGAAATTGTAAACATGCTGGAACATATTCCATCTTGGCTTTCCGGAGTTTTCTATAGTTTTTTTTTATTTAATGATTCAAGACTAAAAATAATGATATTTGAAATGTTTTTCCTCTATGGTTATAGCTCGTGCAAGTTTGGTGTCAAATGCAATTATGCAGAAGCAGGGGTTAAGGAGGATTTTAACTCCGCTACTATAGATGTTGCAGCAAATGTTAGGACTGAGCGGGTAATTACTTATTACTTGCAATTCATGTTCTACATTACTCCAGCTAATCATAACATATGCAACTTAGCTAATTGCTAAGACATTTACCTCACTAAACTACTTTTTCGTAGTAGGTTGTTGTATTAGGAGGCAGTGGTTTTGTTGGTTCAGCAATATGTAAGGCGGCAGTGTCTAAAGGTATCGAGGTCATAAGCCTGAGCAGGTGCGAGAACATTTTATGCAAGGCTTCATTTACATTTCTTGTTCATTGTCATTGTTATTTTATTCCGATCGGTGGCCATTCATGTAACTGAATTAGTTTGGGTTAAAATGTTCATCACAATTTAAGGATTCAATAATGTGACTGACTTTCTTTCTTAATATTATATTGTTAAAAAGTCTGATATTTTCTTTATTTTCTCAGGTCAGGGCGTCCTTCTTACTCAAGCTCATGGGTAGATCAGGTTACTTGGATGACAGGCATGTTCATCTCCATGTATACTTTCAATAGCTTGGCAACTATGAACCATGGATTTCTAATTTGATGTAGTAGTTGAATCATAATTTTTATAGTGGAAGGGCGATTTAGTAATTCTGCATACTTAATATAACAATAAAAGTTTCTCTAGGGAAAAGAAGTTTCATTTCCCTCTTAAAGCCTGCAAATAAATTATCGCCTTAAGCTGAATAATGAATATAAACAGTTTCTCCCATGGATGCAGATTGCCTTTTATTCATCTTTATTCATATATTGCAGGAGATGTTTTTTACACAAACTGGGATGAAGTACTTGTTGGAGCTACTGCAGTGGTTTCAACTCTGGGAGGTTTTGGTAGCGAGGAACAGATGCAACGCATTAATGGTGAGGCTAATGTTATTTCAGTAAGCGCCGCAAAAGATTATGGTAAGATGTTATTGATTTCCACTTATCCACTAAATCAATTATGAAGTTGAGGACCTTGAGCCTAGGATGAAGTCAGATTGTAGTTGATTTAAATTGCTCTTTCTCCCAAGCCCAATTATATTTACAAACTTTTTAAGTAGGGTTTTAGTTTAGTGCATTGAGGACGTGGGGAAAGACTTTGACTAAGTGGGGAAAGACTTTGACTAAGTAGGGTTTCAGGGTGCGATCTAATGGAACTTCAAAGGACAGTCGTAACTATTATCGCACAAGGCGAGGACAGAGAGAGAGAGGGATGGGAGTTGTAAGTTGAAATTTCATCAGGAGTTGGCTTTGATTCTTTCAGAGGTAAGTAGGAGTGTTTCAGAGCACTATTTCCACAGAAGTTAGGATTAAATGATGTCAAAGTAGCTAGTCATGATATGTTTGGAGGCTGCAGGTCCTCTATTTATATTGATTGTGATTAAGGAGACACTATCAGTCACTTGTTGGAAAAGCTTATAGAAGGCCAAGCTGGATTGGGAGAAGCTACCGGAAATATTTCGGTGAAAGCCAACTTAAGATGGAGAATGTAATTAGGTTGTTTGATTTCTTTCCACAAGACTCCACACACTATGGTGTATTAAGAGAGGGGCTTTGGGCACGGCGGCTCTCTCTTTCTGACACACACACACACACAGAGACAGAAAGGCCAAGGCGCAATCTGTGGAGGGGATAACATCATGAGTTCCCAACCAATGCTTCACTTTAACTATGCATATTCTGAGGATCCCAGAGTAAAACACGAGACAAGTGGGGATCATATCAAAAACTGAAGGTCTGCTACAGCTTAGGCATGCATCAATACAATAGAATGCATGTACTCGTGAGATTCTCTAGGTTAGACATGGATTAGATTTAATAAAGGGCTGCAGTCAGAGTTTGATTATAGATTCCTCATGCTCCTCTCTTCTGTTATGACTTGTGAAACAACAAAGTGGAACGTTTTAGAAAAGAAGAAACCCTTTCAGCAGATACAAATTTCAATGAGATTAAGTTTCCCGTTTCTGTTATTTAATATAATGACAGATTGGATCTTTTCTTTGATATTATTTATCCTAATTTCTTGCCGTATTAATATAAGATAGTTCCAACGTTTTACCTTCTCCTTTCTTGCAGGAACTCCCAAGTTCGTATTGATCTCAGTGCATGACTATAATTTACCGTCATTTTTACTTTCATCCGGATACTTCACTGGAAAGAGGAAAGCAGAATCAGAGGTTCTCTCCAAATATCCCAACTCTGGTAATTCATGATATAACTTTATAGGTCTCAGTAGTGCAAACCTTTGCCCAAGTAAATAGGCTACTAAAATATGTTACTTGATGTTTACTGGTATTCTATTGGAATAAAGGAACCACAGCCTCAAATAGAGAAAATAGTATTTGCTTGATATTACGAAACTGCTTCCAAGTTTGTGTGTGTTGGCGTGTACTCACGTCTGTTTCTATAATATAAAGAATTTGTATAGATAAGATAAGAGTTTATCTTTTGACTAGTGGTTTCTGGCCATCTTGAATGCCCCCTTGGAACTCTTATTAGCTTGTTTTTATGCAAGTCTGATAAACTAATACTCAGAAAACTCTGACTAGGACAATGTGGTTAGACTCTTGCTTTTAAATTCTCTTATATCTTCTGGCAAACTTTATCACTTGCAACTGTTCCCAAATTTGTCTACTTCAAAGTTGACTTTGAGTTTTTGTAGGTGTTGTATTAAGACCAGGTTTCATATACGGGAAGAGGAAGGTTGACGGCTTTGAGATCCCTCTGGATTTGATTGGGGAACCACTGGAGAGATTACTGCTTGCTGCGGAAAACATTACCAAACCTTTGAGCTCCCTCCCTGCATCCGATCTATTCCTAGCTCCCCCCATCAGTGTTGATGATGTTGCACTCGCAGTAATAAATGCAGTTAAAGATGATGACTTCTTTGGCGTCTACACCATTGAGCAAATTAAGGAAGCTGCAGCCAATGTGAGGGTGTAAAGGATTGTGCGTTACAGAATTTACCACGATGCTTATAATTGCCTACCATGTGTAACAACTTTTGGTGGTGGTGGGGGTGGGGGGTATATTTAGTTTCAGCCAACTAATAGTGTGTTGTTTAGAAGACCTATATAAAGAGAAATAAAATAAAGTGATGCTGTGATGCCGCATTGCCAAGGCCGAACAAGATGGATCCATCTTGATCGTTGGTTATAAAGATGGTGTATGTTTATTTTTGATCTATATTAAATACGTGTTATGGATTTTAAGGATTGATAATAAATAAATAAAATGTCCTTTGGGGAATGTTTGATTTAATTCATAAGAACGCACTTCAAAATGGCTTTACAAATGGACACCCTACTAACAATCTAGGTATACTATGATCAGCCTGTCAAATTTTAATGCCGTAAATTTATATTGAAATTTTTAGATGGTTGAAAAATACCAAACAATTTTAAGTAGTTATACGGAAGAACTCTGAACACCTTTTCAACAACTTTTGGCAATCACCTGACAAACTTCACAGTTTCCCACAGAAACCTCTTTCACTATTCCCTCAAGGTTACAATCCTAGATCATAATTACATAATATCTAACTTACAATTTTATTATGTTTTCCATCTTCCTTATATATATAATGCTTAATATATATACAAGTCCAATAAAGGAGGATGCACTACATTACAAATTGTGCAGCCTAATATAGGTTGCATGGATTTAGGAACGTTATGTTGAACAGGAAAGGAAGAGATTAGAAATCAGTAAAACCGTAAACATATTTGATGCCAGAAACATTAGATACTAATACTTATTTACTATACCATTAACAACACTTGAACCCCTCATCCCAACCGAGGAGGCATATAAAGCAGAATTTAGAAATGAGAGTGAGTAAATTGTGTCACGACACGAATCTTGTGAAAATATCAATCCCCACTTAGAAAGTCTTTTGAGTTCGTGAACCATGTTTTGGTTAAGAGCTCATTACAGAAATTGCATCCATGGGAGCTCCACTGTGCTTTAGCTTTATTGTTCTTGTTGCATGCTGGCTTTCTATAAGTTCATAGGTGTCGTATCCGGAGAGGGTGAATAAGATAGCCAAATTGAAAGATAAACGTATTCCATCAAGAAAATTACTTGGAACTTTCCAGTAAAGCTTAATTGGTTTTACATTTCACCTCATGGATAATGAGAAATCAAAGTAATCATTATACATATATCAGAGTGCAGATATCACCACAAAAATATTTTGTCATTTCTTTGCAACAGACTGCTCCATGAGATACCTACAATACAAGATTTTTGCCTTTGTTAGCTTTAGATTAATTTGAGCTAATATCAAGCATTAATATTATAAAGAAAAAAGACTATATCATAATCCCATTTTTAGGTACAAAATGGATGTTTGAAATAACAACTTATTACATCTTAGAAAGCATCTGTTGGACTCGCATTCAATATTTATGTCTGATGAGGTCAACGTCAGTGTTTGATAAAGAATCAAATAGAAAATCAAGTAGCAATGCCACCATTTTAACATGGTAACTTCATCATCAAGCCAAACTAGCAACATGCCTGTACATTATGAGTGGACTTATATTTTAATTTGCAAAACTGTGTTCAAGCTGGTAAACAGTTGTGAGAATATTTAAACTTATTTCCCAACTCTTCTTAATTCTGAGTAAAGCGAAATCTCAAATGATCAAAAGACTAAACACTGTTTCCTGATCATTTTTCTAGTAGAGTGAAAATATACCATGTTCACAATAAGTAATTTTGAAGAAATGACATATTTACATTTTCGCAAAGAATGAAATGAGCTTACTTGCAAGTGTAGAAGCCTGCAGAATACCATGCATTGAAGACGACAGTAAGATCTGTTTCGGTGCTGTTACCTTGTTGCAATTTTTCTACTTCTGTCTCCAGCATTGTCTCTTTATCTGTAATCCATGAAACTTACAGAGGTGACACAGTAACAGGCCACATATTATATGCATCTTATGGAAATTTAAAATATACAGCTACCATGTTCTACGAATTAACTAACAAACCCACAAAATGGGTTATACGAACATAGCATGGTATAAAAAAATTCTTTGTCTAGACATGCACACAGAAAATGGCAAAAATAAGTGAATCACAAGAAGCTTATTCTGCCCCAATAAAAGTGTCTTTACGAAAAAAGAAGAGATGCACATTAGATATTTATTCTTTTACAGGTATTGGACTTAATAAAATCGCTCAACAAGAAAAAAAAATATTAAAATATTGGTTTTATTGGCAGAATACCATATAAAATTCAATTATTTATTTCAAGTACAAAAATTCAAACTATCAGTGAATGCATGTGCAGCATATTGCCCTTGAAAAGAAACCTTTAATTAACGTCTATTCTCTCAATCAACATCTTCCTCTTCCCATTGCAAAATAAAAACAGTGAAAATATAAAAACATTTTGCCCACGAGATTCCTAAATTGTAATCTACAAGTATCAATTCCAACAGTAGTTTTGCAAATCTGAACAGTATGTATTTACATAACAAAAATGAGATTATAATAAAGCTAATACAGATGAATGACCTTTCAAAACCCAATGACATTAACATTAGATACTTTACACAACACAACTGCCATAATTTCAATAAATAACACCAACAGACGAGGGAAATAGTAAAAGTACAAAAACAAAGTAAGGACAGTACGCAGGAGCCGATTGCAAATTACATGATAACAAACATCTGAGACCTACATCTCTATATTGACCAAACTACAAAGCTGTAAACCATTATAGTTTATCATCAACAAGAAAAACAATATAGAAACAAACAATTTTTAACTTATTAAAACTTTGGAAACCCAAACTCACCTTCACCTATGTCTGAACCACCAGAAGCGTTTGTCCTCAATGAAGAAAGAGCTCTATCAGCAGCTCCCATTACTTTTTTGATTAAATCATCTTCTTTAATAGGTAACGAAATTCCATTGTGACCTCCTGCTGAAGTATCATCAGAAAGTTTACCAGTACAAGCTCCACCCGAAGTACATGCAGGCAATGAAGTACACGGACCTACCAAACATGGACATACATGGGAGAAACAACAGCATGCGACAGTTGGGTAGGAAGCTTGGGCTGCAGGTACTTGATGCTCTTGAGAAGCAGAGGTGGTACCCAACTGCACAGTAGAATCAGTTTGACAAGAAGCTTGGGCAGCTGGCACTTGACGCTCCTGAGAAGCAGAGAAGGTACCCCACTGTACACTAGAATCAGAACCTTGGTAATTCCAACTGCCAAACTGGTAAAGTTGCTGTAAAATCTTTTGCCTCTGCTCCTCAAGCTCGTAATATTGGTTCAGTAAGTGATTGTAATCTTCTACACATTGTGTATTTAAATAGCTGTTATGCACATTTTGATCATTTGACGAGCTCATATAATGCCCAGGGCCATAAGCATCCACAGAATGACTGCCCTTGACTGATAAAGGATTAATAGTCTCTACAATTTCTGTGGTGTGGTTTGATGCAGCATTGTTCATGTCATCTGATTCCAGATCTCTTCACACACACCAAAAAAAGGACGACAGGAAATTTAGCATTGGGAATATTACTTAACGACTTAGTAAATATCTTTATAACCATTAAACATGGGATATAATCATATCAGGTTACACGCATGCTATAAATCAAAGATCATATTAAAATTGTTAAGCTTAAGCTAATATCTTGTTTGCTTATTCATAGAAAACAAAGACTAAGAAAAAGTAAAAACCAGTCCTAATGTGACACTGACAAACTATTAACTTTTTTATACTTTCAAAAGTCATAGATATTCGGGTCTTAGAGGTTCATTTAGATTGTCAAATGCAAGTCACATTACACTTTTCCATGCATTTTTGGATGGCCTTGGTAGAAGTTTACTGATTAAATTTTATGAGTTTATAAGGGAGTTAAGTGTAAATTAGTTATAAAGCAGGAAAAAAGCCCTGCTCATTGAGAATCCAATTATGACATCTAAGTTGGTTTTAAAGTTTTTATAGTCAGACATTTAGTTTCCAATCCCAAGAAGAAAGATATGAAGTGGAAAAAAAAGCAAGAAAAGGAAACGAAAAAGAGGTTCCTTATGATGTAATGACCTTTTAGCTTCATTACTTTCCTCAACAGGAGCTGATAAATTTTGTTCAGTGCTGCTTATAACTTTTCCTCCCTCAAATGAACTCTCGTGACCTCCTTTTCCATGCATTATCTGGACCCAAAAAAGTAAAAGAAAAGAAAGAAAGAGGTTCTGATTAAAACTAAATCATCTGTGCTAGACCAGATAGAAAACATTTGTAAATGTAAGCACAGAGAAATAGAGAATGAATGTAGATAGCCGTAAATTATAACCTGTTCTCAAACATTTACATAATTTATTAAATTTGTTTGTCTTGGTGTATGATATTGGCAATTTGGTATTTATGTTTTTTGTGATGTTACTGATGATACATTTACTTCAATCATTTGTCATATGTTACAATATCCAATTTAAACATAAAAGTTCGCACTTTGCAATATATCAATAACATAACCACCACACAAAGTCCAAGTTTTAGTATTAATTCTTATGATCTCCTCGTCCAGTTTGTTCATTCTATAGGGCAAGAGAGGCTATCACATTAACATAAATTGTTAAAAACTTGTTTAGAGATCCCTCTATATGTACAAGCATGGATTCAGTTGGAAAAGAAAAAAAAATGTTGGCATCATGTTCCATAAAATTACCAAAGAGAGAATCTACAGTAGGGCCAAGGAGTGGCACGAACCCTCATGATTCATGACTCAACTTTTTTTATTCCATCGAGTGTTGCTACTTCCTTACATAGTACCTCTCCCCACGTGAAAGGTTCACTAATAATTTAATTATGCCACTCTGATCCACAAAGAGATTCTCATCTGTATGTACGAATATTTAGCATATATTATTTTGTTTCATATACACCCCCAAATCTAACAAGTTGTTAGTCGCTAGTGTGGTATGATAACCAAATTATGATTTCAAACTTTGAGAAAATTGCGTCATTATATACTATTATAAATAAAAAGTTGACTCTTTTATTGGAAAAAATAAATAAATTGACAAATGTATCCTCTTTGTGGAACAAATGGAACAGTAGGTAATCTAGCTTTTTCGTGTATATAATTTTGTATTACTAATAACTGCAATAAATCATAAAAGTTATCAATAACATATAAAAGATTGTTGCTTTAAAGTTTAAACAACTGAATAAGAAAAGCAAGTAGTGTCCAAATTCTGATACAAATACATAGTACACTCCTAGAATTTAACTTGGCAGTTATTTTTTTAAAAAAAATTGAAAAAATAGTAGCTCGTATATTTCTATTTTATCCCATTTTAAAATAGATATATCCAAATAATACTTTCTGGTGTATACTACTATACTTCTCTGTTCTCCGTCGTGTCTCCAGGCTAAAACACCCAATAAAAGCAAATATTAACACGCTATATAGTATATAATATACACATGTGTATATATAGAGATAGATATTGGTGTAAATATTACAAAAATTGAATTATTGAACTTCAACAGCCTCTTCAATAAAAAAGATAGAAAAAACCCTAAATTTTTGGAAGAAAAAGTAAATAAACTTGCCTTGTAGTTGTTGATGGCTTTCTCAAAGGCGTTGATGAGGGCGGAATCATCCCATAGCTCTCCTCCTTCCTTTCCCATTTCTTCTTATTTACCACTCCTCCAACCTTTTTTTCAAGAACTCTTCTAGTACTTCCTACACATGACTGGTATATATTATGTTCATTGTGTTGTGGGCTTTGGTGCGAGCCCGAAAGTAAAAAATCAAAAGTAAAAATAGAATATAAAAAATAGAATATTAATTGTGTTCCTACACATTAATATTTTAATTTTATAATCCTATAAATCACTACAAATATAAATTATTTTGATAATATTAACTGTTCTAATATTAACATTACTAATTTAATTCTTATTTCCTAAAATCACTACGGGGGTGTATTCAATTAAGATTTTTAAAGACTTTAAAAGTTTGGTTGTATTCAATCAAGACATTTAAAGAGTTTATAGAAGTTTAGTAGTATTTAATTACAACTTTTTTATTGTTTTTAAAAGTTAGGTGGTATTGAATTAAGATTTTTACAAAGTCTATAAAAGTATTTTGGTATTCAAAAAGTCATAGATTTTAAATTTTTTTATCAATGGTAGAGTTTGACAAACTTTAGAAGAAGAATTATAACTATCAACCCATATCCAAAGTCTTACCTCATCTCTAAAGATTTTTAAAGACTTCCAAATAAAAACAAAGGTGAATAAAACTAGTTATTAATTGGATTTTGTCTTTTATTGGATCAAATTAGTTATTTATTTTATATGGGCTAATAAATTAATATGTGATGGACAAATAATTTGGTAAAATTTGGGCCATAAAAATAATTGGATTTATTATAATTTTATTATAAGAGAATTAACAAGATCTATATAATAAAACAGAACCCATTTTAAATCTTTCATTTGACAAAGCATAAGAACGGTTCAGATTTCATCTCAATTCTTTCAATTTAATTTAAAGGCTCACATTTCATCTTACACTAAAAATTCTCACCCAAATCAAATTCACTCCTAAAAATTATCGCCCTAATCAAAACAATAATAATAACAATAATGATAATAATAATTATAATTATAATTATAATTATAATAATAGTAATAATAAAAATAAAAATAATAATAACAATAATAATAATTTTGATAATAGTAATAATACTAATAACAACAACAATAATAATAACAACAATAATAATTATAATTATTATAATAATAATAATAATTATTATTATTATTATTATTACTATTATTATAATAGTAATAAAAATAATAATTATTATTATTCTAACTATAATAGTAATAATAATAGTAATAATTATGATAACTGTAATAATATTAGTAATAATAATAACAACAACAACAACAACAACAACAACAACAATAATAATAATAATAATAATAATAATAATAATAATTGTTATTGTGGTGGTGTGGTGAATTATGAAAATTGTTATTGATGACTTGTATATTTTGTAGTCATGTTTAGATTTTTCTGGATATCTATTTTTAAAGAAAAATTAATTAGTGTGGTGGTGTGGAGAATTATGATAATTGTTACGTGTGATTGTAAGTTATTTTAGATTACAAAAAGTCTTTAGGTAATTTAGTATTTTTTGAATTTTAATCTAATTTTTCGCTACGTCGTGCCTTCAGGCACGAGCAATCACTAGTATATTAATAAAAAAAAAATAACTAGACCTAATCTGAATTGGTGAAGAAAAAAACAGTCGTTTGAAAGCTTCCGATAGAAAGAGAAAAGAGATTTACTCAACAAAGGTGAGATAAAATCATAAAACTCTCATATCAATTGTAAAGATTATGTATTATAATATATGAAAATAGAAAATATATGATGTGTATGCGTATATTTTTTTTTAATTTTTTGACATTTTAAACGAAGAAAATCACTGTTAATTTTTGAGACATCCTCCATATTTGTCTTCAAATGTCTTTGGTGTATCATAGTAAAATAATATAACATGTGGTTGTATTCCTGCATGACAAATTGATAGAATCGTTATCTTTTCCTTATAAAAAAGGGAAAAATGAACTGCTTTGATATATGTTAGACGCATAAAAAATGTCCACGCAATCAAACAAAATTAGCAGCAGTTAAGATGAAAAATTGGGTTGACAAAATCACACAATCAACATATATATATATATATATATATATATATATATATATATATATATCAGTAAAGCAATCAATTATTAGTAAAAAGCGTACGCATATGCATAAAGTATATATAGCTCAATGAAATATGAGCTTAATTTTTGTATTGCGTATGTGATTTCTAAAGTTTTATTGGTATCCGATTATCCAAATGTATCACGAAATGAGTAGAATAATGTGAACACTTTCAACATATATAAAATCTCATGCCACAATAATATAATGAGATTTACTCTAGTTCATGAAAAAAGAGGGAGAGATTGTACACATGGGCTAATTAACAATTAATATAAGTTGCAAGATATATTAGAAGTATACAAAAGTCTATCACAGTCTTGATAAAAAATTTATAAAAATCTATAACTTATTTCATGGAGTCTATAAAAGTCATTTTAAAGAAGTCTTTAAAGTCTATGAAAGTCATTAAAATTCTACAAATTCTACAAAAGTCTGTCACTTGAAAAAAAGTCTTTAAAAATTTTAATTGAATACACCCCCCTACTTTTTTAATTCCAAATTAATATTTTCAATTTATAATCCCCTAAATCACTACAAATATAAATTATTTTGATAATGTCAACTGTTCTGATATTATCTTTTATAATTTAATTATTATCTCCTAAAATTATTACTTTACGATATTATCATTACTATCCGTTATTTAACATAATTTTTTCTCTATAAATACGACATAATATTATACAGTTTAAAATATTTTAAAATAATATTAAAATAACAAATATTATCAATCATAACTTACTATGTTGATTTTATAATCTCCAAAATCCACTACTTTTCTAAACATATTTATTATATTCTAAAATCAATATTTTTCTAATGTTATACCATTCATAATTACACCATACATTATATCATACATATATGGTATAATATTATAATACATATATAACAAAATCATTACATATCTAAACTATGCAGATATTATCAGTACTAATTAAATTATATTACAACATAATATTATACCATTTATAATTATATTACAACATAATATTATACAGTTTAAAATATTTAAAACAAAAATTAAAATAACAAATAATATCATTCATAACTTACTATGTTGATTTTATAATCCCCTAAATCACTATTTTTTTATTTTAAATTATTTTTATATTATCGTAACTTAATTATTATCTCCTAAAATAATTACTTTTTAATCCCACATTAATATTTTGATTTTATAATTTCATAAATCACTATAAATCTAAATTGTTATGATAATGTTAACTGATCTAAGGTTATCAATACTAATTTAATTATTATATTCTTAAATCACTATTTTTATATGAACAAATTTTCTTGTAAAACCCCAACTTTCATAAATAAAGATTAATTTTTCTCGAAATATATTTTTGAATATTATGGTATAGATTTGATATAATGTTATAGTTGTGGTTAATATTTATAAATTTTACAAAGTATGCAAGTTGTTATAAAATATTCGATTGGTCGGGGAATATTCATTTTAACAGAAAATATTCGTACGACGGCACAATCATTGGTGGACCCCACAACGAAATTATTGTCGGAGTTAAAAAATGACAGAAATATCTTTTTATAAAATTAACGGCGAAATCTTTACCATTAACTGTTGAAATACCCGGTGTTAAAAGTACAGTAATACGCGTAGTTGTATAGTAGCACACGGTATTGATTATTGTTGTTTACGTGAGAAGTCACTCAGTTATACTCAATTATTGCTACAGTAATTGATGCATAGTATCTCACGTTATTTAATTTAATTATTGTCAATATTTACATATTATTAAATCAATAATTGAGATGACAAGTTATTCTAATTATTATATGCATAATTAACAATGTCTAGAAAGTTATGTCAAGAAAAGGGGTTTGGTCACCCAATTGCACGCCACTAGGGAGAAATCTTTATCGAAAAGCCCCCTCTTTCCTGAGAACAATCTGATTGTTAATATTGCGAGTTATAATAATGATGAATAAATGTTGTTAAAAATATTAAGGGGATTTTATGAAATATTTATTATAAATTTCGCTTATTATTTGGACCTCCACTTACTTATTTTTTAAAAATTCGGTAGTGTATATATATATATATATATATATATATATATGAAATGTGTGTGTGAAAGTTATGTGTGTGTGTGTGTGTGCACCGTGTGTGTAAGAGTGTGTGTATGTTGAAAAAGTGGTGATGGTGGAAAAATGTTAGTTGTGAAAGTGATAGGTGGATGATAGTGGTGGGGTGATGTTGATATATATATATATTATAGAATTTTGTTTTACTTGAAAAAATGGGCGTCTGATTTTGGTTTTCTTCCGCCAGTGATTTTTCTTCCGAAATATTACTGTGCAGTCCGTGATTTTTTTTTTCAAATAGTATCCTTCCATTCTCTTATAAATAGGATGTTTAGTAAGAATTAAAAATCACACCAGAATCAGAGAATTCTTCTTCTATAATATTGAGTGTATTTCTTTAGAGTTTTAAGAAGTTTTGAGCGTATAAAATAGTGAAAGTTTTCTTCAAGAATATCCTCGCTATACCAGTTGGAATACTCTTCTTTTTAAGGTAAGGGATATTATTTTTGTTCAATATTCGTAATAAATAATATTTTCTTCCATACTCTGTAGTATGTAAGTAATATTATTTCGTTCAGATTATGAAATTCTACACTCATTTTATTAAGTTTTGACTTCTATACTCCATAAAATTAGTAGAATATCCTTGAAATTTGCGTTTCATCTAGTATCTTTTCATGAAAATATTATTCTGAGCATTCTTGATAATTTTTAACTTTTTTTATGCCGGAGTACTATTTACGGGATACTATTCACTCAATTACTATTCACCCGGGGGTACTATTCATGATAAAAATTAATTTATTTTCGGTCCAAATCATTTTTGATACAATATTATTCTTGAATTTTACTCCACAAAGCAGTATCATGTTGACAATTTGGACGCTTTTTGAATTCTGGATAAATTAAATTATAAATTTTTAAAAATTTATCATTTATTTTTATTTAATTGAATTCTTATATCATTGTCATCATCCTCATGCTTATATTGTTATGAAAGTCATCTTTGGCCCGTAGTGCATAGATGGACTGTTGATTGGTATGATTATGACCATAAATTATTTGGTATAATCATGACCGTAATGTTACAAATGATGTGGTAAAAGTCCTCATTGGCCCGTAGTGCATTGATGGATAGTTGTTGGCATTATCATGACCATTTATGAAAACACGAATATCCTTGGCCCGTAGTGCATGAATAATTCGTGGTTGTGATACTAATGAATATCCTTGGCCTGTAGTGCAGGGATGATCCGATGATGTGAATTATTTATTAAGTCGAGTCTCAGCGAAAAAATTGATGATAAACTTTTTAAATAATAGAAGATAGTAGATATCATGCTCTACCTGACTCTTCTAATAGATTGTTTGTTTCGCTGCAGTTAAACTTGATGTTTATGATATTTTATCAGTTTAACACTGTTGAAGGCTAACGATAATTTATTCTGCATTATCTTTGTCATAATATTTCTTATTGGGCTAATTGAGCTATGATGCCCCCAAAATAAGTATACATCACCCATTCTAAATCGTCAAATACATGGTACAGAAACAACTATAACTTCATTAATACAATTATCGTGTAAAATACGACAACGCATATGCTATGAGTTTAAATACAAATATTGTCTTCTAGACAATATCCACACTCAAATAAGTCCTCATTACAATTATTGATACACTATTTTATAAAATAGTGAGGACTACTAAAACAACTATCTTGATCCATCACTCCATACCACGACTAGTTTCCGCTATATTCTCTTATCTTGTGAAGAAAAATAGAACAAAAAGGAAAAGGATGAGCTCAACTAGCCTAGTAAAGAATATTATGAATAAGATAATGTATAATAAATTATCGTTAGCCTTCAATAAATCAGATAAAATATAATGGATAACCAATTTTAGATCAATATTCGCAGCGGAAATAACAATTTATTAGCAGAGTTAAGTAGAGAATGAAATCCACTATCATTTATGAATTTAAAAGTTCATTATCAATATTTTATCCCGGTAACATCAATCAATATACACATTGAATCAAATAATCATCTTTGCACTACAGGCCAAACATATTCATCAGTTGGTCATGTTCATCTCAACACATGTTCATCTTTGCACTACGGGCCAAAAATATTCAATTAGGTAATCATTCAGCTTTGCACTACAGGCCAAAGATATTCAGTTATATAGCCATTTAGGACTGAGGATGATGAAAAATATCTTAAAGAAACGAATCTAGTAAAATAAAATGACAAAGATTAGGGATTTGTACTTTAGACAATCCAAGTTAAAAAATGCTCCAAAATAAATCATAGTGGAGTAAAATTTAAGAATGAAGATCAAAACATGGATACAATCAAAGATAGTAACCATAATAGACATCTTGGACAAAGAAGAGAAAACTATATTTTTTCGGTGAATAATGTCGTATACGTGAATAGTAACCCCGTTACAAAAAGGTAGAAAATTCACAATAAAATTCATACCAATATTTCGGCATAACAATATTGAAAGAAATAATATCATTTACGAAGAAAATAACATCCCTTACCTCAAAAGAACATTACTTCTGACTGAAATTTCGGATATAGTGCAGAAATAAACTTGTACTGAATAGCAACTCTTAAAGTATCAAAATACTCAAAAAAATACGCTCGATAATATAGAGAGAGAAAACTTATGTTTTTATATTTATGGTGTGATTTTCAATTCTAACCTCAGCACCTATTTATAGGAAAATATCAGAACGCCAAAGCAGACTAAATTAATAAAATAATATTTTTTTCCTTCTACGCACACCCCTTTGGAACAAGCAGATCATATCTTCTTTAAAAAATTCTCAGCACATATTTTCACAGAAAACAAAAGTGGGTCCTACCCATAAAATGACTGTTACATATCATATATATAGCTGTTAAAAAAGAATCAATCAAAACTCTAATTTAAAATCCCAATATATATTAATTAAGTCTTACTTAATTAATATACCTAGATATATAAATTATCCTATTAATTTAAATTCATGATTTAAATACTATCAATTATATTGACATATTTAAATAGTTATAATTTAAATTAATTCCCTTTTAATTATGTTCTATGTGTGTGACCCTATAGGTTATTATTACGTTGGCAATAATTTTAAAATCATATTTTAAAATTATAAACAGTGAGCGGCTTCTAGTAATGCATTATTGCTACCCAAGTAATAATAAAATCGATGATTCGATGCAACTTTTTCGTAACCAATGTTTTAATGTAATTTAATCCTTTTAACATTGACATCCTAGATTAAATTCGAGTCATGAAATGTGGCATACTCTTCATAATTTAATCTAAATTTTTTTGATCAATGAGTAGACTATATGTAACAAATCATTATTTGGGCATAGCCATACATTTCATAGTCCTACTCAATCAAGAGGCCTATGGATACCACCCCTAATATATAGGAGGGTTAAATTCCATTTAGATCACTCATATTCCTCACATGATTTATGACGTACCCAATAATCATCTTTATTGTCCACCCTATTAAAGGTGACTTTTGATGCTATCAAAGTACATAAATTTTCATGTAGTAATATAGTAATTTCAGGTTGGAGGATCATTACATCATTGTCACTATGAGAATCGCTAATGACACTTCGCATAATGCTCAACATAGAATTCTCATGGTGAGTCTGTCCAGTACATCGTTCTCTAACACGTACCTATGTATTGACTTAATATCTCATATATTTTATGACCAATGACATTTGGTCATTAATCAATCCACATACTAGTTTCAATGCATCATTATTGTCCCATCAACAATGATACTTTACTAGGGACATTTAAGAGCAATGATACTAATTGTAATTATATAATCTCATGTTCAAGTCACATACTTGAAACTATATAATTTGTATCACTACTCTAAGGTATTTTTTATGTTAATATTTATATAACGCAGTAAATAAAATCATAATAAAATCATTCATTTATTCAATCAAATATAATATCGAAACGTTAAGCAATTATATCAAATAATTGGCCTCTGGGCACTAGCTCTAACAGAAGGTGTTATTCTGGAAGCAAGAATCAATGAAGAAGAATTACTTTGAGTCAACTCCAAACTTTGTGTTCCTAACGACCCTAATTTAAAGTATAAAATCATGATGGAGGCGCACAACACACCGTTTACAATTCATCCTGGGAGTACCAAAATGTATCGTAATTTTTGACATACATTTTGGTAGAGCAATATGAAAAGAGAGATCGCAAAGTTTATCTCAAGGTGTTTAATTTGTCAACGTGTCAAGGCGGAGCATCAAGTGCTAAAGGGTCAATTGCAACCATTTGAAATTCTAGAATGGAAGTGGGAGCACATTACCATGGATTTCGTTATTGGTCTTCCAAATATTTCTCAGAGCATAGATGTAATTTGGGTCATTGTTGATAAATTGACCAAGTCTGCTCATTTTTTACCTATACGAGAAACTTATTCACTTGAACGTCTTGCTCTTATATACATAAATGAGATTGTAAGACTACATGGTATGCCAGTATCCATAGTTTTTGATCGAGACCCAAGATTTACTTCACGATTTTGTGTTAGTTTGCAAAAAGCTATGAGCACGAATTTTCGTTTTAGTTCAACATATCATCCTCAGACGGACGGACAGTCGGAGAGAACTATTCAAACTCTTGAGGATTTATTAAGACTTTGTGTCCTTGACTTCAAAGGAAGTTGGGACAAGTTCTTGCCATTAGTGAAATTCTCCTACAACAAGAGTTATCAAGCAAGTATTGACATGGCTCCATTCGAGGCATTGTATGGATGCAAGTGTCGTTCTCCAGTATGTTGGGACGAGGTGGGTGAAACAACGTTGTTAGGATTGGAATTGGTATGCATAACTACGGAAAAGATTCAGAAAATCCGGCAACGTATAAAAATCTCACAAGATCGACAAAAGAGTTATGTTGATCTTCATCGAAAGGACATGGAATTCAATGTAGTTGATCATGTGTTATTACGTATTGTACTATGGAAAGGAGTTACGAGATTTGGAAAGAAAGGAAAGCTCAATCCTTGATTCATTGGCCCATTTAAAATCTTCGATCGAGTAGGAACTATTGAATATAGACTAGCCTTACCGCCAAGTATGTCTCATGTTCATAACGTTTTTCACATACCTGTATTACGTAAATATGTGAAAGACCCGAACCATATTATTGAGTTAGAACCAGACGAGATAGCGAAAGATTTAACGTATGAAGAAGTACCTGTTAAAATCTTGGATAAGAATAAACATATTCTACACTTCAAGGTTATACCTCAAGTCAAAGTTTTATGGAGAAACCACGATGTTGAGGAAATGACTTGAGAGTTAGAATCTGAAATGAAATCAAGTTATCCTCACCTCTTCGACATACCAGATATGTACCTTAATTTCGAGAATTAAATTTCATAAGAAGGGGAGGTTGTAAGACCCCAACTTTCATAAATAAAGATTAATTCTTCTCGAAATATATTTTTGAATATTATGGTATTAATTTGATATAATGTTATAGTTGTGGGTAGTGTTTATAAATTTTACAAAGTATGCAAGTTGTTATAAAATATTCGATTGGTCGGGAAATATTCGTTTTAACAGTAAATATTTGTACGACGGCACAATCATTGGTAAACCCCATAACGGAATTATTGTCGGAGTTAAAAAACGACAGAAATAACTTTTTACAAAATTAACGGCGAAATTTTTACCGTTAACTGTTTAAATACCCGGTGTTAAAAGTGCAGTAATACGCGTGGTTGCATAGCAGCACACGGTATTGATTATTGTTGTTTACGTAAGAAGTCACTCAGTTATTGTGACGCCCCCAAAATTAGGTATACATCACCCATCTTGGGTCGTCAGATACATAGTACAGAATACAAATACAACTTACTAATACAACTGTCGTGTACAATACGACAAAACATAAACTGTGAGTTTGAATACAAATATTATCTTCTAGAGAGTATTCATACTCAAAAGGAGTCCTCATTACATTTATTAACACACTATTACATAGAATAGTGAGGACTACTAACTAATACTATCATTCGAACTATCACTCCGTTTCCCGACTTGCCCCAACTACGTTCTCATTTCCTGAAGAGAACAGTGAAAGAAAGGGTGAGCTCAACTAGCCCAGTAAGAAATATTATGACTAAGATAATGCAGAATAAATTATCATTAGCCTTCAACAATGTTAAACTGATAAAATATAATAGACATCAAGTTTAACTGCAGTGGAACAAGCAATCCATTAAAAGAGTCAAGTAGAAAATAAACTCTACTATCTTTTATGATTTAAAAGGTTTTTCAACACTGTTATCGCTGTGACTCAGCTTAATAAAATAATCCACATCATCGAATCACCCCTGCACTACGGCCAAGGATATTCGTGTATTCATTAATGGTCATGATCATGCCAACAACTGTCCATCACTGCACTACGGGCCAATGAGGACTTTTACCACATCATTTGTAACATTACGGTCATGATTATACCGAATAATCCCTGGTCATAATCATACCAAGTCCATCTATGCACTACAGGCCACAGATGACTTTCAACATTTTATGAACATGAGGATGATGATAATGATATAAGAATTCAATAAAACAAGTTCAAGAATTAGTTTATCCAAGAATTAATAGCGTCCAAATTGTCAACATGATACTGCTTTGTGGAGTAAAATTCAAGAATGCTTAGAATAATATTTTCATGAAAAGATACTGGATGAAACGCAATTATCAAGGATATTCCACAAATTTCATGGAGTATAGAAGTCAAAACTTAACCAACTGAGTACAATAAAGAATGGAATAACAAAAGAAATCACCATGCATGCGATAGACCACACAAACAGGTTATTCCAACAGAATAATAAATAATGGAACCAGGTCCGGCGTAAACGCACAGACAGGATATTCCGACAGAATAATAAATAATGGAACCAGGTCCGGCGTAAACGCACAGACAGGATATTCCGACAGAATAATAAATAATGGAACCAGGTCCGGTGTAAAACACACAGACAGGATGTTCCAACAGAATAATAACAAGATGGAACCAGGTCCGGTGTAAAACACACAGACATGATGTTCCAACAGAATAATAGAAGAATGTCACCAAGTATAGGGTAGACCGCGTATACAGGCTATTCCAACAGAATAATAAGAAATGAAATAACAACAGTTCTCTTCATGAATAAGAAAGAATAACACCCCTTACCGTTTTAAAAAAAAGCTGAAATAAGGAAGTAGTTAAGTAGCAGAATACTCTTCTTCTCTCTCTCTCTACAGTTTCTCTCTATAGTTTCTCTCTCTAGAGTTCAGTGAATTCGTAAGAAATAATGAAGGAATGAGCTGCTATTTATAGAAAAATAAAATGCATAGTAACTAATCCATGAACGGTCTAGATTGATTACTTTAATCTGACGGTCCATATTTAAAGAAAATCTTTTAAATAAAATATAATATATTCTATTTATAGAATAACTTTAATAAAGTATTCTGTTTTATATAAAAAGATGTTTCTGTTTTATTACGTTAATAATACGAATAAAACAAAACGTCATTATCGCTAAATAATTCATATTATTAATGACAATAATTGAATCAAACTGAGTGACTTCTCACATAAGCATTAATAATCAATACCGTGTGCTACTATGCAACCACACGTATTACTGTACTTTTACTACCGAGTAGTTCAACAGTAACAATGGTAAAACTTCCGCCGTTATTTTTAATAAAATATTTTTATCGTTTTCTCAATCCGACAATAATTCCGTTGTGGGGTCCACCAATGATTGTGTCGTTGTACGAATATTCCCTGTTAAAACGAATATTTCCCGCCCAATCGAATATTATATAACAACTTGCGTACTTTGCAAAATTTATAAATATTACCCACAACTATAACATTATATCAAATTAACTCCATAATATTCAAAAATGATATTTATAGAAAATTCATCTTTATTTATAAAAGTTGGGGTCTTACAACCTCCCCTTCTTATGAAATTTCGCCCTCGAAATTAGGGTACGTACCTGGTATGTCGAAGAGATAAGGATACCTTGATTTCATTTCAGATTCTAACTCCCAAGTCATTTCCTCAACATCGTGGTTTCTCCACAAAACTTTGACTTGAGGTATAACCTTGGAGCGTAGAATATGTTCCTTCCTATCCAAGATTTGAACAGGAACTTCTTCATACGTCAAATCCTCCGCTATTTCGTCTGGTTCTAACTCAATAATGTGGTTCGGGTCTTCCACATATTTGCGTAACATGGATATGTGAAAAATGTTATGAACACGAGACATACTTGGCGGTAAAGCGAGTCTATAAGCCACAGTTCCTACTCGATCGAGGATTAAAAATGGACCGATGAATCGAGGATTGAGCTTTCCTCTCTTTCCAAATCTCGTAACTCTTTCCATGGAGCAACACGTAAGAACACATGATCTCCTACATCAAATTTCACGTCCTTTCGATGAAGATCAGCATAACTCTTTTGTCGATCTTGTGAGGTTTTTATACGTTGTCGGATCGTTTGAATCTTTTCTGTAGTCATACGTACCAACTCCGGTCCCAACAACGTTGCTTCACCCACCTCATCCCAGCATACTGGAGAACGGCATTTTCTTTCATACAATGCTTCGAATGGAGCCATACCAATACTTGCTTGATAACTGTTGTTGTAGGAAAACTCCACCAATGGTAAGAACTTGTCCCAACTTCCCTTGAAGTCAAAGACACAGAGTCTTAATAGATCTTCAAGAGTTTGAATAGTCCTCTCTGATTGTCCGTCCGTCTGAGGATGATATGCTGAACTAAATCGTAAATTCGTGCCCATAGCTTTTTGTAAATTAACCCAAAATCGTGAAGTGAATCTTGGGTCTCGGTCAAAAACTATAGATACTGGCATACCATGCAGTCTTACAATCTCGTTTATGTACATACGAGCAAGACGTTCAAGTGTATAAGTTTCTCGTATTGGTAAGAAATGAGCAGACTTGGTCAATCTATCAACAATGACCCAAATCGCATCAATACCTTGAAAAACCCTAGGAAGACCGGTAACGAAATCCATGGTAATGTGCTCCCACTTCCATTCTGGAATTTCAAGTGGTTGCAATGGACCTTTTGGTACTTGATGTAACGACCCCAAAATAGGTCCATTCCACCCAACCCATTCTGAGTCGTCAAATACATGGTACAGAAAATAACTACAACTTTATTACAACAATTGTCGTGCAAAATACAACAACACATATGCTGTGAGTTTGGATACAAATATATACCAAATGTGACTCATGTTCCAACCGTGGACATCACCTCACAATAACACCTTACATAAAGGTATAGTCAAAAACTGTTTTAGAAATTAGAATCTTTGGGAAGTGCTCAAGGAAACCTTCGTACATGGGAGGCCACGCATCTAGGTTATGATAGATATCATATGGGCACAGAATTATCCTTGGTTGACCCAATAGACCCCAAAGAAAAACGAAAACATTACTATCATATTCTTCCCAATGGTGAGTCTTCTCTTGACTTATCATTATCTCCACTGTCTCTAATTGAGAATTATACTTCAAACAAACACCAAGATTATATAGGTAGTGCCCATAGATACACTCAACAAGTGGATGAGCACAACCCTGCCCTATGATGACACGAGGTTGTATGTCATTAGACATCTTGTATGATAGTGACAAAACACCCTTCCAACGTTGGGTTCGCCTCACCCTATTTTCTTCACCAAATATAACTACTAAATGATGACCACCGTTCTATTTCCTTGTTACCCCCGCTCGACCCAGCTACACTCTTATTACCTGAAAGGAATTGTGAAGCAAAAGGGTGAGCACAACTAGCTCAGTAAATAATATCATGACTAAAGATAATTAAATTATCAATAGTCTTCATCAATAATAAATCAGAGATTTAGAACATATGGTAAATGATAAAAATTTCAACCATAGTTGCAGCGGAACGAGCAATCCATTAGAAGAGTCAAATAGACTATAAAGTCTATTATCTTCTCCATGTTAAAAATCCACCAATAATGTTTTATCCCTGTAACATCACTCAACAGTTCCTTTCCACAATCATATGAATAACTCATAATCATAATTGTGACTATAAATTTTTCTTCGCACCCAGGACGAAGAATATTTTCATCACATGTCTTTACCTGAAACATCAAAGATAATGGTTATACCAAATCACAGTTCCTGTTTATAATCATACTAACAAATCCATTTTTGCACTACGGGCCAAAGATATTCATCAACAAACCATCTTTGCACTACGGGCCAAAGATATTCAACAACAGTTCATCTTTGCACTACAGGCCAAAGATATTCATCAACAGGCCATCTTTGCACTACATGCCAAAGATATTCATCAACAATTCATATTTGCACTACAGGCCAAATATATTCATATCTCAAAGAAATATATAATCATTTCAGAATTTATATAAACAATAATTATAACCATGTTGATCAATTCACCTTTGCACTTAAGCTTAAGATATTCAATTATAAATTCAATGGTCATGATCATACCAGTCACAATTCAACTTTGCACTACAGGCCAAAGAGAACCCTAGTCATGATCATACCAATAATCTACCCATCTTTACACTCCAGTGAAAGAGAATTTCAACATCAGGGTTATAAAAATGTTATATATGATGATAAAAATAATATGATCAACATATAGTTTTAATCTCAAGAGTAATATTCGTAACTCATGAATAGTAACCCCGACACAAAAGATAAAAATTCTACAATAAAATTCATACCAATATTTCGGTATAATGATATTGAAAGAATAACATTACTTAAATTTATAAACAATTTATTTTAATTGTTTACACTTTACTAATTAATGCATTTAATCATCATAAAATGCCAACTCTTACAATTTCATCATCAATAACCAAAACCCTCATCAAAAATCTGCATATACCTCATATAGGATTCTCAAGCCATAAAATCCTATTTTCCAATTTTCTTTCTTCACAAAACATATTTAATTCATTTACTCATAACTAGACCATTTTTATGAAAAATACCAAATCAGTTCCAACAATATTTCTTTTCTGGGATTTAGCATAATATAGTCCCATAGTGAACATATATTTTCCTCAGAATTTTTAAAAGTCATTTACTATTTTTCATATGGCCAAAATAGCCGAATATTTAGACATTTATCAAAAATTGTACTTTTGTCTAAAAATTCTGAAATTTACAGAGTATACTTCTATCATATACATGTACTCCCAATAAAAATTTCATCAATTTTGGAGTTAACCACAAGGAATTATAAGCGGTTACTTTTAAAATAGTCTTTTCCCGTAAAATTCATAACTCTTAATCTATACATCCAAAAATCACCATTTTTGGACACAATCAATAAAACTCATCAAAATATCATTTCAAATTTTTCCAGAATTTTTGAAGATCAAAAAAATTAAGAAACTGAAAATCATAACAACCCTTAAAATCCCTTAATATCCCTTACCTCAAAAGAGCAGTACTTCTGACTGGATATCGAATATGATGCTGAAGAAAACTTGCACTGATGAATAGCAACTCACCAAGTATCTAAAAACTCACAAAATATGCTTCATAATATAGAGAGAGAAACAGAGAAAGCTTATGTTTCTGGTGTGATTTTCAATTCTAACTTAGCCCTCTATTTATAGGAAAATTTTGGTAGGTTTGACCTGCAACCTGATGGCTTTACCTGCTACTATTCCCACCTACCACATTTAAAATATAATTCAGCACATTTCTTCACCAACCACAAGTGGGGCCCACCAATTCTAGAATTTTCCACCAAAATAATAAACTCCGAAAATTCAATAATTTCTGAACCAGTCATCTCGTAAAATTCATAATAAATCATACGTTCATTTTTAACGGTTCAAAATTTGTGGACATATACTCAATTTATATATGTATAACATATCCAAAAATTACCACGATCCAACGGTCGGATTAAAAATTATAACCCCCGCAAAATATCTCAAAAACCCTGATTTTTAATACCTCCATTCCGACAAAAATACGGATAAAATCTCAACATTAACTCCTTCATTTTTTAACCACAAAAATATATCCCTCATTTATATCCACATAAAATAAATATTTTCTTATCATATGAATCAATAATTAATTATTCACAAATAATATTACAGAATCACATTTATGACAACCAGGCCGTTCCCAGGAAAGAGGGGGCTTTCCAATAAGAATTTCTCCTTACTGGCGCGCAATTAGATGACCAAACCTCTCCTTAGACAGAACTTTCTAGACATTGACAATAATGTTATCTAATAATATTATTCAAATAATATGAATTATTGATCTGATAAAGGAAAATACTGTGCAGCAACAATTATTGAAACAACAATAATATAAAATATCAACGCAGTAATTATTGAATCAATAAAATAAAATATTGAACAGTAATTACTGTAACAATTATTGAGTAGTGCCTTCTTACGTAAGAATCAATAATTTTAAAAATACTGTGCAATACCGTGTGCTACTGTGCAATAACGCGTATTACTGTATTTTAACCACCGGGTATTCCAACAGTGTTAACGGTAACAACTACGCCGTTATTTGTAAAAACTCAAATTTGTCGTTTTCTTCATCCGACAGTTATTCGTTATGGGGCCCACAAATAGCTGCGCCGTCGTACGAATATTCCCCGACAGAAAGAATATTCCACGACCAAACGAATATTCCCCGACAACAATGAATATTTTATAACCACTTGCGTAGTTTGAAAAAATTTCATATATCACCCTTAACTTTAACTTTTATCAATTTAACTATTTACTGAATAGTAACTATAAAAAAAATTGAATACTTTTATTTCATAAAATTCGGGGTCTTACACTTGATGCTCCGCTTTAACTCGTTGACAAGTTAGACACCTTGAGATAAAAAACGCTATCTCTCTCTTCATATTGCTCCACCAAAATGTATGACGAAGATCATGATACATTTTGGTACTTCCAGGATGGATTGCAAACGGTGTGTTGTGCGCCTCCATCATGATTTCATACTTTAAATCAGGGTTATTAGGAATACAAAGTTTGGAGTTGACTCGAATTATTCCTTCTACATCGATTCTTGCTTCCGGCATAGCACCTTCTTGCACTTTCTTCCTTATACGCATCAGCTCCAGGTCTGTAGCTTGAGCAGCTTTAACTTTATCGATTAAATTCGGTTCTACTCGTATATTCGCCATCATCACATGGGTCCCTGGAGTCTTTAACTCTATCTCCATCCTTTGCAAATCACACAAAATGGGCCTTTGTGTTGACAATATCGCACTCGTACTTGCATATGATCTTCTACTCAATGCGTCAGCTACCACGTTCGCTTTTCCAGGATGGTATTGAATGGTATGATCATAATCTTTCAACAGTTCAAGCCAACGTCGTTGTCGCATGTTGAGTTCCTTTTGAGTGAAGAAATATTTCAGGCTTTTATGATCCGTAAAGATCTCCACCTTCTCCCCATACAAGTAATGCCTCCAAATTTTAAGTGCAAAGACAACAGCTGCCAACTCTAGATCATGAGTAGGATAATTTCTCTCATATTCCTTGAGTTGTCTTGATGCATAGGCTATGACTTTTCTATGTTGCATGAGAACACATCTCAACCCTTTGCTCGAAGCATCACTGTAGATGACAAATCCCTCCGATCCAGATGGTATTGTTAGAACAGGTGCTGAAATGAGTCTTCTCTTAAGTTCTTGAAAACTCTGCTCACATTCTTCGCTCCAACAGAACTTTGTATCTTTCCGAGTCAGCTGAGTTAATGGAGTAGCGATTCGAGAAAATCCTTCCACGAATCTCCGATAATAACCAGCCAAACCAAGAAAGCTACGTACTTCGGTCACTTATTTAGGTTGCTCCCAGCTTTGAATAGCTTCAATCTTTGTCGGGTCAACCGATATTCCACGACTTAATACTACGTGCCCAAGGAATGCTACCTCTTCCAGCCAGAACTCGCATTTCTTCAACTTGGCATAAAGTTTGTATTCACGAAGCTTTTGGAGTACCAACCTCAAGTGTTGCTTATGATCTTCACGGCTTTTGGAATAAACAAGGATGTCATCGATAAAGACGACCACAAAGTAATCCAAATATTCCTTGAATACCCTGTTCATCATATCCATGAAGGCAGCAGGAGCATTAGTCAATCCAAAAGACATAACTAAGAATTCATAATGCCCATACCGAGTTCTGAAGGCAGTCTTTGAAATATCCTCAGTTCTAACCTTCAGCTGATGATATCCAGAACGAAGATCGATCTTTGAAAATAATTGTGCTCCTTGCAACTGGTCAAACAGGTCATCAATACGTGGCAATGGGTACCTATTTTTGATGGTGACATGATTCAACTCCCGATAATCAATACAAAGTCGCATACTCCCATCTTTCTTCTTCACGAACAGAACAGGAGCACCCCAAGGAGAAGTACTAGGACGAATAAAACCAATGTCTAACAATTCCTACAGTTGGGTCTTTAACTCCTGAAGTTCAATAGGAGCCATTCGATATGGGGCTTTGGAAATGGGTTTTGTACCGGGTTCAAGGTCGATACAAAATTCAATTTCACGCTCTGGGGGTAGGCCAGGAAGTTCTTCGGGAAATACGTCAGGAAATTTATTAACAACAAAAATATCATTCAAAGCTGACGTATTTTTGTTTAGATCCGTGACATGAGCTAAGAAAGCTTGACATCCGTTTTTCAATAAACGAATAGCTTTATGGCTTGAGATGACAGCGATTGATTTTAATGATTTGGTTGCTTGAATTCGCATAATAGGTCGATTAGGAATATGAAAGCTAACAACCTTACGAAAACAATCAATTTTTGCATGATAAGTAGTTAACCAATCAATCCCTAGAATCACGTCAAATGCAAGTATTTTTAATGAAATAAGATCGACAGGTAATGTGTGGGTACCAACTTAAACCAAACAAGACTTATAAACCGTGGATGTAATGAAGGTTTCTCCCAATGGAGTTTCAACTGCTAAGTCAAAGTCTAATTTCTCCGAAATCAAATTTAATCGATGAGCGCAAGTAGGAGAAATAAAAGAATGGGTAGAACCGGTATCAAATAAAGTATAGACTTCGTTAGAGTTTATGATAAGCTTACCCGTGATGACCTCATTCGGGTTCCTTGCTCTCTGGGAGTTCACAACAAACGCTCTTCCTTGCACAACCGGTTTTGACTTTTCTGGGACGGCCTTTGGTGCCTCCATCCTAGCTGAATTTGTCTTCGACAAAATCGGGCTAAATGACCTTCTCTTCCACAATTATAACATGCTTTGGACGGCATTGCGCAGTTTGGACTGATGTGCCCCTCCCCTCCACATTTGAAACATATGATAGGTGGTCGTTCTCCTTCCTTAACGACAGGTGCTGGTGCTGACGTCTTTCCATCATTGTTAAATCTCCTCTACTTGAAATGTCCATTCTTATTGTTTTGGCCCTGATTACCACCGAAGTGGTTACCATTTCTGGCCTGTTGATTCCCTCCACGCTTGTTGTCACCGCTTCGATGACTGCTTTCACTGGTATTATCATTTTACCGGCTGCTCTGTTTTGGTTGCGTTGTCTCGTTATCGCGCTCCACCAACTGAGCCCTTTTTACAACATCTGAATACAAACACAGTTTATGAGAAACAAGGTGTTGACGTATCTCCGGCTTCAAACCTCTTAAAAACATCCGCGTCATTCTTTCTTCATTATCCACCAGGTGGGACGCAAACCGGGATAACTCCGCAAATTTTGCCTCGTACTGCGACACGGTCATATTATTCTGCTCCAATTTGATGAACTCCACATCCTTCATGTGACGAATACTCTCGGGAAAGTATTTGTCGTTAAACAGCTCTTGGAACTTCTCCCAAGACATCTTCAGTGCGGCAGGTTGAGTACGTTTTATCGATTCCCACCAGTAATCTGCCTCTCCTCGCAACATAAAGGCGGCAAAGGGAACCTTTTGCTCCTCGGAGCAACTCAAGACATCAAATATATTGGTGATCTGCTTTATCCATGTTTCAGCTACAAGTGGTTTGGGTTCTCCCTTAAACTCCGGTGGTCCCAGCTCCTTAAACTGTTTAGCGGTGACCGCCTGAGAGTTTCCAGTATTTTCACCTACGTTGTGGACAGGAGCCGCTTTCACCTGTTGTTGCATGAATTGCATAAAACCTCTGAACATTCCATCATTCATCATCTGGTCAGTGTTGTTGTTTGCATGAGGATTGTCACCTTCCTGATGAACATTATCCTGATTATTGATATGTGGTGAATCAATAATCGCCTGTGCTCCATTGCTATTCTCAACATTTTCAGATGCCATTTTCAGATACTGCCACAAAATAAAATTTAATTGATATGTCATATATTATCCTTATATTATGACCGACCAATTAAATACCATGCAAATAAACTTAGGTAGGTCATACTAGCGAAGGAATTCCCCGTTTCTCCCCTCCTAGTTCTATTCTCACATCTTAGCCAAGGATCATATCCCTAAGCTCTGATACCAACTTTGACGCTCCCAAAATTAGGTATACAACACCCATCTTGGGTCGTCAGATACATAGTACAGAATACAAATACAACTTACTAATACAACTGTCATGTACAATACGACAAAACATAAACTGTGAGTTTGAATACAAATATTATCTTCTAGAGAGTATTCATACTCAAAAGGAGTCCTCATTACATTTATTAACACACTATTACATAGAATAGTGAGGACTACTAACTAATACTATCATTCGAACCATCACTCCGTTTCCCGACTTGCCCCAGCTACGTTCTCATTTCCTGAAGAGAACAGTGAAAGAAAGGGTGAGCTCAACTAGCCTAGTAAGAAAATATTATGACTAAGATAATGCAGAATAAATTATCATTAGCCTTCAACAATGTTAAACTGATAAAATATAATAGACATCAAGTTTAACTGCAGTGGAACAAGCAATCCATTAAAAGAGTCAAGCAGAAAATAAACTCTACTATCTTTATGATTTAAAAGGTTTTTCAACACTGTTATCGCTGTGACTCAGCTTAATAAAATAATCCACATCATCGAATCACCCCTGCACTACGGCCAATGATATTCGTGTATTCATTAATGGTCATGATCATGCCAACAACTGTCCATCAATGCACTACGGGCCAATGAGGACTTTTACCACATCATTTGTAACATTACGGTCATGATTATACCGAATAATCCCTGGTCATAATCATACCAAGTCCATCTATGCACTACAGGCCACAGATGACTTTCAACATTTTATGAACATGAGGATGATGACAATGATATAAGTATTCAATAAAACAAGTTCAAGAATTAGTTTATCCAGAAATTAATAGCGTCCAAATTGTCAACATGATACTGCTTTGTGGAGTAAAATTCAAGAATGCTTAGAAGAATATTTTCATGAAAAGATACTGGATGAAACGCAATTATCAAGGATATTCCACAAATTTCATGGAGTATAGAAGTCAAAACTTAACCAACTGAGTACAATAAAGAATGGAATAACAAAAGAAATCACCATGCATGCGATAGACCGCACAAACAGGTTATTCCTATAGAATAATAAATAATGGAACCAGGTCCGGCGTAAACGCACAGACAGGATATTCCGACAGAATAATAAATAATGGAACCAGATCCGGCGTAAACGCACAGACAGGATATTCCGACAGAATAATAAATAATGGAACCAGGTCCGGTGTAAAACACACAGACAGGATGTTCCAACAGAATAATAACAAGACGGAACCAGGTCCGGTGTAAAACACACAGACAGGATGTTCCAACAAAATAATAGAAGAATGTCACCAAGTATAGGGTAGACCGCGTATACAGGCTATTCCAACAGAATAATAAGAAATGGAATAACAACAGTTCTCTTCATGAATAAGAAAGAATAACACCCTTACCGTTTTAAAGAATAGATGAAATAAGGAAGTAGTTAAGTAGCAGAATACTCTTCTTCTCTCTCTCTATAGTTTCTCTCTATAGTTTCTCTCTCTAGAGTTCAGTGAATTCGTAAGAAATAATGAAGGAATGAGCTGCTATTTATAGAAAAATAGAATGCATAGTAACTAATCCATGAACGGTCCAGATTGATTACTTTAATCTGACGGTCTATATTTAAAGAAAAATCTTTTAAATAAAATATAATATATTCTAATTATAGAATAACTTTAATAAAGTATTCTGTTTTATATAAAAAGATGTTTCTGTTTTATTACGTTAATAATACGAATAAAACAAAACGTCATTATCGCTAAATAATTCATATTATTAACTGACAATAATTGAATCAAACTGAGTGACTTCTCACATAAGCATTAATAATCAATACCGTGTGCTACTATGCAACCACACGTATTACTGTACTTTTACTACCGAGTAGTTCAACAGTAACAATGGTAAAACTTCCGCCGTTATTTTTAATAAAATATTTTTGTCGTTTTCTCAATCCGATAATAATTCCGTTGTGGGGTCCACCAATGATTGTGTCGTTGTACGAATATTTCCTGTTAAAACGAATATTTTTCGACCAATCGAATATTATATAACAACTTGCGTACTTTACAAAATTTATAAATATTACCCACAACTATAACATTATATCAAATTAACTCCATAATATTTTATAGAAAATTCATCTTTATTTATAAAAGTTGGGGTCTTACAGTTATACTCAATTATTGCTACAGTAATTACTGCATAGTATCTCACATTATTTAATTCAATTATTGTCAATATTTTATATATTATTAAATCAATAATTGAGATGACAAGTTATTCTAATTATTATATGCATAATTAACAATTTTTATAAAGTTTTGTCGAGAAAAGAGGTTTGGTCACCTAATTGCGCGTCAATAGAGAGAAATCCTTATCGGAAAGCCCCCTCTTTCCTAAGAACGATCTGATTGTTAATATTGCGAGTTATAATAATGATGAATAAATGTTGTTAAAAATATTGAGGGAATTTTATGAAGTATTTGTTGTAAATTTCGCTTATTATTTGGACCTCCACTTACTTAATTTCACTTATTATCTAGACATCCACTTACTTATTTTTAAAAAAATCGATAGAGTATATATATATATATATATATATATATATATTATATATTTGAAATGTGTGTGAGAAAGTGACATGCGTGTGAAAATAAAAGTTGTGTGTGTGTACCGTGTATGTAAGAGTGTGTGTATGTTGAAAAGGTGGTGGTGGTGGAAAAGTGTTAGTTATGAAAGTGATAGGTGGATGATAGTGGTGGGGTGATGTTGATATATATATATATATATATATATATATATATATATATATATATATATATATATATTATAGAATTTTGTTTTACTTGAAAATGGATGTCTGATTTTGGTTTTCTTTCGCCAGTGATTTTTCGTCCGAAATATTACTTTGCAGTCCGTGATTTTCTTTTTCAAACAGTATCCTTTCATTCTCCTATAAATAGGATGTTTAGTAAGAATTGAAAATCACACCAAAATCAGAGAATTCTTTTTCTATAATATTGAGTGTATTTCTTTAGAATTTTAAGAAGTTTTGAGCGTAGAAAATAGTAATTTTTTTTAAGAATATCTCCGCTATACCAGTTGGAATACTCTTCTTTTTAAAGTAAGGGATATTATTTTTGTTCAATATTCGTAAGAAATAATATTTTCTTCCATACTCTTTAGTATGTAAGTAATATTATTTCGTTTCAGATTATGAAATTCTACACTCGTTTTATTAAGTTTTGGCTTCTATACTCCATGAAATTAGTAGAATATCCTTGAAATTTACGTTTCATCCAGTATCTTTTCATGAAAATATTATTCTGAGCATTTTCGGAGTACTATTCACGAAGTACTATTTACAGGGTACTATTCACTGGGTTACTATTCACCCGGGGTACTATTCATGATAAAATAATTTATTTTCGGTCCAAATCATTTTTGATACAATATTATTCTTGAATTTTACTCCACAAAGCAGTATCATGTTGACAATTTGGACGTTTTTGAATTCTGGATAAATTAAATTATAAATATTTAAAAATTTATCATTTGCTTTAATTTAATTGAATCCTTATATCATTGTCATCATACTCGTGCTTATATTGTTATAAAAGTCATCTTTGGCCCGTAGTGCATAGATGGACTGTTGATTGGCATGATTATGACCACGGATTATTTGGTATAATCATGACCGTAATGTTACAAATGATGTGGTAAAAGTCGTCATTGGCCCGTAGTGCATTGATGGACAGTTTTTGGCATGACCATGACCATTTGTGAAAACACGAATATCCTTGGCCCGTAGTGCATGGATAATTCGTTGTTGTGATACTAATGAATATCATTGACCTGTATTGCAGGGATGATTCGATGATGTGGGTTATTTATTAAGTTGAGTCTCAGCGATAAAATTGATGATAAACTTTTTAAATCATAGAAGATAGTAGATATCATACTTTAATTGACTCTACTAATGGATTGCTTGTTCCGCTGCAGTTAAACTTGATGTTTATGATATTTTATCAGTTTAACACTGTTGAATGCTAACGATAATTTATTCTGCATTATCTTATTCATAATATTTCTTACTAAGCTAGTTGAGCTCACCCTTTTACTTTTATTGTTCTCTTCAGGAAATGATAACGTAGCCGGGACTAGTCGGGGAACGGAGTGATGGTCCGAGATGATTGTTGTATTAGTACTCACTATTTAGTGCAATAATAAATATGATGAGGATTGAATTTGAGTTTGAATATTGTCTATGAGACAATATTCGTTTAAAAACTCTCAGCTTATGTTGTATAATTAAGTTTGTATTTGTATCCAGTTCCATGTATTTGGCGACTCAAGATGGGTGATGTATACCTATTTTGGGGACGTCACATTTCTGCCATTTATTTTACTTAACCACATAAATATTTTGATCAAATATTAGTATTTTAATATAAACAAATGTTAATAAATAAAGTCCCATTCCTCGCACGGTTATTGCTTATGTTGGTAATAACAAAACATATACGTGTTATTTTGATGAAAAAAGGTATAAATACAAATATATAAAATTATAAAACACTCATATTGTAAGACCCCAAATTATTAATAAATGAAATTTAAATTCTCTCTATTTATTATTTTGAAATAGTAAGTGTTAAATTGATTAATGAGGTTAGTTATGGGTAAAATGCGTAAATAAGCAAGTGGTTATAAAATATTCATTGTTGTCGGGGAATATTCGTTTGGTCGTGGAATATTCTTCCTGTCGGGGAATATTCGTACGACGGCGCAGTCTTTTGTGGGCCCCATAACGGAAAGCGATTGGATGAAGAAAACGACAAGTATATGTTTTTTATTAATAACGACGTAGTTGTTACCGTTAATACTGTTGGAATACCCGGTGGTTAAAACACAGTAATACGCGTTGTTACACAGTAGCACACTGTATTGCACCAATTATTGATTCTTACGTAAGAAGGCACTACTCAATAATGGTTACAGTAATTACTGTTCAGTATTTTATTTTATTGATTCAATAATTGCTGCGTTGATATTTTATATTACTGTTGTTTCAATAATTGTCACTACACAGTATTTCCCATTATCAGATCAATAATTCATATTATTTGAATAATATTATTAGATAACATTATTGGCAATGTCTAGAAAGTTCTGTCTAAGGAGAGGTTTGGTCATCTAATTGCGCGCCAGTAAGGAGAAATCCTTATTGGAAAGCCCCCTCTTTCCTGGGAACGGCCTGGTTGTCATAAATGTGATTCTGTAATATTATTTGTAAATAATTAATTATTGATTCATATGATAAGGAAATATTTATTTTTGTGGATATAAATGAGGGATATATTTTTGTGGTTAAAAATGAAGGAGTTAATGTTGAGGTTTTTATCAGTATTTTTGTCGGAATGGAGGTATTAAAAATCAGGGTTTTTGAGATATTTTGCGGGAGTTATAATTTTTAATCCGACCGTTGGATCGTGGTAATTTTTGGATATGTTATACATATATAAGTTGAGTATATGTCCACAAATTTTGAACCGTTAAAAATGAACGTATGATTTATTATGAATTTTACGAGATGACTGGTTCAGAAATTGTTGAATTTTCGGAGTTAATTATTTTGGTAGAAAATTCTAGAATTGGTGGGCCCCACTCTTGGTTGGTGAAGAAATGTGCTGAGATTTTTATTCAAATGTGGTGGGTGGGAATAGTAGCAGGTAAAGCCATCAGGTTGCAGGTTAAGTCTGCTTCGGCGTGCTAACATTTTCCTATAAATAGAGGGCTAAGTTAGAATTGAAAATCACACCAGAAACAAGTTTTCTCTCTTTCTCTCTCTAGATTATTGAGTGTATTTTGTGAGTATTTAGATACTTTGAGAGTTTCTATTCATCAGAGCAAGTGTCTTTCAGCCTTATACCGGTATTCCGACCAGAAGTACTGTCTGTACGAGGTAAGGGATGTTATTTTATTCAAAAATGATATTATTTCTTCAATATCATTATGCCGAAATATTGGTTGGAAATTTTTATCAAATTTGGAACTTTTCACGTCGGGGTTACTATTCATGAGTTACTATTCACGAGTTACTATTCACGAGTTACTATTCACCGAAAAATAAAATTTTCTTCTTTTCGTCCAAAATATCTATTCTGGGTACTAGCTTTGATTGTATCCATGTTTTGATCATTCTTGAATTCTACTTCACTATGAATAATTATAAGGTATTTTTGGACATGAATAAATCGAAATACGAATCCTTAATATTTGTTATTTTGTTTCACTGGATTCGTTTTCTTTAATATATTTTTCATCATCCTCAGTCCTAAATGATGATATTACTGAATATCTTTGGCCGTAGTGCAAAGATGAATGATTAACTGATGAATATCTTTGGCCCGTAGTGCAAAGATGAACAGGTGTTGAGATGAACATGATCGACTGGTGATACAAATGAATATCTTTGGCCTGTAGTGCAAAGATGAATATTTGATTAAAGATGGTTATTGATTGTTGTTACAGGGATAAAATATTGATGATGGACTTTTAAATCTTAGAAGATAGTAGAACTCATTCTCTACTTGACTCTTCTAATGGTTTGCTGTTTCCGCTGCAGTTATTGATTTAAAACTTGTTGTCTATTGTATTCTATTAGATTTTTCCCTGTTGAAGACTAACGATAATTTGTTCTGTATTATCTTAGTCATAATGTTCTTTACTGGGCTAGTTGAGCTCACCCTTTTCCTTTTTGTTCCATTTTTCTCAGGAGGCGAGAATGTAGCGAGTACTAGTCGGGGTACGGAATGATGGTTCTAGAAGTTACTTTAGTAGTCCTCACTATTTTTGTGAAATAATGTATCAATAATTGTAATGAGGGCTTATTTGAGTGTGGATATTGTCTAAATGACAATATTTGTATTTAAACTCACAGTTCTTGTGTTGTAATAATAAAGATGTAGTTGTTTCTGTACCATGTATTTTGGCGACTCAGAATGGGTGTTGTATACCTATTTTGGGGGCGTCACAGTTGGTATCAGAGCTTAGGGATATGATCTCTGGCGGAGATCGGGGAATAGAACTAGGAGGGGAGAGACGAATCCTTCGCTAGTGTGTCCTACCTAAGCTTATTTATTGGTCAGTTATAATATAGGGGTATTACGTGATTTGTTAATTTATTTAATTAACCCTTGTTTTATGGCAGTATTTGAGAATGTCGACTGAGAATGTTAATAGTGGAGTAAATGAGACCGTGGAGACACCGGTGCTTACCAACGAGGAGAACGTGCAACAGGCTGGCAATGTTCCTCCTGTGAACAACACCAATGAGCAGATGATGAACGATGGAATGTTTAGAAGTTTTTTTGCAATTCATGCAAAACCAGACAAGGGAGACTCGTGTTCAAAATACAGGAGGAAATGATAGCAATTCACGGTTTGTCACAGCCAAACAGTTCAAAGAATTGGGACCACCAGAATTTAAGGGAAAGCCGGATCCGATCATGGCGGAAACGTGGGTCAAGCAAATTACCAAGATATTCGATGTCTTGGGATGCACGGAGGAACAGAAGGTTCCATTCGCCACCTTTATGTTCCGTGGCGAGGCAGATTACTGGTGGGAGTCTGTGAAGCGTACCCATTCAACCGCACTCAGCATGTCTTGGGAGACATTTCAAAAACTGTTCAATGACAAGTACTTTCCTGAAAGTATTCGTCATATGAAGGAGGTAGAGTTTATTAGACTAGAGCAGAATAATATGACGGTATCTCAGTACGAGGCAAAGTTTGCAGAGTTGTCCAGGTTTGCACCTCATTTGGTGGAGAATGAGGAACGTATGACGAGGATGTTTCTGAGAGGTTTGAAACCCGGCATACGTCAATATCTCATTTCTCATAAATTTTCTCTCTATTCAGATGTTGTCAACAGGGCTCAATTATTAGAGCGAGATAACGAGTACGGTCAACTGAGGGATCACAACCAGGATCATATCGGTGACAGCAGTCATCAGAACAATGATAACCAGCGGAGAAAGAAAAATACAGACAAGAACGGCAACCACTCTGGTGGTAATCGTGGCTATGAAAATAGAAGAAGCGAGTCGGGAGGAGATTTTAAAAAGAGGAGATTCAACAATGACAATACGAAGACATCAGCACCAACAGCAATTGGTTCCAAGGGAGGAGAACGACCACCGGTTATATGCTATAAGTGCGGAAAAGAAGGACATATCAGCCCAAACTGCCCACAACAGTTTAAGGTATGTTATAATTGTGGAAAGGAAGGACATATCGCTCGAGATTGCACTGTAGCAAAACCAAGTCCAGCGGGGATGGTGACTCAAAAAGCTGTCCCAGAAAAGATAAAGTCAACGGTTCTTGGAAGAGCGTTTGTCGTGACTGGTCAACATGCGAGGAACCCAAACGAGGTGATCACGGGTAAGCTAATCATAAATTCATGCGAAGTTTATACCTTATTAGATACCGGTTCTACCCATTCTTTTATCTCTCCTACTTGTGCTCAACGTTTAAACTTGACACCGGAGAAGTTAGACTTTGATTTATCTGTGGAGACTCCGTTAGGAGAAACTTTCATCACATCCACTGTTTATAAATCTTGTGTGATCCAAGTTGGTACCATCACCTTACCTGTTGACCTTATCTCTTTAAAGATACTTGCTTTTGATGTGATTTTAGGGATTGATTGGCTAACTACTCATCATGCCAAAATTGATTGTTTTCGTAAGGTTGTTAGTTTTCATATTCCTAACCAACCTGTTGTACGAATTCAAACAACTAAGCCATTAAAATCAATCACTGTTATATCAAGCCATAAAGCCATTCGTTTATTAAAAAACGGATGTCAAGCTTTCTTAGCCCATGTTATGGATTTGAATAAAGACACGTCAAATTTGAATAATATTCCTGTTGTTATTGACTTTCCTGACGTATTTCCTGAAGAACTTCCCGGTCTACCCCCGGAACGAGAAATTGAATTCTTTATTGATCTTGAACCTGGTACAAAGCCCATTTCTAAAACCCCATATCGAATGGCTCCTATTGAACTTCAGGAGTTAAAGGTCCAACTACAAGAGTTGTTAGACATCGGTTTCATTCGTCCTAGTACATCTCCTTGGGGTGCTCCTGTTTTATTTATAAAGAAAAAAGACGGGAGTATGCGACTTTGTATTGATTACCGGGAATTAAACCATGTCACTATTAAGAATAGGTATCCGCTACCTCGTATTGATGACCTGTTTGACTAGTTACAAGGAGCACAATTCTTTTCAAAGATCGATCTTCGTTCTGGATATCATCAGCTGAAGGTTAAAACTGAGGATATTCCAAAGACTGCCTTCAGAACTCGGTACGGGCATTATGAGTTCCTAGTTATGTCTTTTGGATTGACTAATGCTCCTGCGGCTTTCATGGATATGATGAACCGAGTATTTAAGGATTATTTGGATCAGTTCGTTGTTGTCTTTATTGATGACATCCTCATATATTCCAAAAGCCGTGAAGATCATGAGCATCATTTGAAGCTGGTACTCCAAAGGCTGCGTGAAAATAAGTTATATGCCAAGTTGAAGAAATGCGAGTTCTGGCTTGAGGAAGTAGCTTTCCTAGGGCACGTGGTGTCAAAACATGGAGTATCTGTTGACTCGGCGAAGATTGAAGCAATACAAAGTTGGGAGCAACCAAAGACGGTGACCGAAGTACGTAGCTTTCTAGGCTTAGCTGGTTATTATCGAAGATTCGTGGAAGGGTTTTCTCGAATCGCTACCCCGTTAACTCAGCTGACTCGGAAAGATATCAAATTCGTATGGAGCGAGGAATGCGAGAAGAGTTTTCAAGAGCTTAAGAGGAGACTCATTTCGGCACCTGTTCTGACAATACCATCTGGTTCGGATGGATTTGTTATCTACAGTGATGCTTCAGGCAAAGGGTTAGGATGTGTTCTCATGCAACATGGGAAAGTCATAGCCTATGCCTCGCGACAACTCAAAGAATATGAGAGGAATTATCCTACTCATGATTTGGAGTTGGCAGCAGTAGTTTTCGCGTTGAAGATCTGGAGACACTACCTGTATGGGGAGAAAGTGGAGATCTATACAGATCATAAAAGCCTTAAATATTTCTTCACCCAAAAGGAACTCAACATGCGGCAGCGACGTTGGCTCGAGCTGTTGAAAGATTACGATCATACCATCCAATATCATCCTGGAAAAGCAAACGTAGTAGCTGACGCATTGAGTAGAAGATCATATGCGGGTACGAGTGCAATGTTGTTAACACAAATGCCCATTTTGTATGACTTGCAAAGGATGGAGATAGAGATGAAGGCTCCAAGTACCCACATGATGATATCAAATATACGAGTAGAACCGACTTTAATCGATAAAGTTAAAGCTGCTCAAGCTACGGACATAGAGCTGATGCGTATGAAGAAGAAAGTGCAAGAAGGTTCTATTCCAGAAGCAAGAATCGATGAAGAAGGAATACTTCGAGTTCACTCTAGACTCTGTGTTCCTAACAATTCTGATTTGAAGTACAAGATCATGATGGAAGCACACAATACACCATTTGCAATCCATCCTGGAAGTACCAAAATGTATCGTGATCTACGACATACATTTTGGTGGAATAATATGAAGAGAGAGATTGCAAAGTTTATCTCGAGGTGTTTAACTTGTCAACGTGTAAAGGCGGAACATCAAGTACCAAAGGGTCCATTGCAACCACTTGAGATTCCGAAATGGAAGTGGGAACACATTACCATGGATTTCGTTACGGGTCTTCCCACGGTTTCTCAAGGCATAAATGCTATTTGGGTTATTGTTGATAGATTAACCAAGTCTGCTCATTTCTTGCCGATACGGGAGACTTATTCCCTTGAACGTCTTGCTCGTATATACGTAGATGAGATTGTGAGACTGCATGGCATGCCAGTATCCATAGTTTCGGATCGTGACCCAAGATTCACTTCAAGATTTTGGGTTAGCTTGCAAAAAGCTATGGGCACAGATTTACGATTTAGTTCGGCATACCATCCTCAAACGGACGGACAATCAGAGAGGACTATTCAAACTCTTGAAGATCTATTAAGACTTTGTGTCCTAGATTTCAAAGGGAGTTGGGATAAGTACCTACCATTGGTGGAATTCTCTTACAATAACAGTTATCAGGCAAGTATAGGTGTGGCCCCATTTGAAGCATTATATGGACGAAAGTGTCGCTCTCCAATATGCTGGGACGAGGTGGGTGAAGCAACATTGTTGGGACCAGAGTTGGTACGCATGACTACAGAGAAGATCCAAACGATTCGACAACGTATACAAACGGCACAGGATCGACAAAAGAGTTATGCGGATCTTCATCGGAAGGACGTGGAATTTGACATTGGGGATCATGTATTGTTGCGTGTGGCTCCATGGAAAGGAGTTACAAGATTTGGGAAGAGAGGAAAGCTCAATCCACGATTTATTGGTCCATTTCAGATTCTTGACCGAGTAGGAAATGTGGCCTATAGACTTGCGTTACCTCCAAGTATGTCTCGTGTTCATAATGTTTTTCATATATCTGTGTTACGTAAATATGTGAAAGACCCAGACCACGTTATTGAGTTAGAACCGGACGAGATAGCTGAAGACTTAACGTACGAAGAGGTACCTGTCAAGATCTTGGATAGAAAGGAGCATGTCCTACGCACGAAGGTCATACCACAAGTTAAAGTTTTGTGGAGAAACCATGCTATTGAGGAAATGACCTGGGAGTTGGAAACGGAAATGAAAGCGAGGTATCCTCATCTTTTCGAAACACCAGGTACGTACGTCAATTTCGAGGACGAAATTTCATAAGGAGGGGAGGTTGTAAGACCCCAAATTATTAATAAATGAAATTTAAATTCCCTCTATTTATTATTTTGAAATAGTAAGTGTTAAATTGATTAATGAGGTTAGTTATGGGTAAAATGCGTAAATAAGCAAGTGGTTATAAAATATTCATTGTTGTCGGGGAATATTCGTTTGGTCGTGGAATATTCTTCCTGTCGGGGAATATTCGTACGACGGCGCAGTCTTTTGTGGGCCCCATAACGGAAAGCGATTGGATGAAGAAAACGACAAGTATATGTTTTTTATTAATAACGGCGTAGTTGTTACCGTTAATACTGTTGGAATACCCGGTGGTTAAAACACAGTAATACGCGTTGTTACACAGTAGCACACTGTATTGCACCAATTATTGATTCTTACGTAAGAAGGCACTACTCAATAATGGTTACAGTAATTACTGTTCAGTATTTTATTTTATTGATTCAATAATTGCTGCGTTGATATTTTATATTACTGTTGTTTCAATAATTGTCACTACACAGTATTTCCCATTATCAGATCAATAATTCATATTATTTGAATAATATTATTAGATAACATTATTGGCAATGTCTAGAAAGTTCTGTCTAAGGAGAGGTTTGGTCATCTAATTGCGCGCCAGTAAGGAGAAATCCTTATTGGAAAGCCCCCTCTTTCCTGGGAACGGCCTGGTTGTCATAAATGTGATTCTGTAATATTATTTGTAAATAATTAATTATTGATTCATATGATAAGGAAATATTTATTTTTGTGGATATAAATGAGGGATATATTTTTGTGGTTAAAAATGAAGGAGTTAATGTTGAGGTTTTTATCAGTATTTTTGTCGGAATGGAGGTATTAAAAATCAGGGTTTTTGAGATATTTTGCGGGAGTTATAATTTTTAATCCGACCGTTGGATCGTGGTAATTTTTGGATATGTTATACATATATAAGTTGAGTATATGTCCACAAATTTTGAACCGTTAAAAATGAACGTATGATTTATTATGAATTTTACGAGATGACTGGTTCAGAAATTGTTGAATTTTCGGAGTTAATTATTTTGGTAGAAAATTCTAGAATTGGTGGGCCCCACTCTTGGTTGGTGAAGAAATGTGCTGAGATTTTTATTCAAATGTGGTGGGTGGGAATAGTAGCAGGTAAAGCCATCAGGTTGCAGGTTAAGTCTGCTTCGGCGTGCTAACATTTTCCTATAAATAGAGGGCTAAGTTAGAATTGAAAATCACACCAGAAACAAGTTTTCTCTCTTTCTCTCTCTAGATTATTGAGTGTATTTTGTGAGTATTTAGATACTTTGAGAGTTTCTATTCATCAGAGCAAGTGTCTTTCAGCCTTATACCGGTATTCCGACCAGAAGTACTGTCTGTACGAGGTAAGGGATGTTATTTTATTCAAAAATGATATTATTTCTTCAATATCATTATGCCGAAATATTGGTTGGAAATTTTTATCAAATTTGGAACTTTTCACGTCGGGGTTACTATTCATGAGTTACTATTCACGAGTTACTATTCACGAGTTACTATTCACCGAAAAATAAAATTTTCTTCTTTTCGTCCAAAATATCTATTCTGGGTACTAGCTTTGATTGTATCCATGTTTTGATCATTCTTGAATTCTACTTCACTATGAATAATTATAAGGTATTTTTGGACATGAATAAATCGAAATACGAATCCTTAATATTTGTTATTTTGTTTCACTGGATTCGTTTTCTTTAATATATTTTTCATCATCCTCAGTCCTAAATGATGATATTACTGAATATCTTTGGCCGTAGTGCAAAGATGAATGATTAACTGATGAATATCTTTGGCCCGTAGTGCAAAGATGAACAGGTGTTGAGATGAACATGATCGACTGGTGATACAAATGAATATCTTTGGCCTGTAGTGCAAAGATGAATATTTGATTAAAGATGGTTATTGATTGTTGTTACAGGGATAAAATATTGATGATGGACTTTTAAATCTTAGAAGATAGTAGAACTCATTCTCTACTTGACTCTTCTAATGGTTTGCTGTTTCCGCTGCAGTTATTGATTTAAAACTTGTTGTCTATTGTATTCTATTAGATTTTTCCCTGTTGAAGACTAACGATAATTTGTTCTGTATTATCTTAGTCATAATGTTCTTTACTGGGCTAGTTGAGCTCACCCTTTTCCTTTTTGTTCCATTTTTCTCAGGAGGCGAGAATGTAGCGAGTACTAGTCGGGGTACGGAATGATGGTTCTAGAAGTTACTTTAGTAGTCCTCACTATTTTTGTGAAATAATGTATCAATAATTGTAATGAGGGCTTATTTGAGTGTGGATATTGTCTAAATGACAATATTTGTATTTAAACTCACAGTTCTTGTGTTGTAATAATAAAGATGTAGTTGTTTCTGTACCATGTATTTTGGCGACTCAGAATGAGTGTTGTATACCTATTTTGGGGGCGTCACACATATTCAATTATTATGTCCGCATAAAAGAACTCTATTTTTTTTTATCATTAATCAATTATAGCTTAATGAAATTACATTAAAATAATAATAAAAAATCTATTTTTTATCTTTTAAAGTTCTCTTCCTAAATAAGAGGAGGTAAATATACAACAATAGGAAATAAAATATATCAAATGCAAAGTTTCGATTTACCTTGGGCCGTAACATTACTCTGTTTTTGAGTTTTGGGCCCAAAAAAAAATATTAATAAAAAATTTAAATTTAAACAAATATAAAATAATATAAAATTTGATATTTTTCTTTGTATTATTTATGAGTTTTGAATAGAAAATTTAAAATTTTTCTTTTTTTGCGTTTTTGAGTTATAATGAAAATAAAAATATCACTTTTATAAATTTACCTTTCTATTAATTATAATCATTGAACCATGAATAAAAATAAGCAAGATAAATTTAATCAAATAAATTTTTTTACAATCAAATACAAATATCCAAATAAATATTAAATAAAAACTACCTCTATAAAGTTATTGTCACACCATACCCAAAAGTCATCAAACATAATATATATTATTAATACTAACGGAGATTATTCACCAAACTCTTCAAGAAATTCAATATCCTATCTAATGGTAACCCAAACACTAATTGGAAATTCTAATTATTGTTTACAAATTCATAAATATACTATCTATATAGAGACTAATAATAATAAATTAGTTTGAAACATGGTCAGATACACGTAACAACTATAACTACAATAAAATGACCTATTTTAAATATGTACACCATAAATTATTTAAATAACATATTTGTAAAAACTATTCATGTCTCTGATAATAGTATGTTTAATTGCAATCTACTATTTAAGATTTAGAAAAGAAGGTCATTATACCAATCACAACTTATACTTCATATGCAACTAGACCTGGTAAACATGGCCCAAGCTCGCGGGTTGGACCGGCCAGCCCGCCATAGGCCAAGCTTTGGGCTGCCTATTTTTAGCCCAGTAAACCCCGAGCGTTTTTGGCCCGTCCGTTTTTTGCTCGGCCAATTTGGGCCAAACAAAAAAAAATAGCATAAAATAGGCATGAATTGGTCTCGCCCCGCGGGTCGGGCTTTGGGCTGCAGATTTTTAGCCCAATAAAATCTGGGCCTTTTTGGCCCAGCCCGCCACTCGTCCGTCCCGTTTGGGCTTGACCCGCCCGTTTGCCAGGTCTATATACAACAAAATGTTGCTATTGTAAAGCAAATAAGCAAATGGCATGTATCTGAATCGTTCGCAGCAGTCTGAGAATTCGTTCACGACAAGAAGTCTCTTCCTCTTTTATTAGCTTAGGTGTAGCAGTTAAAAACAAATTGTGGATATGTGTTGTAATTTAAAATTTATTATATTGACAATTAAGGATAATATAAAAATTATAAAAATACTACTTATTCTATTTTTTTCTCAATTTTCGGACAAAAAATTTGACAAAAAAAAACCAAATTTTCTATTCATTTATTTTTCAAGAATTAAAAAAAAATTTAAATTTTTCATCATTTTTTTTTAATATCAATTCTAAAACTCAAAAACACTTATTTGATTAGTACGGATGTTACTCGACGCCCATTGAAACGTGATAAAGGCCACTAATTCATCCATTGATTTGTCAGCAGCCAAATTGACCAAAAACCCCCATAATCTTCTACAAAATAACCTGAATCTTACCCACTCATAGAACCCCGCCGCAAGGACAAAATGGTCAAGACAACTCTAATTATTGTATTGTTATACAAGGAAACAAAATGAAAAAAGAAAATAAAAGAGAAAAGAAAGGCGGTGGTCCCAGAGGTGGATTGATTGTTATGTGCCGACCTAGGGTTTGAACTTTCGCAAGAGGAAGAAAGAGAAAAAATAAAAAAAAAATATTTCTCCTTCGGTGCTCTATATTTTGATCGATCATCCAGGTATATGTGTTATCTCTTTCGGTTCAATACGTATACTGATTTGTATTTTCATATTTGTTTATATATATATACCTATGTATGTTTATTGATGTATGATTAATCCTGTTAATATATAGATATATGGATGTCTATATGCTGTAATCTCTCTTTGTATACGTGTATATGATTTTTAATGTTAGTCTTTTTGTAGATCTATGCTGTTCTACTTGTGTAATTGAAATTGAAGATTTTGCAATATATTGAAAATTTTAGATTCTGACAACAATTCGTCGATAATCCTTGAGTAATACTATTTGATTACTTCAAAATTTTAAAAAATGTGTGATCTTTATGGTTGAACTACGTATTGATTGCAATAGTTTTATTTATTTAATTTTATTTTATTTTGGAATTATATTTGCCTATGAGCTTAGAGTTCAATGATGATCTTTTTACTTTCTTTTGGTGGTATGTAATGTTTTATTTACGAGTTATATAATTGGTAGAGTTTTTGTTTTCCAAAACTTGCATGCAACAAATTTGGGGTTTCCAGCTGATTTGCTTGTCTTTACCTTTATTAAATTTTAAAAATGTTGGAAATGTTCTGGATAGTGGCTCAAAGCTAGTAGCTTTTCAATTACTTTTGAATTTTGAAATAATTTTAGTTTTATTTCAATTGACCAGTCTGCAAAAACTCTGTTATTCAAGTAGTGCTTCACTTAAATGAGTGCTATTTGTAATATAACTTGCATACCTTATTTATAATGACTGCTATTTGTCAAAATCCCGATTACCTCAACTATTTTTGGATAAATTATTGGGTTTACTTGAGTTATTTTTAAAAACCGTTATATATCTTATCCTATATGTTGAAATGTAGTCACAACCTCATTTTGGAAACATATTCATTTGTGTTTTATATACATTAATGTTAAAATGTACAAACAAAAGGTTAGAACATGTTTAATGCTTGTCGCAGTCTTTTTGTTTATTGACTTCTTTTTAGAATTTTGTTTGTTGCCTACTGCTATTGGGCGTAACATTTTGTTGTCCTTTACCGGTTTGTGTCTCCAAAGGAGGGAAATTTTTGGGGCAACGACCCCATAAGATTGGACTTTGGAAGAAATCTTGAGCTCATGTGTTAAATGAATCTTCTAGTTAGAATTTTTTCTTACAAAATTTTGAACAAATATCTACAGAGTTGCGTCATATTTTCTAGAAAAAACAGGAAAAAGTCTTGTGACTTTTTCAATTAAAACATCTTGACACCCTCTAAGTACGCCATGTTTGATTCTTACAGATAACACCAAATGTAGAGGATTTCCCAACCTTGACAGCTGTTAAAAGATACCTGTAATCATTTTGGAAATATTTAATAGACGAGAATTGTTGAAACAACTAAATAGATGCATCTGTGAAGAACAAATGTCAATCAGAGTGGATCTCTTTCTTATGGAAGTAACTTCACTTAACTCCCATGTAATAAAAGTACATATGTATGTATATATATTTTGACAAATAATAATTTATTTAAGAAGAGACTTCAAAAGAGGGCACTGGCCACGTAGACATAATGTATACATAGTATGCATGTCCACAACCATACCAAATGCCTATACAAAAATCTGATTTAAGACCTTGGAATATACTCGCAAAGCAAAGTAACCCATGGAATCCAAAAAAGTGACAACAGATTCAGGGTGGACATCAGTTTACCCTAAATTTACCAAAACGACAAAAACAAATGTCAAATATGAATTTTTTTTTTGTTGATAAGTGAATTAGTATGTACTATTCAATCTCTTGCCGCCCTCAAAACACCTATTTTTCTATCATTGCCTACTAACAATCATGCCTATGCAACTCTCTAAAACATTTTAAAATATTGGGCGTCTCAATAACTAAAAAAATGACCAATTTAACTAAAGCTCTATTTGACTTGTATTGTTTTAGCGAGCCCATCTATTCTTTACCATATATTTCCTTAAGCACTTGAAAAATTGTTGGAGAACTTAATGTAGATGTTGAATTGATGTGATTGTAAATCCGGGAGACCTATTTTGATGCAGTACGGAAGAAGAAATTCAATAAGTTTATTATTAATTTTGTATTTTTATTTAGAGATAAATGTGTTATTAATGAAATTATTTAGTAGGATATTATAGTAATAGCTTTTCATTAGGAGAGTTTTAATTGTAGTTGTAGATTTCAGTTAGGAGAGTTTATTATAGTAGTAGATTTTAGTTAGGGGATTATTGAATATATTGATTTGAGATTAAAGTTGTGTGGTTTTGTGTGTGTTTCTTTACCGATTATCTGTGGAGATAGGTACTCTTATTCCTTCTTCCTATCCCGTCCTACATCATAATGGTATCAAAGCCAAAATTCCTGATAGCTTTTCATTAGGAGAGTTTTAATTGTAGTAGTAGATTTCAGTTAGGAGAGTTTATTATAGTATTAGATTTTAGTTAGGAGATTATTGAATATATTGATTTGAGATTAAAGCTGTGTGCTTTTGTGTGTGTTTCTTTACCGATTATCTGTGGAGATAGGTACTCTTATTCCTTTTTTTTATCCCGTCCTACATCATAATGGTATCAAAGCCAAAATTCCTGATAGCTTTTCATTAGGAGAGTTTTAATTGTAGTAGTAGATTTCAGTTAGGAGAGTTTATTATAGTAGTAGATTTTAGTTAGGAGATTATTGAATATATTGATTTGAGATTAAAGCTGTGTGTTTTTGTGTGTGTTTCTTTACCGATGCTCTGTGGAGATATGTACTTTTATTCCTTCTTCCTAACCCGTCCTACATCATATTTACTTAATGTTAGAGCCTGAGTTGGTCATGTTGGACCCAAACATATTGAGGAGGTTTAGTTTTCAAAGGAACATGTATATTGCACATTTTTTAATGCGTAAACTTTTAATTTAGCCTCCTCGTTTCTCTTTATCGACTGTCCCGTTTTTACTAACCTTATTTTATTCCTTCCTAACTCCATGTCTTTGGTGTTATAACATGTTGACAAATGAGTTATGCTATAACAAAAATGAGCTTGTCATTGAGGATGATCAAGACAAGTTGAGTTCTAGACAACTATGCTTTTGTTGATGCATGGGTTTGTTTGATAAAGTGTTTTAAATATCTAAATGTTTGAATTGGCATTGCAACTTACCATAGTGCGATGAGTAATTACAGGCTTTACAGTATGGAAAAGAACATTTATTTGTGCTCGTGCTTTTGAATAATGTCAACTCAGCTCTGATCCAGATTAAGTGATTCAGTGGGTCACCTCAAAGATATATTTTTTCTATGACCCCTCAATGTACAATAATATATGTTATCACCCACTTAGGTCTTCAATGTTGATTATGTGTTTGCTAATACAAGTATGTGTATGTATTCTTTACTTCTATTGATTCAACTGACTCTATCGATGGTTATAATGCCTATTTATCTTTTGTTCTATTCACAACTTGTGTTTGAAAAATTTCCAACTTAGATGTGTTGAGTTCAACTTTTATATGTAGTTGTAGCTCTCTCTCTCACTCTCTCTCTTTCTTGATGTTCTACTTTTTATTGTTGAATGGTGGATCAAAAATTCCAATAAATTTATCAATATTAGCTAGTTTCTTTTTTCTTTCGTTCATGGCAATTCATATCAGGTTATATTTATTTATTGATTTTATGATCTTCAACCTTTATTTTTGTACGTGTTTTTTTTAAATTTCGGAAGATAGAAAAGAAATATAAGAGGGGAGGAGGGAGATAATGGTGTTGGTAGGAGGCGTGGTGGTGAGTGGAGATGAAAGAAAAGGGGAGTATGGAACGTAAGAGAGAATGTAGTCAGGCAGAAGGTCAAATAATCAATATGCCCATGAAAAATATATATAGTAGATTTGTCTTTACCTACTTCGCCTTTTAGTTTCATCTCATGGGTCCCACGTGACAAATTCAGTACCTCAATTAAATTTCTAATAGCAGTTACAATTTTTGGACTTTTCGGTAAATGTATTTAGCGGTGTAGAGAGATTTTGGGTAAAAAAGTAGACTGACTATTACGATATGGGAAAACGAGTGCGTTTGTTAGGAAGAGCATTTATTTGACTTAAAAATAAGCACCAAAGATCATAAACCACCATACACCACCTCTGAATGTAATAATAAGTGATCAACAGACCTTCGACTCTTCAACACATGCAACACTACTTAATAAGAAGCTTTCCCTCTACCTCAAACTGTTGTGTGTAAGAATCGCCAATGCACCATTGTTCAACTAAAGAATGCAATTTTCTATGGTATCCTCACGAAAATAACAAATCCCTCCAAGGAAGACTGATGCCTGCGCTCCCAATCCTCAAAGTGCCATCTATACACGGGGTGCCAAGAAGGGCTATTGTTCCCATGGAGTGAAGTCTGCATTTGAAGCATCAACTTGTTACCTTTAAATAGATTCGGGAACCTCTATTCCCCAGCCCAAATATCTTTTCTATGCCACCAAAATTTCCTTGTGTTTAGCAAAATACACCCCGACCGCGAGTGTGCTTTCCACAAACCAACATCTTGAAGCAATATACTCTCTGCAATAATCTGTTGATCGTTGCCCAGGGAAAAATGGCTCAATAATGACGAGTTTCCATAGATTCTCCTCCTTGAATGTAATTCTATATAAGCACTTGCCAAGAAGGGCCTGATTGCATGAAATTATCTATTTTATATATATTTCCCTACGTAAATGAGGAGCAACCTTCCATAACTTAGGAATTTATTTTATGTTTTGATGTTGTCGGCCCGACTAGTACTGTATAATAAGTTAATTTATTACCAATTAAAGGAGTTCAATTTACCTACTTGAGTTGATTAAGAGTAGACAACAAGACTTGAATGTCCCCTTCACCATATCTTTGAAGTAGAATACCTCATTTATTATACTGTTTAGGACTAATATAGTTGAAGAGGCACCAAAGGGATGTCACCCATTGATACAGTATGTTAATGGGGTCTTCTAGGATCATTGGCCATAGAATTGAAATGTAGACAAGATCAAACCTAGTACGCACTTCATAGTCCTTTGACTTTTCTTTGTTACTCCATACCTATAAGCATCGTATTGTGACTGTATCATAAACTACATACTGTATATGTTTCATAAAACTATATTATATATTTGATATTTAGCGAGGAGGTCAGTGAATTTATTTGAAATACTATTGGACTGTTTGATATTATCCGTAGTATTTAATTGATTAAAAATAGAAATTTTATTAATTGAAGATAGAAAGGGGCATGTTACCCATATTTATTAGCGCTTGATTCATTTGTTCGATAATATTACTTCCGCTTTGAATTTTAAGGTAAGTTGACAGTGCCAAAAGAAAAAAATAAACTGTAGTATGCGCACAATATATGTAGAAAATATGTAGTAAATATTACATACCGGGAAAAAAGATAGTCATGATTTATATATTATGGTTAACTGAAATGATCCCTCACTGGATGATTTATTTTCCAACTCATCTAATAATACACTCTTATCATTGGCTCATTACTCAACCGTTTTCTTTGGGAATTTCCTTCAAGAAAAATTGATCCTTTGTGTCATTTAAGGAAGGAACCTTGACATACTTGCAACTGATCACTTTCATCTTCTTAGCAACATCGAGTTTTTATTAAAACTAAAAATGAGGCATGGTCATATAAGAATGCACATTTCTTATTTTTGTTTATACTTGAACCAGATTTGTCCATAGTTTCCTTCATTGTTATGAACAAAGTTTGATTGTCAAGGAAAAGCACTAAGCATGGCTTGTTTTGTGCTTTATGTTCGTAAAATCTACAATTTTGAAAATATAAAAGGATTTTCCGGCAGTTTTGGAATCTTTGAGCATTTCGAAATGTATATACTCCTGTCCCAAAAAGGATGATAGAAGTACAATTTTCACACAATTTAAGGTAGTGAAAAAATTAGGAGAGAGTATATATATATTTCCCAATTTACCCTTGTCCTTGAGTATTGTGATGAGTTGATATTTGTATGGGTTAATGTATTTAATTGGATTTTGGGTAGAGAGAGAATTAGTGATATGAGTGGTTGATTATTGAGGTAAGTAAAATATGATAGTAAAGTCAGAGGTAAGTTTGTCCAAATAAAAATTTATGTAACACTTTTGTCATGTTTTTGAAGGCAAAATTTTTACCACTTCAATCATCCTTTTGGGACGGAGGAGGGAGTATATTTTTTTGGTTTCATTTTACTATTTTAGTTATCTTTGATCTAGAAATACATTTGTCATATGTGAATTATTTGAATTGTACACGTTAAATATTTTGTAGAATCAACGATTCCATGACATGGTCATTGAGCTTGTTAATGTTTATCCTTTGGCATGATGTGGTATGTTGTTAGCTCGATTACTTGTCTTAGGGAGTTTCAAGATTGCTAGAGACTTTATGTGAGGTTCTTTGATATTTGTTGTTGGATTTGACTTGTATTTGCACAGTTTGTTATATGTTTGTATTGGTTTTTAATTAGGTAGTTTCTTTTACTCATTTTTCACATCAGCAACGATGGCATGGATTCTGTGAGTCAGAGCCAAAACTAAGAAATTTTTAATTCTTATCTTTGAACTCTTGGCTTTCAATCTGTGGAAAGGGACTAGTAGTGTGGTTAGAAATGGAAACAAATTACGCAAAGGAATTGGATAGCTGTCATCAACTTATGGCTGAGCTGAAGAGAAAGCGGGTAGGCCAATTCCAAATTGGAGCCACCCGCATGTCGTTACCACCGCAGTCTACCTTGAATTCTTCCCTTCACAAGCTTTGGAAGCGGAGGAAGTTGGATGAATCAAAATTCCATTGTGGTCGGTGCACCTCACAACCTAAGAGGTCTTTACTGAAATATTATTCAAACTTTAAGAAAAGTGGGCTCCCACAGCGCTTGATGTGTTACAGAAATGGTGAATGGACTGATTTTCCTCAAGAAGTTGTTTCTTTGGTTAAGAAAGACTTTCAAATAAAGAGAGCAGCCACTGAGGTTGAGCTTGATAGTCATTTGTTTGTGATAGACTTTTTGCATATGATGAAATTGGACTTGAAGACAGGTATGCAGCAGCCTATTGCCTGGATTGATGAAGCAGGCGCTTGCTTTTTTCCAGAAACTTTCTCTGATCATGACAAGATTCACGAGTGCTGCTACCATGAATATGAGGAAGATCAAGGGCATCTAGTTCCAGAGCCTCATGGGTCCAATGGGTCCAATGATATCAAGCTAAAGCTTGAGATTGACATATCTGGATTAGATTTCTCAAAGTCGAGGGAATCTAGTGGGGAATCAAATGATATTGTTAGTCAAATTCAGGTTGTTCAGAAGCCTGCCATGGATGCTGAAGCCGACAACAGTTGTATCAGAGTCTCCAATGAGGAGGTTTGCAAGGCTTTTGGACAAAACCAGCAGGAGGAAAACTTGGTCCTGCTCGATCCTTTTCATGGAGATCTGAATTCTAATACTGTGCAGGAAATGTTTTTTAAGGGCTTGAGCTCATTTATGAAGGCAGACATAGTTGAAGTATCTAGTGGTTCAGGTATTGTGATGCAGGCCAGGTGGGAACTCTTCCAGAAGCAGGTTGAAATCACCAAAAGATATCGTGGAGATGCAAATGTTCGATATGCTTGGCTTCCTTCATCTAAAGAAGCATTGTCTAGTGTCATGACGTATGGGCTTGGTGATTGTGGAATAACCAAAAGTAAGTCCACATATGGCATAGGTGTTCTTCTTTTACCTGCAAATTGCACCCAGAGCAGGTCAGTTTACTTTTTAACTCATTTATTAATGCTTTAGTTGGTATATCCATATATTTGAGATTTACTTCTGGTTCAGTGTGATCTTATTACTTACACTAAGACCACAATGAAGTCATGTCTCAGAGGTGAAGTGCTTTATATTTCTTTTTTCCACTTGTTCTTTAATGTGGACTTTTTCTTGTCCACACTCCTTCTGTCCTACCTTAATAAAATTTCTTAAATAGATATGCTTTATGCTTATAGATAAATAACAATGCTGGATGTTCCATATCGCTTTTGTAGTAAATACACTATTGTTATTTGATAATTGCTTTTAGTTAATGTTCTTAATATGGCCACTCAAAAGAGGTTCAGAGTTTGGTTGGACTTCAGCTTGCAAAATCTTGAATGTTAGACTTCTAGTTGATTGTAAATGTGTTTTAACATGGTCTTGGCCGCTAGACTGTAGTATTTGACAAGTTTCTGCTTTATTTTGGCACTACCAGTACTGCATCTCTTGATGTCCTTAATGTGTGTTTAATAAATGGTATTCAACTTTGCTTTTTTGGCTACAGTGCAAATTATTGTGATGTTGACGAAAATGGGTTACGGTATATGATCTTGTCTCGTGTAATAATGGGAAATATGGAGGTTGTTCATCCTGGATCTAAGCAACTTCATCCGAGTTGCGAGAATTTCGACAGTGGAGTTGATGATCTTAATAATCCAAGACATTATATAGTATGGGATATGAATAAGAATACTCATATTTACCCACAATATGTTGTTTGTTTCAAGGCCTCTTCTGATACCGAAGGTGATATTATACTCTATGAGTTCCTCCTTTTTTACTATTGTATTGTTTTATTTCTTTGGTGTTTTTTTGCTTAGTAAAGCTACTGCATCAGATTTTGTGTGGTTGTGTATGATTTTAGTAGGTTGATGATATTATGATAGAACATGCATAATACTTTGGATGGTTATAGGTCAATCAGTTTATTAAAATTTAAAGGTCAAGTGAATTTGTAATTGAACATTGACAGTTCAGAGGACGCTAATATTGAGGACCTATTTTGTCTTCCTGATATGTCCATTTTTTTGGCGCTATTACGTTCAAGATGAAGCACCAATAAATATTTGGCATCTTAGTTGGATGTATCCTACATTTTACTTGCCAGAAAAAAGGATGTATCCTTTATTTTGTTTTTGGCATGATATAGACAATTATTAGTTTCCTTGAAACACTTTTAGCACTTGAGCTGTGTTTTATTCTTCCTACAGGGAATTTAGTTGGAAATGAGAACAAGCTTGATATTTCAGGGGTCACCACTTCTGGCCAAGGACCTGAGGTGCAATTGAAGTTAAATCCTGGTTCATCTGATATGGTAAGTATCCCCCATTAACCTTTTCTTCGTTTTGGATCCTCAAATTTGTGTGTATTTGTTTTCTAATTCGTTCTTATTCTAATTCATGAATTGTAATTAAGAAATTGCTATGCTACATGTAGGACTTTATCAGACCTCGATTTGTAATATTAATCATCACATGTTTAATCAGTAGATTTTGAGCACTTCTATCATGGAGAAAAAGATAGGACCTCTCCCTTCTTTTTTTCCAAAGCATATTTTAAAAAGATGCTTACTCCCACTGATTGGGGTTTAGATCCTAATAGGTCCAGACATATGGTTGGTTATCCTAAAATGTATTTCAATTATTGGGATTATAAGGATGCTTGGTATTGCTGCTTCTATTATGAAAATCCTCGAAAGAAGCATACTTGGTTTTTCCGTATAGCCCCTGAATTCGCTAAAAGCGAGATTCCAAATTGTTCCATACATTGGTGGATGAGATTTTGTTTTAATTCGGTTATCTTACCTCAAACTGGCACCCTCATCTTAAAGATAAAAGGGTTTCCTTAATAAGGAAAAATGCTCACTTTCACTGATTGGGGTTTAGATCCTAAAAGGTCCAGGCATATGGTTGGTTATCCTTAAATGGATTTCAGTTATTCGGATTATAAGGATGCTTGGTATTGCTGTTTCTATTATGACAATCCTCAGAAAAGCATACTTGGTTTTTCTGTATACCCCCTGAATTCGCTAAAAGCAAGATTCCAAATCGGTCCATACCATGAGATTTGGTACTGATTTGGTAATTTTACCTCGAGATTTATAATCTCTTCATTCAGTATAAAAACTGGCACAATCATCTTAAAGAGAAAAGGGTTTCCTTAATCATGAAAGATAAGGTCTGGATTTATTCAAATTCTTTATGAATTTGGGCCTGGAAATTTGGTTCAAGATATCAGGAGAACTTCAATTTTGGTCTCCCTACCTTAATAAGGAAATTTTACTGTAAATGGTGGACAAAATGGTCCATTGAAGAAGATCATATTCAAGATCCTTTACTCCTCCTCCAAGAATCTCTAAAGAAAAATATCCTACAGCCAGCTTAGCTGAGATCAATAAAATAGTTCTTAATATTTTGGCCCAAAAGCTGGAATCGATTCAGGATGATGATATTTTTATGAGAAGTAAAAGCAGCAAGCATAAATCCACTCATAGTGAAGAGGACAATAATATTGAGGAAGATGATAATACTGAAGAATCTAATACTGATTCAGACTTTGATACGGAAATTATTCTTGGTAAAGACAAGGATAATAGCTCTCAGGATGTTCAAGGAGACACATGGACCCACATCCAAATTCTTTTTTCTTGCTTCTCTATGTGCTGCTGCCATGGGTTCTTTTTGGGGAATTCTGTAAGATTCAAGGGATGCACTTTTTCATTTATCGCTGTAATCGGGTGTGTGAACTGCTTGTATTCTCTATTTCTCTCTGTATTAATTTAATTTCTTTTTCTATCTAAAAAACTCAAAATGCTAATATTAGATTTCTTTTATTAATAAAATTTCTTTTTCAAGTAGCAGACATTTTAAAGGCATGGAAAAATTGATATTAGATCAAGCAAGACTTGATAAGATTTTTGCATTTTTCATTCTTTAATTGTAGTACTAGCTTTAGCTTTAATTTTTTTTTGGTTGCTAATGTAGCTTTCTTATTTGGATTTGTTATCGTTCCAGCTAAAGGTTTCCTCTCTTTTTTTATCTGTGTATGCTATGCATATGGGCACACACTTAATGTGATGATTTTAATTGCATAGTGGTGTTTTAACTGGTAGGAAGCTTTTTTGCTGAGGTGTTTGGACCGTCTGTTACATTTTTCATGACTTTATCGAGTACAGTTCTTTTTTCTTAATAGTTGGCTTATGTTTATTTTTGTAGGGAAATGATTGCGAACAGGTTCCAGTTCCAAAATTGCAAGAAATAGCCGAAAATCTCGGTTCAAGTTCTACAAGGACTCCTAAATCTCCCTGGATGCCTTTTAATATGTTGTTTGCAGCCATCTCAAACAAAATTTCTCCTGAAAATTTGAACCGTGTTAGTGGTAATTATGAGCTATTCAGGGTATGTCTTGAAACAAAAAAACACAAGTTCATATTTCTTAGATGCTATCGATGTATCTGTTTTCTAATATTTATATGGTTCCCCCCTTGACATTCTGACAGAAGAAGATTATAACTCGGAATGATTTTGTGAAAAGATTGAGATGGATTGTTGGAGATGCATTGTTGAGATCAACAATAACAAGTCTTCAGCACAAGGTATTGTCTGATTATGGCCTTTTGATACTAGTCTCTAGTTAAAATTTGGGATGCATATGCTGTTATCTTTCATTTAGGGATATATGATTGTCAAAAATTCTAGTTAATCGTATTCAATTGCCAGAAGAGGTGTGTGACCTTAATACGCAAATCCACCACTAATCCCCACCAGTCTAGAGTGTTAGACATTCACAGCCGGACTGTTGGGCAATTGCAAAGTCCTAAACATATAAACGGAGTCATAGCTAATGTTTTTTATACATGTAATATTTAAAGACATGTTGATAGAAATCAATTTTCTAAAAAACGTTAGGTGGCCCTAGGCGGCAAAGGATGCTTCGAGCGCCTAGGCCTTGTAATTTTTTTGGCTTTCTTTTAAGAAAAGAGTGGGCTTTGTTTTTAAAACAAAGAGTTTGGGCTTTGTTTTAAAAATAAGGGTTTGGGCTTTGTTTTAAAAATAAGGTTTTAGGATATTATTGGAGTTTGGAAGGCTGGGAACCCTAGCCGCTGCTCCTCATCATAGATGACTTTCTGATGGCAGCAGAAATTGGCGAGCAGCTCCTCAGGTAAGTTTGTCTCCCCTTCTTCTCTGCTATCCTTTCTTCGTTTCTTCTTTTTTCTTTTGCGAACTACGATTCCGAGTCTAGCCATTTTTATTTCCAAGGTTGGGCCGCCGCCGCTGCCTAGGTGTCTGCCCAGTCCAAATTTTAGGATAGTGATACAAATTAAATTACTGTGATAAGTTCTGCATGATATAGCCATATAGTTGAGCGGAGTGTTGCATCCCGTATGAGTTGAACATCCGACCTTATCTTCAAGATTGGATATAGTTACCTACATGCATGTTTATATTTTTTATTGTTTTCCTCATCTTCTCCATCCTTTTTATTAAGGTCTGGTGACACTCTAAATTTATGTTTTCTTTTCAATAACTATGTGCACATTAGATTTGTCATTTGATCAAAATCAGATTTCGTTGTGTAAAGAGCTCTTATCTATTGTAAATTTGCAACAGATTTTGATAATTTGAATTGACATTATATATCATGATACATTGTTATGTGCTCCTTAAGTAAGACGAGTGACTTATTGTCTGCAACTTGTTGCTATACGGTCTATATTTGTTTACAGCTTGTTTTATATTCTTGATATTTTGATCCATTAATACATCATTCTCTTTGCGCCTTGCAGGTATCTTCAAAGCCCAACTGCAAAGAGGTTGCACCAGAACAACTGGGTGGCCTTTAAATGGCCACACCAGCTCTTCTCCAGGATCGTTTGTTAGCTTGTTTTATCAGGGCACGAGTATTGTTTATCTTAATGCATGGGTACGGATGCTTTTGCCTTGAAATGCGTCGACATGATGTTGTGAATATATAGATCTGGTCGAAGAGCTTTAGATGTTTGGTCTTTTGATTGCTTTTTGCTAGCCCATGTTATGTTACAACTTCTTAAACAATTACCTACCTTGTAGCAGAACTTGTTTGGATGCTGGTCTTTGTAACTTGAGATTCTAGTATGGTTTCTCTAGTAAATTGTTCTCGCACAATTTATTTGACTTTTTTTCCCTTACCTATTTTTGTGTGCTTAACACGTCTGTTTTAAGTTATGTTTTCTCGAAAGTTTTACTTGCTTAGGGTTTCTTAAAAAATATATTTACTCACTGTTTACGGATGCTTTGCACCAATGGGGGTGTTCGGACATGGATGCTTTCGAAGATGACTATTTAGAAAAATAAAAAAAGATTTGTTTTTGGAACAGTGCAATATTATGAAGCTGATGAATTAAATGAAAATTTTCAATTTGAAGGTGAGTAGTTGGTTATTTTTTGCTCAGACAGTTGTACGCTGGTGTGTATTTAAAACTTCCCTATCCGGGTTCCTGTTGTTTCCTTGGCAACAAATTTGAATTAATAATTACAATTCTTATATGCTTAACTTATCCTTTTAATTCGGTTGGCAAGGAAAGATGGATGTAAATAAAACAATTTTTCCTTGGGATCAATCACGCTTTTGTACCATGTCACTGTGAGAGAGGATATGGACAAGCAGCTCCTGTTGATGGATCCCACCCAGGAGGTTTGATATTTGGCCAGTCGCCTCGACAACCCAATCTTATGTACAGACCCTTCTTACCTTCAAAAGAACAATTCATTTATGTCAATAACATGTTGTAAGAATAACTAATACATGATAAATTCTAAAATCCTTGGGAGAGAACTGAAAGGTTCATATAACTGATGAATACGTAATACCCATGATGAGCAATTTCAATTGTTTAGTGGATAAAGGATTTTAAACTCGCCTTTTCTGGTATGGGTATTATAAGAAAATTAAAAAGGGCAGTCATTGCTGCATATTTAAGGCATGGCTTGTTTATCCTGAAATTTTGATATTTACTTCTTAGACATTTATGCTTTAGCTTCTTGTGTTTATGTTTACCAAAACAACAGAGTTTCTGGAGAAACCAAAATCAACGATACTAGGATAATAATGGCCTCTGACATTTAACATCATTTATTGAGAGCAGAGTTGTTGGACCAAACTAAATCATGTCCAAGTGATCAAAAAAATGACATCAAAGAAATTAAGGTAGTTGGTAATAAGCAGTCACCTGGAAGCTTCTTATCCGACATAATTAAGCGTTTTAGGGCACTCAATGAAGCTTGAGCAACTCTTTTAGAACAGTCAGCATCCCAACCCCCAAGCTTGACTACCACATCAGCATTAGAGTAAGCTTGACTACCATCTTGGATGTTTGTCCTAGCTTCCTCTTTTGCCGAATCTTCATCTGCAATGAAGTTTAACGAATACTTCATGTGGCTGGTGTCAAAGGAAAACATATCCCAAGTGTACGAGTTCTTATGCCTTGTGATTACATTGAAATAAATTGTTGGGATAGCCATATGAAAACACTATGTTGCATTAATCCTATATGCGACACCCAGATATAAATATATTAGCCCTTAAATGAACGAATTGCACTATTTAGAAGGAAGGGAATTGCAGTAAAATCTCAAATCCTTATGCAGTATTGTTTATCCAGGCTTGCGATAATCAACAAATAGAAATAGGTGATATTCAATGCACAACACTTCACATTTAAATAGGTGGTATTTAAGTGTCCAATGCTAATATTATAAGACACTTATATATGGTCAATCTTGGGGATAAAGGATTAACGGATCAAATTGTTTAATATACCAGGGAAGTAATCTACTGTTCTCCATGAGAATGCCATCTTAATACCAGATTGCCCATTCCTTGAAGGATTAAAATTGTATGACGTATCTTGTTATAAGGTAGAATAGATATAAAAGGAGATAATAATAATTAAAAGTTACCTGTAGCTTCTGATTGTGACAACCAGATAGTAAATCCTGCATAAAGATGCTGCCATTTATTGGACCTTCTGGCAGCACCACTCTCCCCTCCTAGTGTTGCAACAACAGCTCGGACATGGCTGCAAAAACACCGAGCTCTACATATATTATACTTTCTATAATGAAACACAAACAACCAAGCCAAAGTTCATACCTACTGAGGCTTTCTAGTACATCACTTTCTGCTTCTGCTACAGCATCAGACCCCTCTGCAATCACCACTGGAATTGACTACAGTTATTAATGCACTGCAACATGGGTAAGACAGGTCATTTTGAGCAATCTTAAGAAAGCCGCTTGAAATTTATTATCGTCAATATCACGCACAAATGCCCATGCCTGTGCTGCACGCACGTATTACGTACATTCACACAGAGAGAGAGAGAGAGAGAAGTAGTTTTACTTCGAAAACTTTTGAGAAATGTCCAGATGCTGATCTCAAATGCTTATTGAGATAGGCCAAACATAGGCCAAAAGAAGCAAGAATTTGTAATATAAGGCAAGAACTGAACATTATAAAACAAATTACTGTGCTAGTTATAATATAAGTGTTGGAATGTGCCCACAGAAACATTTGTGTGTACACCTGGTTCAATTTCTATATATGTGTGTGTGTGTATTTATACATTATTTCCTACAATGCTAACAGGAGTCTGTATTCAGCAGTATATGTTTGCATACTTTGCGTTTGCAACTAATTTTGTTTTCATGTCAATTGTCTGTCATCTGATGAAAAATGTGCATTAACCTAATTTCTGGAATGTAAGTAGCTAGGTTGGTACAAAGAACAGTAGGCATCTATTACCTTGCGACAACTATTGCAAGGAGAAGGGTTTGAAGTATTGTCTGGTCATCATCTCCTTTATGAATAAGTGGAAAGGCCAAGTGAAACAAATGTAAAGATATGAAGGTGTGGAAGTTCTTAAGGTTCCTAATGGAAGTGTGTGTGTGTGTATATATATATATATGTGTGTGTGTGTGTGTGTGTGGGGATTGATCCATGGCTAGTGCTAGATAGGAGTACTATTTTAGCTAGTGCATCTAGGGACGCGCAAAAGAAGATCCAAGGGTTGAAAAAAGATACATTCCGCCTAAAGGGGCGGAGACGACAAAAAATAATAGTCCATTCCGTAAGCAAAAGGCTGACGTTAATTATGGCTTGCATTAATTATGATCAATTTCAAATCCCCAACTATTTTTGAAATGCTTGCGAATCAATGCCATCCATTGTATTCTACAATGCCTCTTAATTTATCAAAGAGTTTTAGTTTATTTTTCTTAAATGCATTTTTCCTTTGTAAAATAAAATATTATTTTTATTGACCCATTTTTTGAATATTAAAGTTTAAAGAAAAAACACATTCACATAATTTAATTTAATATTTTAATACTAATATGATTTAATCTGATAGTAGAAAATACATACTTCTACAATAATAGTAGATACAACAAATTTTATTAAAATATACATACGCAGGCTAATAAAAATATACATATCACTTATTTTATTAATAAAAATAGGGTCAAAAAGGTAACTTTCCTTCTGCCCCTTAAGGGGAATAATGTATTTTTTCCAGCCTTGGATATTCCTTTGGACAGTCCTAGATCAATGCCCTATATATTCTTTAGATAATTTTAGTATATAAATTGAGAAGACAGAGATGAACTATCTCATCAATAACTTTAAACTTTATACCTAAATCTTTTCTTCACTATGAAGGGACTCAAGGGAGTCTTAGAGGCAAGAGTATAATGTCATTAAGTACTTGCTCTGACAGCGTAAAACCTTGAAGAAACTTCAATCTATATCATGAGTGTTTTGCACAAAAGAAACACAGAAATTGAGAACTTCACTCACATGAATCAATAGCTTGCTTTGAAAAAGTTTCCAGTAACTCCTTTGTGTTGAGTGGAGTATACCTGCCAATGACATAAATTAAAAAGGAATATTCATGCACACAGGAGATAATGAAGCCTAGAACTTGTCATAAAAAAAGACAGACTTCATAATTTGACAATCCACTTTGATTGCCAACAGTTAATTGAGCCACAAGTTCAGAAACAACGCAATGGGTTACCTTAGATTTCAGGGGGCAAAAACGCTCAAGTGAATTCTCTTGGTTGGTTCAGATTGGATGAGAAAAAAAAATAATCAAAAAACATAATTTATTTAGACAAACAACTGAGGACTGCGGAAAACTGAATAGGCCGATAGATGAACAACAATCTAGTCGAAGTGGAAAGAGTTACTGGACAGCCATTGTTATTAATATTAAATAACCAATGAGTAAATCTTGCAGCGACAAGATTTTACCACAGGAGGAAAGGTCCATACCCGAGACCAACTGCTAGTTCTCTAGCAATTTTGTGGTTGATTTCAGTCGACTCGCCAACTAAGTAGATCGATGTTGCTTTCAATAGTTGTGAAACTCCAACTGTAAGAGACTCCCAGGATTCCACAATGTCAGGCCATTTTAAATCCGGGTCTTGCTTCTTCAGGTTAACAACCAGTTCATCATCATCCAAGTACCTGGTGCAAAAACTAATTCTAATAATCAGTGGCGGCAGAGAAAGTTTATACATGATTAATTGACAGACCATATTGTTTCAGCAGGCTTTATTTTCTCATATAGACTAGTTTCCATGAGAGTCTTAAGGTATCCAGAATGCAGTATTCTAATTGATAAAGAATTCTCGTTTGCATCAACAAATACATCTCTAGAACTTTGGATGGCTCTGTCCCCAAGATCTAATCTCAACTCCACCTCTGAAGAACAATCAGAAAACTGCATTAAAATAACACTTTCGCTCAGTATTAAAGCTGTAACTTGGTTTGTTTTGAGAGAGAGAGAGAGGGAGAGATTATTTAGAAACTCAAAGTGGATTGACCAAAAATCAAGTGAAGAAAATTTATACTAAACAATCTTATAAAGAGAGTTAAGATAACATAAAGAATATGCACAAAATATTTGTTATTAGAAGATTGATCTAATGAACATACAAAGGTGAAAACATCGACTAAAGCTTCTTCATTTCTGAACAAATCACTTCCTTGTATCTTCAAGGGAGGTTAGTGGAAATTATTTTGCACCGCAAATGGGGTGAATTAAACCTTGCTACGTTTGGATTGAAGGAATGAAATGGGGGAAGGAATGGAATGAATTTTAAGCATCTGTGTATATGTTTGATTGTTGGTGGTGGTAAGTGGTGCTGATAGGCTGTCAAAATTGTGACATATATCCATTATCAAATGGATCTCATTCGACCACCACCAATATGGAATAAAAAATCAAGGGCATGCCGAATGGAATGAATTTTCATACCATCGGAATGGTTTATCTGCCGAAATCATCACCAAATACATTATTTTTCATTTCATTCCTACCTCCATTCCATTTCTTCAGTCCAAACGTAGCATTAAAGTAAAGATACCCAGTCGTACTTTTAAGCCTACTATTGCTCAAGTTCCGGCAGAAATCATCACCAAATACACTATTTTCCATTTCATTCCTGCCTCCATTCCATTTCTCCAATTCAAACGTAGCATTAAAGTAAAGATATCCAGTCATACTTTTAAGCCTACTATTGCTCAAGTTCTGTGTTTTGTTATTCCTGAATTATTTTCAAACAGTCATGAGACAATTAAAAGCATATATCTTGATGATGTTTACTTCAATTTAGTTTTCTAATCAGCTTCAACAACTCGCAACAAATTTCCTTCCCAACTTTTGTACTTAATCAGATTATTATGTTACATAATTATACAATGATTATAAAGCTGCAAAAATTTCAACTCATTGCAAAAAATTAAGCAATATACACTTTATTCAATCATAAACTATAAAAATTTTCACACAAATAAGAAGCTTAGTTCAAGAACTGAAAATTTAACTTTACTTTCTTACATTATCCGATAGAGCAACCAAGCAGGCATAAACCGAATAAATTCAGACTTTCAAATAATAATACCTCGTAATGGGTGGTGTTTGGGGAAACAGTGGAGATGCAGTTGCAGGGAACGCGATCGAGTCTCTTGAAAATGGCAGAATTGTTGGAAGCCAAACAAGGAATTGAGGTCGCAGAAGAGAAAAGGCCAGTAGGAATAGACGCCAATTGAGGTCTTAATAATAAAGAAGAAAACTTTCGGGGAGAAAATTCGAGGGTTTTAATTGGGTGAAGAGAGAAGCAGTGAATAGCAGCCATTTGTGGGTTTTGTTTTTGAAGAAGAAGAAGATAAGAAGATTAAACCTTCATTTTGTACATTTGTTACTTTGGATACAATTTTTGTTTGTTTGTTTTTTTATTTAAGTAACAATATTTACCATTTCTTACAATTTACTCCCTCCTCCTCCATTCATCACAGTTTATTAAGTTCAAAATAATACTCCAATATTTTCAAAATAATACTCCAATATTTTCATGTTCTTGTTGGACTATTTTCAAGTTGGGCTTAAATATACTAAAATATTTAGTAGCGAATAAGCTCATAAAATGCTCGTTTATTAAGTTCAGGATGCATAATAATTTTTAAAGGTAAAAATCAAGTGTGTGTGTGTGTGTGTGTGTGTGTATATATATATATATATATATATATATATATATACTGTTGTAAGATAATCACTACCTTCAAACTTGTTTCTGATAATATTCTTCTTATTTAATACTAGTAATGCTAAGTTTGATGTAAATAAGGAGTTTGGAGCTCAAATGCTATTCGACTCTCTTTGGAAGATGGGCCTATGTTGGTAGTCTTAGTCAATCGTGGAAAATAGTTTATTTGGGCCAGGGCCAGGCCCAGCTCAATTACGTTCACTTATACGTCAAATGTGTGATCTATGTGTGTGATGGAAATGTGGGTTTATTGATGGGCTCAAAATGCAAAAAATAAAATAAAAAATAAAATACTATCAACGTATAACTAGCTAGCTAGTTCCTTTGTTGTGTTGGGGTCTTTTACCATTCATATAAAAAGAAATTATACTCTAAAAATATCAATTCCCAAATGGAATTATTAGCATATAAACAAATTAAATAGTCTAAAACGTTCACATATCCTTGTTATATGTTGCCGAGACATCACAATTTCTCACTTTATGTTACTCGTTAGGTAGGTATGTTAATAATTCAAGGTCAAATTAGAATGGAATGAATCTCCAAGAATTAGAATGAAAGAGGCACTGTTGTTTTGCCATTTGAAACAACGTACTCAGACTAACGTCTATATCGTGGCTGCATGTCCAAGAACGTAACTAAAAATCATACTCAGTTAATAAGTCATTAATTAGTCCATTACAACGTCTTCCTCCAATTCCATCCAAATACGTACGTACACTATATTTTTATATATATTTGTGAATAGTATAAGTGAAATCGGTTAACTAATTTATTATATTGAAAGTGTTTCAAAAATGAAAGTATATAATATATGCGACACTTTTTTACCATTTGATGAACATGTGATTTTTCATCAAAATTTCAATTGTTGAAAATTCTTTTAAACTTTTTAACGCTGAAAATATTTTTTATGATTTTAATTTTTTGTAGGATTGATCTTAATATTATCAATTATCTATTATCATATTTTGATACAAATTTATTAAAATCAAATAATTGATGTATTGGATGAAAATGTGTAGTGGAGGAGAGTCAAATCCGTCATTAATAGTAGAGTTAAAACTTTATAATTAGAACATCTCACATGTTTCGATAATTACAAATTACACCAATAATATTAATACTCATTTGTGAGTAGTTAATAATATTTGGGATTTGAATTGTACATTTGTACCTCTACATCACCAAGTGGGGTGTAGTTAATTAGATAGATTATGAGAGTCAATCCATAATAAATGATGACCATGAATTATTTAATGGTCATTAAATTTGTGTGGTTCATTATAAGATTTGATTCCCAAACTTTAAAAGGCATAGGGTCTTTCGTAATAATGTTTCACAACACTAGTGTGATGGAGAAAAATGATTTATTTTAAATGAATATATATATGTACACATCCAAAGTGCACGTTCAAATACACACTCAAGTATAAAATAATAATAAATGATAGAGAGAAAATGTTGTAGAGATAGGAAATAGAAATATTTTAATATCATTTTTTATTTGAGTGTGTTTTAATTAATTTGAATGTACAATTTAGACTTGTACATGAATAATGCTCATTTCAAATTAACTCTTAGAAACACTGGATTTCCTTTTTTAAAACAAATATTGCAATGAACGGTCTTGTTGCGAATTTAGATCCAATGGTCACCATTTGCTATTAATGGAGTCCAAAAAAATATATAATATGCGTGTGTGAGAGAAAGAGAGAGCCCGCCTTGAATGCCGGGCAGACAAAGACAGGAGGGGTGAGAGGGGCTTGTGAGGGGGTTGGCAGTGATAGTAATAAAAAGTATGGTCGCAATCAAACCCCAAACCCAAAGGAAAGGAAGGAAGGGCCTCCATCGATCTCTACCTGCTCATCGCTGCCAACTGCCCAGAGCCCTCATTCCCAGACGATGTATGGTACTACTATATATAAATAAATAATACTCACTTGTACGTACGTAGTAGCATATGCATGCAGTGGTATTAATTAGTATATATATATATATATATATATATATATATATATATATATATATGAAGATTAGAAAATTGAGCCCCCACCTCTTCTGGTCCTTCTGACCTCTAAAATGTTGAAACAACAAAAGGCTGCAAATTGTTTACCAAATTGAATGAATAAATGAATGACAGTACGTACTAGCTAGCTCATAATAAATTAATACTACTACCATATATATATATATATATATATATATATATATATATAATATATATTTGGAGTTGATCAAAAGAAAATAAAGAAAAGAAAAACTAATGTCAGAGCTAGTGAGCAGTGGAGCAGTGGGGGTATTGGAGGGACAGCGAGGCGTCAATCATAAAGCAATGGATTACAAAATCATTTGCTCATTTTGGATTTTAATATCTCTATTTCTCTCTCCCAAAATAACACATCAACTTCATGCATGTGTATATATATATGTCGTTTTGGTTTTTTACTTAACATTTTTTTGGCCATGCCAAGTCCTTCCCATCGTTAAGTTACTATCAAGTTTCAGTGGACATTTTCTTATCTCCTTCTATATATATATATATATATATATATATATATATATATATATATATATATATATATATATCACACATATATATGTATGTATAGGTATATGTAAAATTAAATATATAGATGTACATACATGTATGATATGAAAAATCAATGGGGCATGCACCCGCGAGAATCTCGGCTTAATATGCGATAGATATGCTGGTACTTTAACTTGGATTATTAGTGTCTACTAGATATGGTAATGTTTTGTTGTTTCATCTTCACTAATAATTGTTTATGTGTTCTTCTCTTTTGTCTCTTGTTAACATAATTCCCCTACCCACAAGGCCCTATATATATATATGTGTGTGTGTGTGTGTGTGTGTGAACTGTCCCACATATGACATATATAATATGCATGCAACCATATAAAACACTCCCTATAACTGATTATTAATGCCTAACTACATATGGAATAATTTGGCTAGCTGTTGCTCTGATCATTCTCCCACCATCACAAGTAAGGCATGTCTAAACAGATTACTACGTACCCCATTTCTTTTAACAAATGGGAATAAGCAACCATGCTTGCATATGAAAAGAGTAAGATATAGCAGTATCATATATATATATATATATATATATATATATGTTATATTTACTTGATGCCAGCAATAGTTCGCAGTTGCTACTACTAGTATTTCCTTCATTGAATTCAAGTGTATTTATTAATTATTACTAGTAATTTTTACTGGTAATAAAAAGTCCAAGCTCTTGCCTTTTATTTATTATGAGCCTTTTCCATGCAAAAGTTTCTCGAGCTACTCAAATTATTTTACTGCTAACTGCGCTGCATTGCCCTGCCCTGCCAAAATTTATGACCACGCTAGCGCTGGTTTTGGGTGAAAACAAGGCTTACAAAAACTTACCGTCACACTCACAAGTCACTCTCCAGATCTGAGGGCTACTATTCTGGAGGTTGTGAAGATCGAAGCGCCAAGAGGGAGACACGTCATGTGAAGACAGAACGTGGACCAAGTATGAAGTGAGTAGTAAATGATAGTGTAATCATTCTTAAATAATTTGACATTCTTGGCCTGCTGCTGCCGTCTGCACCCACAGCTGACCTGACCTGACCTGCACCCCTACTCCCCTACAGTACCTTCTCTCACGCACAATAGTAGGAGGATTAACCAAAATTACCTTCATACGCGTTTATTAGTATTTTTTTTTTTATAATTTCTACACACACATCACTCTCGGACATCCAAGAATCGAAGTACTCGTATAGTGTTTGGAAGTTAAAACTCTGCCAAAGCGTTATCTTCTTAAACATGTATGTAAACAGAAGAAACCCTAACTGTATTTGTTAGTAAAAAAATTTTGTAATTTAAAAATTAATGTAGAGATTCATATATAAATTAACGAAAATAATTACCTGAAATAAGTCAATTTTAAAATCAAATATTGTTCCATAACTTTAAATTCCAAGTTTGAGCTCATAGTGGAGCTAGCAACCAGGTTTGAACAAAATTAATGCTTTTATGTTACTACTCCGGCTTTTTATTCCAATTCATAAACATTTTGACTAGTCAATTTACAAAATTATAAAAGTCAATCAATTTGAATTCATTTAAGTTTTAAAAGAAACAAAACAAATTTGTATCATTTTGAATTTTAACATTTTACAAATTAGTTTAAAAAATAAAAATTAAGGTACGACGTATCTATAATTTTAAATGAAAATGATTAGTAAGTAGTATTCGTAACAGCAAGTACCCAATTTTTTTTTTTATTATTTTTTTTTTTGAAAAAAGGTAAAATATGGGGAAGGGTTCCCGAAGAGATGAAATGTCACTGTGATATACTACTACCTAAGTAATGGTAAAGGAAATAAAAAGATGCATGTGGCACGCACAACTCGATCTTTTGGACTTTCTCTTTTCCAAATGAAATTGTAGGACTGTGCATGGCTGTTATATGAAATATACCGAAACCATTGAAGGCTGTTTTGAAATTGTAGTAAAAAATCAAACTGACAAATTTCTGCCATGCAATATATATGCGGTTTGATTCTAGTTTATAATTCAACAAAATTAATTAATCATATGATTCAATTAAATCTAGTTAATTGTGAAATGTAACATAATAGCTTCAATCATGACAAAATTATACCGCTCTGGCTCCAAAATGAGAGTCTCATTCGACTGTTATTCAATTTTTTTTAAGACAGTAGACCTAGAGAATTTATGTTTAAGTCCTAGCTCGTATATATTGAGTTTTAAAAAGTAAATTGTAATATTTGATTATGTAGTACAAGTTACATAATTTTTTTTAAAATTATTAAATCTTTATTCTTTGGATAAATATATAAAAAATTGCTTCTTCACTTTATGATCTCCATATATATATATATATATGCCTGAGAAAAGTAATAATCAGTCTAATTAATCAAGTATCTATATATTGCACCTGAAAAGGTTGTTTTTGTGTGATTTTTTTTTTGGTTGGTCTTTTTTACTTTAACAACTTTATATAATTTTCCTTTTGGTATTTCCTACGTACTTTATTTCTTAGGTTACATTTCCAGTTATTTTCTAAGTTTATGTACTCTTTTCTTGTGTTTACTTTGGTGGGAAAGTGTAATTAAAGCAAGTGGCAGTGCACCTGCACCCTAGGAAAGAATAATTAAAGAATACTAATTAACTAGCTCCTGCTACTTCTATTAATTTTTCTTAATTAATTTTAATTTGGTAAAACATACTTACATATAGCTTTCTTCATTTAAATGTAATGCGCTAACAATTACCAAGGATATATCACTTCACATACTCGTAAAGTTACCCCCTCTTTTGTCCAAATAATTAAAGAAACACATGCATGTATTTTAATAGTTGTATTAAATAATATTACCTCCATCCCATAATAATTGACTTTTTAGAAGAAAAAAATTATTTTAATTTATTTGTCGTTTATAACTTTCTAGGAGAATAAATTATTTATTTTCCTATATCATCCTTAACTTTTCTCATTGGCCCAAAAAAATTTCTCCCTTGTATTAGTAGTTTTCAACTTCCCATAAAAGAGTAATGATGAAATTTCATAAAATTTTAATTATTAAATGACTTTCTTAATACATGTACATGAAAAGTAAAATGACTATTATTATGTAATGGAAGTAGTATTACAATTTTCTTAAATTTGTCAACACATTCTTATTATATTGACATCGATCATTATTAAATTAAACACTCGGTAAATTTTAGGACAAACATGCATATTCAATAATATATATACATATTTAAAATTGTAATGATATATTGCGAATATTTACGTCGACTTTTTTATTATCAGTTACGTGAATAAGTATTAATAGTATTTTTTTTGAAAAAATATATAATAAGCTACGTCCTCTTATAATAATTTCTATTAATCCATGTATCCATGTATTGATAAATTTTACGATTGTAATTAAATTTATCAGAGTACATAACATGACTTGTTCATAAATTTTATAAGTGAGACTCTTTTTATATGACGGGAGGGACTAGTTAAAACTAAAATTCTCTCACTCTCTCCGGGGCAAGAAAAAACACACAAAATCAATGGGAATTGATGAAATATATATATATATATATATTTACATAGGAATCAACATTATTTGACTGCTTAATTTGGTTGATAAAAACGACTTAAGGATGCTGCTTTTTCCAACCCACTTCATTTCAATTCTCCTTTTGTTTGCTTTCTGTCTTTCTTGTCTCCATTGTCTTTTCTTTACCTCTCTTTCTCCTTCCCTTTTCCTTTTCCCTTCTTTTTTCCCCTCTATCACTTTTCTGATATTTCCCAAGTGGGGGTACCCGATTCTCTTCACCATGCAGCCTAGATCTGGTCAGAAGTTATAATTATTTCAAAATGAGTAGCAGTACTCAACAGAGTGGCCTGCCTAAAGTAAACTCTAGATTGGGCTTTTTCTTTGGGCAGAATAAGCTTGTCTCTGCTGCTCTTGATGAACTCACTTCTGATATTCTTTCATAGCTGCTTAAGCACTTTCCATCCATTTCCTTCTGCCCAAAACAAAAGCATTAGATTAGTATATATATATATATATATATATATATATATATATATATATATATATATATATGGGACTGATGTTAAAAATTTAATATTATCTTTACAACATATCGTGACCATCTATTTGCAAATCTAACGGTGAAAATAATGCCCGTCTGCACTTTAACATGTGGGAGTCCGCATAACTAAATTGCAAATTGTAAAAGTTACAAAGTAAAAGGAAGACATCGTCTACAAAGTATGTCACAATTAAGAATGTTGTGGTTCGTTTTTGCATTAAAAGTCGTTTGTGATGTCGTTCCTGAGATTAACATACTTGTACGTGTAGATTTTTTCCTTTTCTTATTAGATTCCATGGATTATTTGAGCATCCCTCGAGTGAATTGGAATTCTAATGGATTACGTGGATGCCGTTTGCCGGCATAATCTAGCCAAGACGAATGGTACCTTTCTTAAGCCATGATTGATCATAATGCAGGATAGACTCTTATGGGTCTTGAATATCTCCATAAAAAAATAATTGTTTAAGCCATTCAATTTTTAAGTAAATCAGAGGATGCAAATCAAGATTGCTGAAATTGGGGTTATCTAGTAGTTTGAATGATCCACACTTTGTAGAAAGTATTGTGTGTGTGTATATATACGTGTCCTGAAAGATTTTATTTAATTTGTCCACTAAAATTCTTTAGGCCATGGATTATTGAATTTAATTACGCGGACGGATTATTTTTTTAAAAAAATGACATTTTTGACAATTGACATAATAATGATCGTTGTTTGTAGTTTAGTTTATGAGCGTATGTCATATTAAACTGCGGATGAAAGTGTTATTAATTTAACCATTAGATTAAATATTAGACGGTTTAAATTTGTTATAAAGATAATTTTATCCGTATAACGTTAATTATAAATCAATTCACACACACACACACACACACACACACACACACACACACACATATATATATATATATATATATATATATATATATATATATATATGAAAGACTAGATAATATTTGTCAAGAAAGCAGAGAGGTACAATGGTTATAATCTCTGTTACAATATACAGTCTCTTATGCATGCAATTTTATAATTATTAATTCCCTAAAATCAAAATCCACCAACTTAAAACAAACAAACAAAAATTATATTAATGATCAGTTCTCTTGTTTATTTTGCTGATTAATTAATCCACATGAGTAAGCTAGATTATATATGCCGCATTAATCTTTTTTAATTGCTATATATTATAATGTAACTTGACTGAAAGTTCATTTCTTTACTTTTAATTATATTCTCTTTCCCTTTCGAATTTCTTTCTTATTGTTTGTATTAAAGGCATGTATAGCTGACCCTTAATATGTAAAATGAAAGACTTAATTACCTTGCCAACTTTTGAAAAGCCTTTGTCTTTTTCTCCTCTCTCTCTAATTTACACGACACATTGATCGATGATATAAATTAAGACATCTACGTAAGTCATATATATATATATATATATATATATATATATATATATATATATATATTAATTCTCATATGAAAGATAGGCTAGTTGGTAAATTTGGTACCTCTAGACATGGAATTTTGTTTTCTTCACAATCCCTGTGTTTCCCATGCAACCAAGCTTCCCTACTACAAACCAAACAAAATCCAATTAGGGAATATATCTCCTATCAGTGGACATGCAGAATGGACTAGCTAGGGAGCCAAAACCCAAAAAACCAAGAAAAGTAAAAGGCAAAAGTAGCGAACACACGAGTAAAAGAAAGCTATGTATCTTTCATGTACAATCTTGTTATATACATACTATAATATCTCACTTTATATATATTTATTTTGTTCTGATTGGAAAATAAAGAGAATCCACCCATGTGATATTCCCAATTAATTAACCATATAAACTATAATTAAGACATGCATGTAGACTCACAAGGAAGTTTCAAAGGACAAAGAGCATATAGAATTTCTAAAAATAAGGGGTCCATGCATAACAGGTCTAGCTTAGCTTTGAGACTAAGTTTCCTATTATGTGTATTATTGTGTTGTTGGGTCCTAATTGTAAATTGCCTTGTTTGATCCTGCAAAATCCAAAGGAAAGAGATATGTTCATTTTTTTAAGTTTTTTATTATTTAATTGTCAAATTGGATACCATGAACAGATTATTTACCCCCATCATGGAGATCAGTCTTGAACTGGTCCTGGCCAGGCAACACAAGTTAAGAACTTATGTCTGTTCTTATATGCATGTCTACACTAAAGAAAGATAAGAGACTATATTTGCAGTATAATTATTATTATGTAACTACTTCTAGCTACATTAACTTATTATACTTCAAATTAACTAAGAGTATAATGTAGTCGGGATAAAATGGTAAAATGTCAAAACTAATGAAATATAGGATATAGAAAACATTTGTATGTGTCAAGGAGACAAATATACTCCCTTTCTCTCTCTCTCTCTATATATATACGTGTGTTTGTGTATACATAAGAATTTGAAGTAAAAACACATGTAATTAACAGTACTTGAATTTATATGCTTAAGAAACTAGGACCCCAAGGAGAAAAGAGATTACTTTCTTGGTACTATCAAGTAAGGAGAAAAGGGATTACAATAATCCATGAGAAAGAGAGTTGGTGAAATTCCATCACTTTCCTTTCTCTTTTCCTATTAAATCTTTTTTCCTGTATCATTGTGTTTTCAAAATCCAAACACAGCTAGCTAGCAAAAAGTGCATGATTGAGGTCTCTTTAGGAATATAATATGATCAATTAAGCTCAACTTTCAGGTCTTAATTAGACACTTAAGACTTCTGTCATCTAATAAATGCTTAATTAATACTTTAATATATATGAATATCATCATTTGATCAATCCTTGACACTTTAACAGTGACCGAGAAAGATAAAGTACCCAACAGATAGTCTTCTATATTTGTCCCCTAATAGAGTTTCTCTTCTTAATAAAAGAAAAGATAAACAGAAGCAGCAGTACTTAATTGAAATTATATATATCGCTTTATAATCTTAATTATACTCCTTCCCTCAAATCCCCTTTAATTTGTCAATGATATATGAAGACATGAGGGTTATTGAAATAAACAATAAAAAAAATCTTCTGATCATTATTAATAAAGAACAAAATGTGCATTCTAATTAAGAAAGGATTTAGAAAAATTATATATATATATATATATATATATATATATATATATATAATTCGGTAATTGAGTAGTAAAATTAAGTTTTTACCTTGAAGATGAGTTGGTCCAGAGGCCTTGGTAATCCTTCTCAGGTTCATGAGACCTTCTTTGGTTTTGAATATTGTCAAACATTTGATCCTCAGAAGTATCCCCAGATGACCCGTTTTCAAATAAATCTGATTGTCCTAAATAACATTATTAACAAAATCCATATTAATAGAATGCTAGGTAAACTGCTTTGTCATTTTCCATATTTAAGAATTAATTATTCAAATAGCAAAAATTTATTAAGAGATTAACCTGAAGAGGCTGCAGCTCTATGATCAGTTGTCTTCACTGTCCGATACATCTGCAAATTTTTATTTTTTTTAAAAAGAACGCATGTTATCCAAAATAAAGCTTTACAATGTCAATTAAACCTAATTTACGATATCACCCTATAAGTACTCAAACAAAGCCGTGACTAAATACAAACATAAACAAAATTCACACCATGAGAATAATATTAGATGCTTAGATATCATGTACCCTTCCAATACCATAAATACACAGCATATACGTACTAATACATTTATGAATAACGTATAAATACTACAGTATATGGTAAAAAGTTTTATGAATGTATGTACATATAATGTCTGTATGTATGTATGTATATATATAATTGTGTGTGTGTGTGTCCATATATACAAGAATATATGTATGTATGACTATATATATGCATTAACCGTGGTTAATTTGAAAGTGTGGGTTTAGGAAACCCTTGCTAGTTTTGCAGTTATATACTATCATTGAGAAATGATGCTGTTTCTGTACTTTCTTATCTGATAGTACTACTTTCTCTCTCTCTCTCTCTCCAATAGTTGATTTCTTTATACTACTACTAATACTACTAAAATAAAATAAAAACACTATTTTGATTTATTCCTTGGGATTTGTCATTCCTGTTTTCTGATAAATAATCATCAATCAATTATCTTCACTCTCTATCTTTCTCTTTGTACAGTACTAAGTAGTATATTTTTCTTTTAGGGAGTACATGGATGGATGAACGGCTCGTTCTTCTAAGCAAAAAGCTGGTAATAATGACTAGTAGCTAGAGAAAGGAGCTTGCAGAACCGTCAGATCTACACTTAGTAAATAGAGTAGAAAAAACAAGTGAAAGCTGATGAGGAGGATTTGAAATGCAGGCAGCTCGTAGGAAATTAACTTGACATTGGAATTTGAAATTAATGTCTATCCACTCTCTGTATGTTTAGTTACATAGTGATTAGACTATTTAGACGTTTAAACCATATATATATATATATATATATATATATATATATATATATATATATATATATTATCAGTTTCTAGTAATAGTGTAATACTAACATCTTCCTCCTAGTTCTTATAATAATATAGTAGAAATATGGTATAGTGATACTGCCTAAATGAAGATCGATGAGCCTTAATGAAAAAATACACCACCATTATAATTTCAATTTCATCAAACACATACATTTCTTTAGTTAATTTAAGAACGAAGAAGAAGAGAAGTGAATATTAATTAATTATTAATTAAACCAGGTGTACAAACCTGTAAATGAGATTTAACATGTGCCAAGGTGAGATCTTTGACATCCATGAGTTCAAGAACTGACTTTGGTGTTGCTCCTGATATTACCCCCAAAGGAAAAATAAAATAAAAAATAAATGGATAAGTAAATATTTGTTATAGTGTTGCACACATGATTTTGATCATTCAAGAAAATGAGTTAGAAAGAAATAAAGTAGTGTAATAGTATGTATATATACTTTCATGGCCACCAAGGAGCTCAACAGCATGAACAAAACGAGCGTGAAGCGTGGTAGTCCACCGCATCCTTGGGGCTCTCATGCTGCGTTTGGCCGGAAATCTCGACAGGAATCTCGATGATGATGACCGCATTAGTCCTAGTTGAGATGACTGGAAGCCGCTGTGGCTGTGAGGGGTATTAATATTAATACTAGGGTTTGTGGAAGTAGGTGAAGAAGAGAGTATTGAATCAAGAGAAGGCTGTTGAGCTGCTGCTGCTGATGTTCCTACAGCAAATGGGAAATTTAAACAAGGAGTAGTAGAAGAAAGACCAAGGTTTTGGTGTTGGTAAACAGGAATTCCTCTTATGGGCCTCAAAAAGCCCATTATCTCATCTGATGAACTCATATACCCTCCTCCTCCTCCTCCTCCTCCCTGTTCTTGTTGCTGACTATTGTACAAATGATGATTATGAAGAGGTTTGTGTTGGTCTTGGTAATTTGGACGATGAAAGGAGCCGGAGTAATATTGGATACTATTACTAGTGTTTTGGAACTGGTGGTGGTGGTTGGAGATTATTGTTGGTTTCTCCGACGGCCTGATTGGATTTGACAAAGAGAGATCAAAACTAGTGTCGGTGAAGGAGGGTTTTGAGATTGAAGAAGAGAAAATGGGAGATGAGTAATTTGTGGATGAGTTGTAATCCAAAGCTTTCTTCCAGAAACCCAAATGATCCATCTCTTCATCTTCTCTACTTGTTCTTCTCCAACCTCCCCCTGATGTGGATTTGTTGCTGTTCGGAAGGCTGATTTGCAGAGATAAGTCTGGCTGTGCTGGAAATAGCTCCATCATATGTATATATATATATATGTATGTATTATATCCTGCACCCACCAAACAAACAAGCCCCTGCTGCTTGTAGCCCTAATATATATATAATTCCCTCTCTTAATTTCTCTAGCTATCTACCTCCAGTACTTCTTTTTATATATATACTGTAGCTAGCACTACTAAAAATATGTCAAAAGATGAGCTAGAAAGGCTTGTACGTTGGGATTTTTATGATCTGGGTTTTCAAGATTATGTGAGACAACTAATTTCTGGGTGGGTTTTCATTGCAGATGAGATTCATTTCATGGATGACAAAAACTTGTGGGGGTGGAGTAGTTGCAGAGATTTGGGATTATATGGAGATGGAGAGGAGAGAGAAGGAATAAATGATAATTAGCTAGCTAGGTATGAAGTGAATGCTTGTTTCTTTTATGTGAAGAAGTATATGTGAGAAAATGACACTTCTCCCTTCGATCCCTTCGCTAGCTTGAGAGAGAGAAATGTTTCTTTTGTGGACGTGGGGGTAGGATAAGATAAAAAGAGTGAGAAAATATGTAAAAGAAAAAGTAGTTAATAAATAAATAAATTTGAAAGAGTAATTAATTTGTTTCCTTTTCACTCTTTCTTTTCCTTGTTTGGCTGTTTTCTTTTGAGAAAGGAAAGGAAAGGAAAGGAAATTTTGGTGTAAGCTGCTTTTAATTAATTTCTCCCTCAACAACTCATTCTTACCTTTCTAACCAAATACTCCACTACTCTTCTTATTTAACTTAAAAATTAAATATATAAACCAATGTATGTTGTTTGTTTGTTAATTTCTTTTGTTATATATATATCCAGCTTCTCCCCCAAAACCCTAAATTCAAATCACAAATTTCCAACATGATATATTGCCTAAAAAAAATCCATATCCTTATGGATTGTTTGCTAATTAATTACCTAATCATACTAGCTAAGCTCGCTCATGATCATTATTCTCATTATTATTACTCCTATGTATATGATCTATCTACATTTACACATTTATTTTCTCAATTTAATTCTTGCGAAAAGTTACTATATATGCTCTCAAGTAGTCCAACAAACTTTTGCTTTACAGACACAAAGTCAAAGCAACTTATCAGCCCACCCTAATTTGTATATCTACCTAGCTAGCTAGATAAATTTTGGGAAATAATATTAATAATTTATTCTAGAGCTGCAAACACTATTTCTAGTGTTGGAATGCACAAAGGTTAAATTAATTTTGTATTCCAAATGTCTAGCAAACTTTCACTTTATCCAGGATTAAATAAATATTAAAGGAAGTTGACAAATACATTTTATATTTCTCTAATTTTTTTACTATACAATAAATTTATTCTCTATAATTTAACCTTACAACAGAGTGTCAATGGTTGAATTATATACCAAGGTTTGAATATGGAAAAAGTTAGGTCATGTTTGTTTGTAAAAAATATGATTGGAGATTATATAATTTCTCTTAATTTAATATTATTTCAAATTATTTTGTTATTTTTAAGATAACTTATGAGAAATTATATAATCTCAGGATAAATATATATGAAATTAATAGTCAAGCTATAAAATGACTTTGTGTGACTAATAATTTCACATTCATAAGATTTGATAATTCGAAATAATATTAAATTAAGATAAATAATATATTTTTTATAAATAAATATGGGCCAAGAGAATTTAAGTCACAAAATTATTGTGAATAGCTAGCTAGGTTGTCGTATAGTAGAGAAAGCTCAATAAGTAAAGGTGAAAAGTAAAAGTAGAGATGGCCTTTTTTATCTTTTACATATACTAGTACTAATAAATTGGCATTTAGAAAAGTATTAAAAGCCTTCAACCGTGTGTATGTGAGAGACTGTGTGAGCATCGGTAAACGTGACCTTTAAAAAAATTACTCCAACAGTGTAGTAATAGTACTAGTAATTACGACTACTTTGCATTTGGTGCCCTAATTTTTAAGATAGGTAGTAATTGGCTCCATATCTTTCTATTGGGCCCCACCACCTCTTCTCATTTACTCAAAGTCAAGTCAAAAGACACACCAACATCCTTTATGAGGTTTGAAAGCCCATCAGAATTTTGGGGTTAATTTCAACCCGTTTAGGAGTTTGCAGAAGTTGAACCGGCCCATTAAAGTGTCTTGTTTCCCTTTTTTGGTTAATTTCTCAATGATAGCTTACTACTTTTACTCTCACTAATCTTTGATGTTTAACTTTGACTTTTACCGTCAGTTTGGGAGTTATTTAAATTCACAATTATCATAATTACTTAGGTTTAGTCCATACAATTATGAAATATTGGTTCATGTGAAGTTTGTTTTTTTCTTTATACTTATTTGTTATTTCTTCATCTTTTAGTGAAATTTGATTGTTTCTTAAAATTATAATAGTGATAATATACTTGATTATAGAATATATTATATTAAAAAAATAATCATGAAACCCCGTTTAAGAAACACTATTATTTAAAAATTCAAATGAATCGCACCAATTTTAAATTTAAAAATATATTGAATTAACTTTCACAAGTCAAAATTAATCCTATATTTAAAATTAAAGCTGTAAAATGAGCAAACCGTCGGGTTTGATTCAAACTCGTTCGACTAAAAGTCCAATTCGAAATATAAACAAATTTTAAAATTTGATAAATTACTCGAACCTTCTTAAATTATGATTTTCTATTGATATTGGTATCATATTCGTTTGAAAAGTTTAAACTATTCGGGTTCGATTCGAGATCAGCTTGACTCGATTGTTAAACGAGTCTCAATCAAATTTTATTTTATACTCGATAAATTTTGTGAACTAAATTTGAGCAATTCAATTCTTGAGCTCAACTCAATTCATTTAAACTCTTACTTAAAATAGATAAAACTCTTACTTAAAATAGATAAAGTTTATTTTGTATAAAATATTTTTAGAGTGAGGTAACATTACTGTCTCCAGCTAGCCTGCACTTTAGAAATAGAATGCCCCTAAAACCTTCAATTCCTCCGAGATCAACATATATAATGCTCTCCTCTCCCCATGGGGATCTCCATAACAAAAAGACATATCAGATCTCACCCACTAGATAAATCCCATCCCATTATATTAAATGCTGTTTTTCTTAACTAGCTTTATTTATTTATTAGGCAAAACACGATTTTATATGTGAATCTTCTCTCTTTTCTAATCCAACGGTCACAATCCCGCCAACCTGATATTTTAACGCAATAATAAATTTAAACTACCATTTTGAACTTCCTAGGGTTCCCGACAACATTGGAAGCAATGCACAAATTTAAATTTATAGTAGTATTATATCTGTCTCATAATATATGATGTTTTAAATGATTTTATTTTTCGTTTTATATAATTTAGGAAAATTAGTTATAATTCTTTCAAAATCACTCCTCATGAGAAAATATTACATATGAGAGAGAAAGCATGAAATAAGTATATGGTAAATAGTTGTTGGTTTATAATCTTTTGTGATTTTAATGATGATAATATTGTTGGGTTTGTATTTAGTAATGAATTTTATTCTAATTGTTTGAGCTGCTTAAATTGTTAATTTGATTTTGTGTAACAGCTTAATGAGATCTTGTTTATTTGTAGATATGTTATTCTATATATTAGGAATATTTTTAAATTAATTTACTTAGCATAAATATGTTGGACTCCTTCTCTCCTCTATTTTAACCATCTCAATTTGACTTGGATTTCATATTTTTGTTAACTGATATATTATTATATCAGTTGGACTATTTATTTGTTAGAATTATGGGATTATTCAACAGGACTTAGTTCTTTATGCTAACAGCTCTTTTTTTATATATAGTCATTATGTCTTTTATTATATATATTACTCCTTCACGTCAATGCAAGGTACTTGAAGTTATCGTCCGTCAGAAAGTCTCAAGCTATATCAAGTTTGATATCTTCACAAAGAGCTATTAAAAGTATGTTTTATTGTAATCCAAATTCTTTGTAATAAGTTCTGAGTTCAAGCGTAGTGTGACTTGATCGATCTAATAATGGATATGTTTTGTTCAAAAGAAGCTTTTAAGGTTGCAGAGGGGCAAAGATGTCTATCGCAGTAGAAAGCTTTATTTGAACAAAGAATTCTTTTTATTGTATTTAATTGAGTTTTAAAGTTGATAAAAAGAGTCTCTAATACCCGTTGGTATTAGACATGAATTAGGCCACTAGATAGATGATAGGAGTTGAACCGCGTAAAAATCATTGTATTTGTGGTTTGCTATTTCTTGTGATTTGGTCATGTAATTCTCATTTTGCATCTAAACACGTTCACATAATAGTTTTCTGCTGATAGAACAAAAGTGTACTAATCCAAGCATTATCTCACACACGTTTCATCTGTCTGCATTAGAACTAAAATATATTTTAGTCTAATCCAGACACTATTGTCATTGCTTTCTTCTGTTTGCATTATAAGAAAAAGTAAAATATAATCTAAAACAGACACTATAAATCACTGTCTGTTTTAGTACTGAATCAAGAAATTAAAATTAGTCATTGTTAATAACGTTATAGTTAATACACCTATTCACCCCCTAAGTGTGCACATACATGAAATTACAATGATATTATAAATAATTAATATTATATTTAATATTATACAATTATTTTTTTAATTTTTACGCACAACTCTAAAAGGTGATATTTATGGTCGAGGGAAAGAATATTAATTAAGAAACTTTGTTGCAGTGATCGACGCTGAACAAAATGGAAGACTGACAATATAGGTTTTTGTAGCGAGGACTTGATCGCATCCATAACGGCCTAGGGCTAATTTTAAATTTAGTAGTATTCCAAAAAATGTCAACCATTCCTTGGTAATAATGAAAAATAGGGTTTTGTATTTTTGAGGAATTTTCAAAAGCAAGAAATGTGGGTCGTAAGTAATTACTACTACTAGTCAGCAGATTAAAGAAATAATCATTGTGTTTTTTAGTCTCAGCTTCCCTAGGCAATGGCTATGTATAATCAAAGACACTAGTATCTCAGGAGGAATCTTACGTACATTCATTAATTAAAACTATCTTTATTTATTCAATGAAAATTTGATTTGATTCTTCCTAAATTAATTAAGAATAATTAATTTAAGATATTATGGAGTATTCAGGTTTTATATTATATTGGTAATTTGTTGGGGTTTGACTGGATAATCTAGATGCATGGAGCTCATAAACTTTAGATGCACCCATTAATTTAAACGATTTAAAACTTACCTTGATACAAAAATATTAGTATACCATATTAAATTCTTAACTTTCGTGTAACTTTAGGCCTAACCTAGTTGATTGGCGAAATCCAATCGAAACTCAGTCTTAATTTTTGAGAACACTATATCCACATATATCATGTCTTCTCTCCTCTCACGTTAAGGTGGGACTCACTTTCTTCTCACGTGCTTAAATTTTACTAAGTTAGAGCAGGGCAAGGTGTATATCTTGATGACATTGTTTTGTGATTTGATAAATTAATAATGCACATGGGAATTGGGATGGGTGATGGGTATATATATATATATATATATATGAAGATGTTCTTCATTACTATGTCTACGTACCCAACCTTACAACCACAAATCAACAGCAGTTTCAAACACTAATCAGATAAATCATATGCTTTATGTATTGTGGATAAATAATTGGCATTGAAGAATGTTCATTGATAGCTACATCGATCAGAATAATATGCATGCTAAGCATACAAATTAATTTAAATTTTCTTTTCACTAACGGGTACATTACATATGCCGGTAAAAATCATCTAATTAAAACGGGAAACTATGTATGCTTTAAAACTTTTGAAATTATTTATTTATTTATTAAAATTTTATATATAACATTGATTGCATTGCATCAACGGAGAATATAATAAAAATTCTACGTGAACATGAAAATTGGACATGAATGTATTTAAATTTTATTTTTTTGTATTTTGACCCCAATGATAGATAAAAATATAAATAAATAAAATTTAAATATACTCGTGTCCAATTTTCATGTCCACCTAAAAGAGCTCAGAATATAAAGATGCAAAGTGGCTAGCGAGCTCGCTCTTTATGATCTGATCTGCTTAGAAACTTGACCATAATATAAAGTTAGATTTTTCTTTTTATTCCCAAACAATTAATTAAAACCCCACATCAATATCATTTTATTTCTTTTCCCGTACTTTTGTTTTATTCTCAGTATATTTTGTTGTTTACATTTCTAGTAATTCTTCTCAATAAAAGTTGGAAATGACAGCATTACAATGCAATGTAGTCCAATCACAGTCAAATTGACATTTGGAGTTTTTAGCACAAAATGCGTATTATAATTACTTCTTAATGAGAAATCATCCCAATCAATCAGCAGCAGGACACGTGTAATTAGTCATCTCATTGAGGGTAAAAACTGAAAAACATAGTATATAGTATAGATGGGTCGATAGAGTCCATAAAAGAAACAAACTAGTATTTCTGAATTTTTATATTCAACTAGTCAAACGGCACATGAAGCCATTGCTTCAAAAGAATAAAGAAGAAGAAGAACTAAATAGGGAAGCAGGCAGCAGAATTTTTGACATTAAATGAGAGAGGTAGGCTAATGGGAATTACCCAATTACCACCTCTGAAGAATTGATTAACTGTTAAAAAGGGCAAAAAAGAAAGAAAAAAAAGAAGCAAATTTACATCAAAGGATGTCCCCTAACCTAACCTAACCCATCATCATCATATCTATTTTCAACTACCAGGAAAAAGAAGAAAGGTTCTCCTGCCAAAGACGGAAAAACACCCCGGCCTTGAGAACCCTTTTAAGAATCACCACCCACCATGCCAAATTGCCTCAATTTTGAGGCCTGCACAAAGAATATAATTTCTTTCATCTAAAGCTGGTTAATTTTTGCCGCTGCTCCCACAATTGAATCGTGTAATCTGTCCTCTGTTGTTAGAAGAACCCCATTAAAGAAATTAATGTTAGCAAAGTCAGGCTCAAGATCAGGCAAGTTAATCATTGATATTTCAATCCAACCTTCCTTCTAACCCCAAAAGTGAGGGACCTCTGACTTTAAGGCGCTTCGGCCCAATTTCTATGGGGGTTGGTCCCCTTGTACCCTTTCCCAATTCATGTTGGAACCTATCATCTTTTCGGTATTCGCTATGTTTATTCACTGCTTCCTTAATGGAGATAGGAATCGGGCTTTCTTTAGTACTATCAGGAGCTTCTTTAGAATGGGTTGCAGTTGGACTAGAATTACGGCCTAACTCTTCTGCTGAGGTACAGATGGATGATGTCACTTGCCCACACCTTCCGTTAGGTTGAAGCTTCTTTAGTCGCTTAAGCCCCTGCAGTGACAAATATGATGGCAATAAGCCAGGAGAAAATGCAACTCTGAAGAGCTCTATTACTGAAATTTAAGAAACTGCATCAATAACATAACTAGGTAATAAGAAAGCAAGCAGAATCAAATCAATAGTATTCCCTCTGTTCCACCAAAAGAAAGACCCATTTGCCAATAAAAATTTGTGCCAAAAAGGTCCTTTTTATTGATTGTGGTATAAAATGACACCTAGTACTTCAAAAACTCATCATGTATATGTGTGCACCAATAACTGAATTTTGTAACAAGACAAATTTAGAGATAAGATGACTGCTTCTTAGACAATGTACTGGCAACAAATCTGTTATCACAAAGTTTGCACTAGTAAGATCTTGGGCCTTTGTTCTCCCTTGCAGTGAATATTTCACATTTGGTGCGCTTATATTTTCATGAAAAATAAGATCCATCACAAATCCAAAAAGTTCAAGCACCAATAGTAAAGTGACAGAAAACAATTTGTGTGATCTGTTACAATTTTCACAACTAAACCACTAATAAAATAACTAGATGTTGAGTAAGTAGTCAAACAAACAGCTTAAACTCAGTTGGAGAGAACTACGTGTAGTACACAACCATGTAAATAAATCATTGCAAAACTACTAAAGGTAACAGAAAGTGGCAAAATGAGATCTTGTAAGAAAAATGAAAAAGAAACACGTAAATATCAGTTATACCTGATGTTCGAAATTCAGCGAGATTGATTCTTTCACATTTCTATTCTCCATTTTTGCAGAAGAACGACGTTTGACCCTGAATATCTCCGAGTCAGACTCATCACTATCCTGGTCGACACTATGTCTGACCTCTGAAACTTGAATATTACCTTGACGGGAAACCCGACATTCACTGGTCAAAGAGACTGAAGTTTCATGAATATAATGAGTTGCTTCGTCAGATGACATTGAAGATACCAGCTTTCCTAAGCTATAGTTGCCATGCCCCTGTACCTGTCAAAAAACTGCAGAATTTAGAACTGAACTTCAACTCAGCATCCATAAGGTTCATTTAACAATAAAATGGTCACGCAAAAGGTGACAACAGATAGATTACAGCACCAAATCAAACAAACTAAGCTACAGAAAAGTTTTCAGTGGGCTCTACCAAAGTTTTCAACTGGGGAGAACTTGCTGGCTCTTGCGACTGATTATTAGCTTCGGAAATTCCAGTATACAATTCAAACTTTATCTTGCAATAAGGAGTGTATCCATTCTCTTCTGCTCTTGGAAACATCTTGAATAACAGATACATGTCATCACCCTTTCTACAGTGACGTTGTACTTCAAGGATGACATTCTCCTCCTGCTCAAACTTTTTGGCTGCAGCTTCCATATCTGATATATCTTCCCTTACGAAGAGAGTTCGATTGGCACCACAAGGTAAGTTTGGTGACTTGATATCTGGATTGGACAATTATGATAACAAAAATTAATCAGCAAACTTCTAACTACATAAAAGACATTATGCAAATCAAATTTAGAAATGATCGACATAGAATCACATACTGTGGCGAAGACAAACAGGATGCGGGTTGGTACAATTGCAATTAAGATAAGCTAAATAACAGTCACGTTTGCAGATGCTGCAGAGAATAGTTCCGTAAGGATTCGGAGAAACAGCAGTGCATGCTCTTGATTTCATTAGACACCAACGAGCACGATGCTGGAATCGCATCAAATTTACAAAAGAAGCCTTGATGCTACAATTAGAAATCAAGTCTGCAGAAGAATAATCTGGATCTTCAAGTTCCAAACTCTTATACAGAATCATTGCTTCTTTGCAGAGAAGCTCCTCATGGGGAAGTAGAGGCATCCTGTTAAGAAGTGCATAACGACGGCAAGCGATTGATCCCAAAGGGAACCAATCACCAATAGCAAAGTTCACAGCCTCGCCACAATTGAAACCTGAAAATTAGCAATGAAATATCAAGAAGTTATGATATCATGTCAACAAGAAGAAAGAAAAATGTGAAACAATAAATGGAATATATAAACACTTCCTTCATCCCAAACCAGGAAGTCCACTTTCTTTTTCTAGGACCATAGTTGTCACGGCGCCAAGGTGGGACTAGGACGCCTAAGTGATAAGGCGTCCGTATGACAACAAGTCGTTAACAATGTGCCACTTATACATTATTTATTTTATTTCAAAAGTATATTACACAATAAAACTTTATATACACTAAAACCCAAAACATAATAACTAACACTATGAAAAGGTCTACTCTCTACTTTGTTTCTAGTCATAACTCAAGCAAAGTCATCAACTATGAAGTCATTTCCGTCTCTCTCACGAGCATTACTCTTATTCAAAGGAGTATGATCATGGGTTAAGTTAAGGTCATGGGTTGAGTTACTTAGGTAATTGAAAAAGTCCATGGGTTATGATGAGTCAAAGGTAAAAAATGACTTAATCATTTAACTTGGCCCCACTATCAATGCGTGAGCCTTGGCAACTAGGCATCCAAAGCGTTGCCTTACCCTTCTAGAACGCCAGGACACCTAGTCGTCGCCTAGGCGACGCCATGACAACTATGTATAGTATGTATAGGACTTCCTAAATTGAGTGATAACTGAGAAAGATCTTACCATGACTAAATCCTGCATGGTATGCTCTGGGAAATGTTATTATAAATTCCCCTGGCTTCTGCACGGCTTTGTAAACTGGTACGTCACGTTCTAACAAAATATTAGGAGGAAACAGTGTCGTCTTCCCCAAAAGCACATCAAAAGCGCCATCCTCTCCATTAGTTGAAAGAATATCATGGGCATAAACATGCTCTCGGACCACCTTTTCAAAATTCGAAGCTGCGTGACCAGGAATACCATACCAAGTTTTCGCTGCCCCACAGTGATGATAGTTCATACTGCACAAAGAAAAGATTGCATACAAAAAATGAGATGATGCTTGCCACATACATAGGACTATACCAGTAATGATCACTTACTGAAAGTTAATAACAAGATATACATACCTATACAAGTAATGATCTTCCACATGCCACGCAAACATACTAAATAGCATCCCAATATAGAGCATTGGTTCGGTAACTCCCTGAAATAAATCCCCTCAATGTGAAACATACACTTGTAAAGATAAATTGAAAAGAACTTCAGTTCAAAAAGGGAAAGTTATCTCATTACCGGAATTACTGTTTCAAGCAGGTGCAAAAAGGATAAATTGAAACATACACTTGTAAAGATAAATTGAAAAGAACTTCAGTTCAAAAAGGGAAAGTTAGCTCATTACCGGAATTACTGTTTCAAGCAGGCGCAAAATAGACTTAGAAAGCCGGGATAGTTTCTGAAACCACAAATTAAGCAATGCATACCAATCAGTTGATCGATAAAATAATCTAGAAGTAAAAGAAATGCAAGGGCAATAGCATCAGAAAAGTATGGTTAGAAGCAGAGCAAAGATAAAGCATTATTTACTACTCGGGTCACTGTGCATGACTTCACATGCCAAGGACAAGGCCGGAGAGGAAAGTAGAATATTGTTAAGGGAAAAAATAAGGGAACAAAAAATATATTAAGTTCAATAATGATTAAAATGGAACTTGTAAAAAGCAAATATAATATAACATAATAAATAAGTTTACGCAGACAACACTTAAATGTTTCCAAGCTGACCACTTTAACTATAGCTATAGATTGAGACCAGACAATTTTTTTTTATCTCCGATTCTATGTAAAATATGCCTAGGTACATATTGAATTTCACAACAAATGACAAAATAAGATAGATACATTTAACGAGAAAAAAATATAATGAGATCACCTTCAAGTTCCATTTGCTTTTTCCAAGTTGGTCGTTGGGGGAAGATGAAAATGCACTACCATCAACATCACATGCATATTCTACACTTTCTGTCTTTCCACATGCTATTTCATGCCAAAATTCTTTTTCCAAGTATGTTGCAGGAAGACATCCAGCACTACAATATCTATGAGCAAAAACCTTGTTCGCCATTTTTTCGAATTCACGAAATGTATAATTTCTGAAAAATCACATGTATCAAAGTCTGAACAAATAATAATCTACTAAATGATTTACATAACAATTTCATATCTAAACTCACCTCCCACTCATAAAAAAAGTAACTCTGTCATCAGTATCCCACTCAGCAAGACGAATAGGCTGTACTCTAGTGGTAAACTTAAAACCTACTTTTTCTCTCATCAACACAATACCAGCAGGAACAGATGCATTCAGAGGGGAAACAATCTTGCAAATACCTGAAAATTGGAAGCACAGAATCATACAGAGAAAAGTCAAAATTCCACTCATGTAACAACTTCCAAACCATAAAGTAAAATACTTAATCTGAAAACGCGAGTCAAATTTCTTTTGTTTGTTGGCTTATTTATTTATGTTGAATTTTAAAAAAAAAATAATCTTCAAAGAGCAAATTTATCATTATGAAACTTTATTGAGAATAATTGTGCGTGAGTCAAACGCAAACCTTAATGTTAAGATGATTGACAAAGTAAATCTCTACAAACAAAATAAAAATTCTCTGTACCTAGAAGCAAACAAACATTCTTAGCAACAAAACGGAAGAAAATTTGAATGTGATCCAATGACGAAACTTGGAAGTATTTGAAGCTTACTAATACTGCTTTTAAAACATAAACCAATGAACAGAAGAACTTCTCAATGTGCTCAGAACAAGGAGCAAAGGTAATTTTATTTCACTGCGTTCCAAATTCTAAATAATGACTTCTTTTTATTATTAAAAAAAACTGCTCAACAGGCTGAAACCATTTACAATGGCAAGCAAGTAAATTTTGGGATAGAAGAGAAAGTGTGGAACAGCCGAAGCTATATGTTTCTGGACAATGCAACATTAAAAGGCCATTACCATATCTTGAAGCTTCTGGAGCTATCTTTTGCAGATAAACCAAAGGATCCTCAAATTCCTCTTTACTTGGAAAGTAAACAGGGCACTCTGGAATTTTATCAGTCCATTCAAGATCAGTTGTGTCAAACTTCGCAACCTTGCGCTTTGAGAATACATCCCTCCTGTTTGAAGCATCACCAGATCGGGTAAATGCATTACCTTGTAATCCCATGCCACATGATGACGAAGCTCTTAAAGCATCTCCTCCACTTCTAGTCATCATATTTGAGACATGTAACGTATCATTGACAGTTTCCGTTTTCATCCGCTGAAGCCTCTTATGCTTCAGAAATTCCAATTTAGCCTCCCTTGAAAAACAAGCCCTTCCTTCCACCTTTCAGTAGTACAAATCAAACAAACTTATTTCAAAGGACTGGATTAGAGAAATCAGATATTGTGTTCAACATCTATAACTTAAAGCATTAAGAAAACAACGCAGTAATAAATTAAAGAAAGAAGGTAAAACAAATTCAAACAAGTTGAACAACATTGTACTGCACAAAAGCAAAAAACTTGGTTTAGAAACTGAACAACAAAAACAAAAATCATAGGAAATATACTCCCTCTCACCCTATTAAATTGACCCTATTTCACTAGTCACGTAATTTAATTAAGATAATAATGATCAGTACTTTGATTTGCTTCCTATTATACCCTTAAAGAAAAATAAAGTAAGGTGGTGACGTCTGCAAAATTTCGATCTCTCATTTTTCATTTTTCATTTTTCATTTTTCATATATAAAGCTACTTTAGTTAACAGATAACACAAACTGAATGGAGTCAATTAATTTGATACATACAAAATCGAACGAGTGTCAACTAAGGGATTTAGGAAGTACTATATGCGAACCTGTAACTAACTTTATTCACCAAATTATGAGGACAGAAAAACAATTAGCCAAAGTAACTGAAATAGTTTTCACTCATGTCCCAATAACTAAATTTCAATGCTTGCCAATTGTCGAGTTATTCTTTAGGATAGAATAGGATGTATGACACTGATAGTATTGATTAGCATATACGACCAGATATAGACATAATTCTGTCCCATTTGGAACTGATATCTCAACATTCTGAACGATATTTAACACTTTCAAATTTGAACGAATATCTCAACATTTTGATAATATTTCTCGAAAGGGTTAAAGAAATTCTTAAAGTTTATAAGAACAAAATTAAGTTCCAGATCAGTGGATTGTTAATTTAAAACACAACAAAAAAATTATAAGTGTGCTCATAACACGACATAATAAATTCAAAGACAAATATTACACCAAGAAAAAGAAATTAGTTTCATAATTATTACAACCTAAGTAACTACTATTTTCTCTACATATTCCTGATATAGAAAATATTTGTTCTATAATATACTACCACTCTACTTTCTGATACCTACATGCAAGAGACCACCACAGAACCCTTTTTTTCAAAATTTTAAAAAAATATATATATATTATTTTTTTTAATTACATTATATAAGTTTATATATCATCTGCAGCTCATCCGAGATCTATATTCTCAATCGAACACAACAGAGATCTGCAACAATAACATCATTGTAGGCCTAACAATGAATTCCGCACAGAAAAATTCAACTCCTGTAACAATTCTCAATAAGCAAACAAAAAATACACTCCTTATATATAAACACTAAAAAAATATAATTAATTCCACAAACTTCTGGGGCAGCTCCCAGTTTTACAAATTGACATTATTCACCTTAACAAAACAAACAATTCAGCACAAATTGCAATCAAATTGAATGATTCGCGTGTGAAAGAAAGGAAGTACACAGTATTATCACTGTATCACAGACTGGTCCACAAATAATTTCGTTGACTGGCACAAAAAATGAGAAATAAAAATTAGGTGATCCAGATTAGGCTAGCACAAATATGAACCTATGTGACCCAAACCAGACTGGCCGAAATGAAAAATATATAAACTAAATTGAAAAAAAAAAGTCTAAAATTAGGGAGGGAAAAACAAACCGGGTGTTAGCCTAAAGAAATCAAAAATAAAAACTAAATACCCTCAATAAGCACATTAATCCATAATTACTTCGTAAATTATCTCGTTGAATTTTAAAGCAACTGGAATATAAGGAAATCAAACAAAAACACAAACGCACTCGTGAAAGCTCGAGATCCAAACCATAAGAAGATAGACCAAAAACGCAACAAACGGAATATTATCTGGGGGAAAGCAGGGCTCATACCATCTCATTCCGAATTCCTTCTCTATTCGCCACCGTCTTCTCTCACTTCACTAAAACAAAGAAAAAACCGAAGTAACCGAGATTACAAATCTCAGCAATCAACAAACAAAGCCCTAGATCACGATCTCGAGCATTAAACAACACAAACACGCACTCAAGCACGCCACATTCTCTTGCAGACCGACGTACAGAGTCTGTTTCAGAGATCGGACGATTCAACTGACCGAGTCACGTGATTAAAATCAGAAACGACTCAACCAACCAGCACAACCGTGAGACAGTCGTACACAGAGAATTTGGAGGCTGTCCGTCGGCAAGCAAGCTGTTTACCGGCGAGAATAAGAGGTTTCCCGGTGGAAGGAAGCGAAAATAGAGATATACAGGTGTAGATAGACGGGAACAGTAAACTAGACGAAATCCACAAGAATGGCTTGGAAAACCGAAAAAGAAGAAAGTGAGGATAATTTATAGTTTTTTAATATATACTCAATCTGTCGCCCTTTGTATCATGGGAGAAAATTAAGGCGATATTTGATAAAAATTAAATAAATTTGAATTTGAATAAATTAATTTTTTAATAATTAATATGTCTTAAATATTTAAATAATTTTTTTTTATTATTTTATCTTTTTGAAAAAATTTAAACTCGTTGTAAATTTATTTAATATTATTTAATATAATAGTTAATATTTTTTTTAAATTTTTTTTATTTTATTTAGCTTCTCATTCAACCCTTCAATTAAAAAAATTTGACTTAGTCACAATTTTTTTTCAAAATAAACGTACTTAGTAATTACCGATTCAATCATTCAACCATTCAGATATATTCAAATATTTATAAATTCATAGATTTTAAAAATATATTTTAATTATAGAATACTAAATTTTTTATAAATGAGATAATAATGTTAGGGGTTTCAAAGTTTTATTAAAATATTTTAATGCAATTGATTGATGTCATTTAAGTAAATGTACTTTTAATGATATTTTATATATTGTTTTAATTATAAAGGCAAAGTAGTGTGAAGAAAAGTGGTAGTTGTTAGGTTGGTTCAACCAAACTTGTGCAGACCTCCTAAACGCATCGTTTCGATTTTTCACCAAATTCCTTCGAGGCTAATTTCGTCATTGTAAAACTGAACGGTGTTATCAAAGACTTGAATTTCCTGTTTTGGTCATAGAGATGCGAAAGAGGAAAGAAAGCCGCAGGCATTATTACCTGTGTTAATGAGCATTGTATTTATGTGCGTATTAGGTAATCTCGACCGTCCGATCACTATCGTCATTTGAGAAAGATCCAAACCGCGCTTGCGTTGGCATTGACATGTTTGACACGTATTGAGTTTGTTGGACCTAACTAGGAGAAAGACGACTTTATCCCCCAACGAATCCGTTTTCGATAATTGGGTTTAGGACAGTTTAGACAATTGGTGGGGTTTATCCTAAAAGGAAGAAGATACAAAACAGTTCCGTAACTTGGGCTAGAGATGGAGGTGGTGGGGATGAACGTAGATCAGGACGACACGTGGACGAATAGGATTGATGAATGTACACGTCGCAGGAAAGGGGGGCGTCAGTCGGTTTTATTTGAGGGCGACATTTACTGTGTGCGAAAGGGGGGGTTTCGCGGGAAATTAAAGAAAGAAAACTGACAGAACGGAAATAGCTGGCGGTTACAGCAGGGGCAGGTTTCCCGTTCGCTTGTGACCGGCACAGCTTTCCTTTTTCAACTCTCCCTCTCTCTCTCTCCTAACATTTCTCTCTAATACCCTCCTCTCTCTTTGGCCACTATCATGTGACAAACTATAATTAATTAATTTAAAATGTAATTCTTAATATTAAACAAACAAAACTTTTTTCCCTAACATAATAATAAATTGTTTTGGAAAGCTTTTGAATTGGCTAAAAACACTCGTTAAAAATGAAACTTAATTTTTTTTGTTAGAAAAAAAGAAATTGGTTCGGGAAGTTTTTGAATGGAATATAAAGACTTATAAATTACAAATAAAAATGTTTTTTACAATTCCGTCAAATGGACATTGAGTTAATTTTATGAATATAATGAATTTGAAAATATTATGTCATTTTATGTTATTATAAATAAAAATAATTATTTTTTTAATTAATAATAAAAGAAAGGAGTAGCTATATGTCTATGCTTTAATGTTAATATTTTGTATCTCTATTATGATTGTGGTGCGGTGGTTGTTGTAGGCTAATAGTAATATATAATAATGAGTGTGTTTTAAATTGTTTTATTTTATTTAAGCGGGTGCGATTGCGGTTGCGGGCGGGGGTGATTATTTTATGAATCTAATCTAACTTTATTTGCTGCTGCTTTGCAAATGGATGACTAGTAGTAGTAGTAATATGTAAGATGTAAATATGTAAGGGTTGTTTGTGCTTTACGCTTTTTGTTACGCGGAGGTTGGCCTAATCATTAGTTTTCAACAGTAGCGAAAACGAATGCAGCGTCTTTGGCGGCTCGGCTCTCTTGTCTACACTCTAGTCAACACCTAACGCGGGAGTCATCGGCACCGTGTCGCGAATGGCTCCGCGGCTTTGTTTGGTTTGCTGGAGCTGGAGCAGAAGCAGAAGCAGAAGCAGAAGTTTCACCTTTTCTTTTTCCTGACTACAAATTAGGGCCGACTAAAGAACCAAATTAAGGCCGACTAAAAGAGTATTTTTTAAGTTTTTTTCCTTTTTCATTAACAATAAACTTTGTTTTTGACATTTTAGAAATATTAATTTAATTTTAAATTTTAAAGCGTAAACTTTACTTTATGAATGATATCCATTTCTAGTAAAAAATAAAAAAAATAATTAATGATAAAATAGTTGAGAGATATTCACCTTTTTCGAAGTAATGTCACCATTTGGTACGGACAAAAACAACCTTACTATCGCTCACTTATTTCTCTTCATTATCAATAAATCAATTCACCCACTTTTTCAAAATAATTCCACAACAAGAGTAAATTTAAACTAAGAAATTTACACGATCATAAAAAATAATTAATATAAGTAATTTATTTATCCACAGCAAGCTTTTAATAGGCAAACAATTACTACGCACTACTATTTGCTGCTAGCATTTGATGGCATGAAGCGACAAAAAATGCATTTTTTTTTTTTTTGAATTTTGGAACTGCATTCATGGAGTAGGACTAATTTACCCCCTCCCCCCCAACTCCTCCCCAAAAAAAATAAAAAAATATCCAGTTGACACTTGTTAAATCAGTCAGGGTACTTTAGTAAATCTAGTTGAACTGACAGGTGTTTTCTTTCTCCGTCCAAAAGTTGGTGGTGCTTAGCTTTTATTGAAACGGGGAGTGCAGGGGAGAGGAGTATTCCATTTCTGGATTGTTTTCTTTATGGACGAAATTAAATGCCTGGGCCAACCACCCCAGTGCTTTTCACTTTTCAGTTTAATTGTTTTGGTTACAATTTTGACGGACGGTTAAATAAATCAAATCATTTCTTGTTGTATGATTTGAGATTCATTTTATTGGGACAGGTAAATATCTCACAATAAAACTAAAACATAAAAAATATCGTCGCTTGTTTCTATTTTTGGCCGAAACCAGAGATCAATTAGACACATGTATATTAAAAGCTTTTCAATTTAGCTTTACTAAAGATTCATCCAATTATTTCTTAAAATTTAGGTAGTAATCATTTCTTATTATCATAAAAAAAACATTTTAGAATAATATCTTTTTATATAAATTGTGATTCACTAGTATGAAATTAACTTTAATTAATTGATCAATACAGTATCGATACGCATATCGAAAGATTATCGATACTGTATTATTCAATTAATTAATTTATAATCAAATTAATTTAATGATAATCGGATCATGTACAAAAGGGGATTGAGTTTGGAAAGGACTGGGTATGGCCCATGACATGATGTTATGAAAAGGTTATACAGGTAAAGAGCATTCATACTCTAGCTATATATAATGACTACTTCATTTATCATTTTTTACCAAAACGTTAGATGTGAATAACCGTGAAGGGACTAAAATTGGGTTTAAAAAAAAGGTCAACAAAGATTATAATTTACTACATCAACAATTAATGTATGGTGTTATATTTTTTATTTTTTAATATTTTTGTATTAGTAATATTTTAAAACTCACACACTCATTATTTAACATGTTAATGATCGAACTCCAACCTACTATACGTTAGGTCATACCCCTCGATACGTGTTTTGATATTTGACATTCAAAATACTTGCATAAACATTACTGTAATATGTTTTTAAACATCTTTTATTTCAACATATAGAATATGACAAAATAAAATAGTTAAAAGATCGGAGTAGTTAACCAAGTTGATATGATCTGATCTTATGTATTAATTGTGATGGTACTCCAACCACTTAACAAATAAGGAATTAATATATGTATATATATATATATATATATGACATTTAAATGAACCGACATTACTAGCTAGTTTTGAAGTAGTACTAGTATGCTATTTTCATGCATGCATGCATGCATGTATTTATGATGATGTGGATATATAAATTTGTGTTTTAGGATTCAACAGTACTGGAGCGAGTAGCAGCTACACTAGACATGTGGGCCAATAAATAAATTTCTCGACTTGGAGAGTTGACTTAATTAGGGAGTAACTTATTAGTAATTTGTACTACTCCACGGTTTAGTAAACGATCGATCTAATACTATCAATCACCACCACCACCTAATTATCAATCATATCATATGAAGCTGCTAAAAGCCTTTTAAAGTGGGGGAATTTTTCTAACAATTACTACTATTTTTTAGCAAGAATGGAATTTTAGTACGTTAGTTTGTTCAATGCCAAAAATGTGGGTGGGTTCCCTTGAACTGCAACCAAAGGAAATCTTACTACGTTCCAAAGATTTTCACTAAGACAGTACGTACGTACCATGCATGCCAATTAAAGAAGCAAGATCGATCTACTTATTTAAACTATGTATTAATCAATAATGCAAACCAATCAACAAGTTAACACCACCAATAATTCATAGCATTACTAAAAAATATATACCCTATTTTACATAGTTTATATATATACACACACACACACACACACACACACACACACAAATCAAAGTTAATTTCCCTATAATTAATTAATTATATAATTAACCAACCAATAATACACCTAGTTTCCCCCCTATATATTTTTTAGAATCATCATATATATACAAATAATAATTGAACATATATTGAATAAAGAATTAAGCCTTTTGAGATGATGTCATAATTCTATGAATTAAAACAGGAACCAATAACTTTATGCACAAACACGTACGTATATACCTACCTATGCAAAGTATACAGCATATAATTTGCATACACATGACATAATGTTTGTTATGCTTTTTAGGGTTAATTAATTCTACCAAGTTTTAAATTTCTCCATTAATTAACAGGATCGATGTACAAATTAATATTAATTGAAGGTGGACAAGAGCAAGTTGAGACACAAAAGACAAAATACAAAAGTAGCAGACACGTATGTATATATTGATCGACTAATTAACGTAGCTTCTTTAATTAAGCAGCAGCTGACTGATGACCAAATCTTGTTCAACTCTCAGGTTCTCACTACGTACATTTCTTTCTGTACGTGCCCGCTATCTCTCTCTGACTCTCTCCCTAGCTCCCTCTCTCTCTCTCTCTCTCCATAATATATATATATATATATATATATATATATATGAATAATATGATAGAAATTAAACAAGGACTTGTGTGATGTGATACTATTATTCAAATAGAACTGATGATTAAGTTGTACCTATCTTTTTGTGTCCATAACCTCATCCGGCGGTAGTCTTTGACGCTCAAGTGCTTTCACTTTAGGGGCTCAATATTTTCTTTCTCCATATGAGTGTATGTTTATTATAATAATATAAATTCTATTCTATCATTATATATATATATATATATATATAGAGAGAGAGAGAGAGAGAGAGAGAGAGTATAACGTGTGGAAATGTCATTGTCCAAAAAATAATGAAAAGTTGTTACTCCCTCACGGCCTCACTTCCAAAATTTAATTTTAAACGGACTATTTTAAACATAATTCAATGTTTTTATACCCTCTAATTAAGTTGTTATGCTTGTCGGGTTTCCTAATTTTATGCTTACAAAAATACATTTTCCAATTCATTAGAGACACTTTTATATTGTAGAGCTATATATGTAATGATATAAAAATTTTAATATGTCATTATTTCTATTGCACGTAAATTTATTTTTATCATGTCACTCGTACTATATCCTTATAAATATTAGAAATGTATTTAATTATTTTTAAAAGTTATCGTCTTAAAAATATATTTTTAATTTTAAAATAAAATATATACATATACATATATGTACATGACATGACGCACAACTTTTTTCTTTCTTTCGGCTGATATGGGAAATATATAGTAGTATGGTCTTAGAAACTCTTGATGGCATAGTATTATTTAGTGCATGCCATACCAAAAAGTACCTCATGACTTAACTTCCATTTTGGGGTGAGTTTATGATTGTTTTTTCCTCTTTGATGATAATGATGTTGTTGGTTGGAAAAAAAAAACTTAGTAATAGCATAATTAAGTCCTTCTCTGGGTGGAATTGGTGTATTTTTGCTAACACAGTGGAGTTTAGATTCCCCAAAATGTCTCTTTGTTTGTAGCTTCTAATTAATTGCTTTTATATTACTACTACTTCATTTCCCTTCTTCATTAATTTTGTCATTTGGGGGAATCTATGACACTTCATGTTTGGCTTTTCTCTAGCTATACTCACTTATCACAATTGGTGGTGACAAAATTGATCATTTTTAGCTGAATTTTTTTATAATATTATTCCTTGGAGTCATAATAAGTTACTCCCTTAATATAAGATGTTTTAAAATTATGTACAAATATTAAAAAAATGATTATATAGTATTAAATATAATATCAATTATCTATAATATCTGTGTATCAAAAAAACACTGTTATTTGTTGGACAAAAAATAGTGAGAGAATAAAAATTATATTTAATGTAATTATTTGAGCCCGAATTATGTGGTGAGCCAAAGTACACGTAGAATTATTTTAATAATCTACATAGGAAACTGTTTTGGCAATTGAGTATGTTAAGGAATCCAAGATTTATAACTCCTAAAGAAAGTGTCAGGATATAATTCGAGTATTCGACTTCCTTTCTTTAAGGAGATTCTATTCAATCCCACCAAGGAATCATACCTATTAGGGAATCCTAATTTTACACGGTGAAATATGTGTGATTACTATAAATACAAGGATATATCCTAATCATCAAATACACACAATATTATTTTACAGCACTAGAGCATTATGTCTCCATGGTTAAATCTTATTTAATCTGTACTTATTTTCACATCGAAACTATCACACAGCGGCCTAAGTCGTCAAATTTTTTGTGCGACTTCGTTTCTGTGTTGGATTTGACGCTTTTTGGTGATTGGGCGCGTAGACGAATCTTGGCGTCTCACACCGGAGCTATTCTCCGGCCCAAGCCGTCAAACTTTTGTCGTGACTTTGTTTCTATTCAAGATTTGATGCGTTTTGTTGATTGGACGCGTAGACGAATCTTGACGTTAACACTTGGGATAATATTAAAAATTAAATAATTAATGTTTATTTAAAATTCTAAAACGTTTTATATTATTAAGAGATGGAGGAAGTAAAAGATAAAATAAAGAACAAAAAATCCCATCCGCCAAAAATGAGAGTGTAAGACCCCAACTTATTAATAAATGAAATTAAATTTCTTCTATTTATTATTTTAAAATAGAAAATGTTGATTTGATTAATGTGGTTAGTTATGGGTAAAATACGCAAATATTTCAAATAAACAAGTGGTTATAAAATATTCATTTTGTCGGGGAATATTCGTTTGGTCGTGGAATATTCTTTCTGTCGGGAAATATTCGTACGACGGCGCAGCTATTTGTGGGCCCCATAACGGAAAACGATTGGATGAAGATAACGACAAAAATTGAGTTTTTATAAATAACGGCGTAGTTGTTACCGTTAACACTGTTAGAATACCTGGTGGTTAAAATACAGTAATACGCGTGGTTGCACAGTAACACACGGATTGCACAGTATTTTTGAATTATTGATTCTTACGAAGGAAGGCACTACTCAATAATTGTTACAGTAGTTACTGTTCAATATTTTATTTTATTGATTCAATAATTGCTGCATTGATATTTTATATTATTGTTGTTTCAATAATTGTCACTGCACAGTATTTTCTTTTATCAGATCAATAATTTATATTATTTAAATAATATTATTAGATAGCATTATTGGCAATGTCTAGAAAGTTCTGTCTAAAGAGAGGTTTGGTCATCTAATTGCGCGCTAGTAAGGAGAAATCCTTATTGGAAAGCCTCCTCTTTCCTGGGAACGGTCTGGTTGTCATAAATGTGATTCTGTAATATTAATTGTGGATAATTAATTATTGATTCATATGATAAGGAAATATTTATTTTATGTGAATATAAATGTTGGATATATTTTGTGGTTAAAAATGAAAGAGTTAATATTGAGGTGTTTTATCAGTATTTTTGTCGGAATGGAGGTATTAAAAATCAATCAGGGTTTTTGAGATATATTGCGGGGGTTATAATTTTTAATCCGACCGTTGGATCGTGGTAATTTTTGGATATGTTATTCATATATAAGTTGAGTATATGTCCACAAATTTTGAACCGTTAAAAATGAACGTATGATTTGTTATGAATTTTATGAGATGACTGGTTCAGAAATTGTAAAAGTTGCGGAATTTGTCATTTTGGTAGAAAATTCTAGAATTGGTGGGCCCCACTTTTGGTTGGTAAAAATGTGCTGAGATTTTTATTCAAATGTGATGGGTGGGAATAGTAGCAGGTAAAGCCATCAGGTTGCAGGTTAAGTCTGCTTCGACGTGCTAACATTTTTTTATAAATAGAGGGCTAAGTTAGAATTAAAAATCACACCAAAAATAAGTTTTCTCTCTCTAGATTATTGAGTGTATTTTGTGAGTATTTAGATACTTTGAGAGTTGCTATTCAGCACAAGTTTCATTCAGCCTCATATCCGATATTCAGTCAGAAGTACGGTTATTTTAAGGTAAGGGATATTATTTTCTTCTTAAATGATAGTATTTTCTTCAATATCATTATGCTGAAATATTGATATGAGTTTTTATCAAATTTAGAACTTTTTGTGTCGGAATTACTATTCACGTATACGGCACTATTCACGAATACGGTACTATTCACCGAAAAATAAAATTTTCTTCTTTTTGTCCAAGATGTCTATTATGGTTACTATCTTTGATTGTATCCATGTTTTGATCTTTATTTTTTGAATTCTGCTTCACAATTGATTATTATGAAGTATTATTGATCTTGGATAAACTGTTATACGAATCCCTACTATTTGTCCTTCTGTCTCACTGAGTTCGCTTTCTTTAAAATATTTTTCATCATCCTAAGTCCTAAATGATGATATTACTGAATATCTTTGGCCTGTAGTGCAAAGATGTATGATTACTTGATGAATATCTTTGGCCTGTAGTGCAAAGATGAACATGACTGACTGGTGATACAAATGAATAATTGTAATGAGGACTTATTTGAGTGTGGATATTGTCTAAAAGACAATATTTGTATTTAAACTCACAGTATTTGTGTTGTCGTATTTTGCACGACAATTATTATAATGAATTTGTATTTGTTTCTGTACCATGTATTTGGCGACTCAGAATGGGTTGGGGGCGTCACAGAGAGTCCAATTTAGAATATGATAAATTTCAATACAATTTAAGATTTGTAAAGTGAAGACGGTTATATTAATGAAATATGTTATGATCTTGTATTTTAGGATAAAGTTCATATATGTTGCCCAAATAAAAAGAAAAAAATAATAATGAGTTCAATGAAAAAGCCATATTTTCACATGAGTATCAGAAACTCACTTGAAATGTCAATTTTTTATGTGAAAATGTTAGTTCTTATTTTTTATCCAGGACAAATTTAAATAAATATTTTTTAATTTTTAATCTATTTTTTTAAAAATAAAAAACTCTTATTTTGGGACTCACATAAGTAAAAATTGAGATTCTTATTTTGACACACAAGGAATACCGCATATGTATTGAACTACAACATGCATAGAGTTATTAATAATACTATAAATAAATAAATAAAAGCCGATATTGTCACCTTTTACTATTATTAACCTATGGCCACCTTATATATCCACAGCTTTCAGGTGTGTAAAGTTACCTTCAACAGTGGAATCAACCGTGTGAAAATTTATCATCTTATACTAAAAAAAACATTATATTAATTAATTCCTACTACTATGTTTAGATTGAATGATTGGGTGTTCTTAATTAGGCAGCAGGCAGGCAGGCAGGCAAGGTAAAAGAGAGTGGTAGTAATTAATTTGGCCAAACTGCATGCTGACTCTTCCAAGTTTCTTTTTTGTTTTTCTCTACATATTCAATTCATTCTAAAGATTTAGGAGGAGGAATTAAGACCATGACTTCCAACCATCTTTTAGGTTTGAACTTGTCTTTAATTAAACTTCCGATATATATATATATATATATATATATATATATATATATATATATAGGCCGGATCCTTTCCGGGAGTCCGGACAGGTTTAAAATCCGAACTTTTTTATTTTTTTGCTTTTTTTTTTTAAAATAACTAAAAAAAATAAAAAATTATGAAATTTGAATTTTTGCATAATACAGTGTTTTGGGTTATATGTATCCAAAACACTGTATTATGTAAAAATTAAAGCTCCATAATTTTTTATTTTTTTTAGTTATTTTCAAAAAAAAAATGTCCGAATTTTGGTCAAATCCGAGAGTCCGGACCTGTTCCGGCATGTATATATTTATATATATATCAAAATTAGTTAACGTGTAATTTGGAGACATTCAATTATTGATGTAGCTTTCAATTAAAGTCTTAGTATATAGCACATGTCCAAAACAAAAAAACAAATATAAGAAAAGTCGTAGTACGACATTTCAAAGAATTCAACTGAAGCTCTCATATATTCTTTCTCAGTCTTTGTCAGATGGACTAGGTCTCATCCAATTATATATCTATAAACCATCTCGTGCTCAATGCCACAATTAGTTCAATTGTCTTAGACGAATTTTCAAAATATTAATTTCGAAGAGAGAGAATAATTTGGGTAAATGTACACATTAATAAAAGACGAGATTATTGGTTGTAGATAAATATAGAAAGGTTTAATAAAAAGAAGAATATTTAGTTGGTTCGTTCTAAAGTTAAGGTACATACTACTCCATAAATACTCTATCATCTTAAAACAGATTGTGATGCCTTTTGCCTACCATAATTATATTCACCAACGTTACTCTAGAAATATTGAAAAAAACACAATATATATTTTTTACTTTAGTTACTGGTTGCTAATGTGTGATACTAGATGCAACTGTGTAACATTAAAAACCTTACTCTCATTTTTGGGATGTTGGGAGCATTTCAATATATTCGGTTTCGGTCCAATCCAATCAAATTAGTGTTAAACAATTGTGGTTTGGGCCTCTTGCAGACTCACTTGATTTGTGGTAAACAACGAGTTTGGGCCTCTGGTGGACTGAAAATGGGGCTGTAAGCGACTCTGTTAGGGCTACCCAGGCTAATAGTTTCAGACTACTAAGTGTGTTAAAAGACGGCGAAGATGAACTGCAGAAGCCACAGGCATTACCACTAGTTGATCAACCCTCTGTTACCATTACTGCTGCTGCTGCTGCTGCTGCTGCTGCTGTCAAGGAGATATGTCAGCAGGTCTAATAATAATTATATATGTAACTATATACATACGTTAATGCTCTATTTATTCCACAAAAAGAGTTCCAGTTGCAAAATTTAATAATATTAAGGATATATTTTTGTTCCCCCTGAAAATAATGTTGTTAGTTTATTAAGGATGTTTATATAGAATAGAGAGATTAATCATTTTATGATTTTACATGGTGAGATTGGAGCTGATATATAAGGTTTTGTTCGCAGACATCAATTGGCTGGAGGCTCATTTATGGGATAAAGAGACATGGAGTGCAACACAGAGAAAGAAGGGTAAACAAGGTTAGATATTATACTACTATGAGTATATATATATATATATATATATATATATATATATGAACATACATTATTTTACTAATCTTGATTGTTGATGCATTTTTGTTTTTGTTGTTTGTACATGCATTGGATACAACCATTGGTATATTGCTAATCTATATCTATTTATTTTAACAATTCCAACCAATATTCATCTTCATTTCTCAAAACATTCATTATTTGAAATAAGTGATTAACAAAAAAATTTATACAACACACTTTTCACTTTTTACTTGTTTTAAGTGTGTTTTGTTTCCCAAACACAAGCTATTTTTTTAATACTAATCATAAGTAAAAGCAATAATCAGAATTAATAATTAATCCCAAACATATTCTAAAAGGCAGCTCCCACCAAAAGGATTAGTGCTCCAATTAAAAATGCCATAAAACTTGTGTCTAGTTTTCAGATTATACTTCTTCACCTTGTTCTTATTCCTGTTACAGCGTTCTATTACCAAGGAATCATGGACTTTAGCATTTACGTTACTACGCGTAAAACAAGGTGCCACGCACAGCTCAGCTCAGTCAGAACCGAGAAGCAAATCCTTCTCTTGGAGAATACCAACTCTCTTTGGCCGATGAGAAACAGAGAGAGAGACCATTACATCTAAAAATATGATACACCAACAATTTAAAATAATATATATTCACAAGTGCGCACCCTGGTAACCATAAATTAACTTCACTATACATATATACATATATCTGCTTCCAATTTTATGTTCAATATGTACATCAAACTTTATTTTCTGAAGAACAATCCAAACAAGAGTGCAAATAAGAAATTACTTCCAACATAATTATGTACTCCAGATTTGATAAACTTTAAACTTAGCTAACCCAAGTTTTTTCGTTATTGAGTAAATAAAATCTTCTTTTGTAAGGGTCACGATATCCTTCAGGCTTTCTACATCAATCAACACTTGGCTGATTCCGTCCTGTGTCATGCCAAATAATGGAAAACCAAAACGTCACATATTAAAGCTTATAATAGAACACTGGGAGATAGTAGTTGGTCTTCAAGGAAATATCAAGTTTCCTGGCTAGAGAGGATTGGGAAAGGTGTTGAGTTTTGTGGGATCTAAATTTATTGAAACAATATGCAGTAATATACTGACAAATACAGAAAGAATACACATACAGTTGATGAGACAAAAAAATGTCAAACCCTAATAGCACTTCCCACGTTGAAATTTCCACCAGATAAACAATTGGATTTTTAATTTTTTACTCTCAATAATCTATTCCTTAACAGAAAGCTAAAATTACATCATCATCAGTGAGCCTGAAACTTTCATGCAAAGCAAATTAGTCTGAAAAACGGAGCATACTCGCACCATTGACTTTAACTAGTAACAAAGTTTGACTGATAAAGACAAACTTAACAAAGGTAAGGCATTAAATGAGGAAAATAATTGATCACTAACAGCAGATAAAACCCATACTCATTGTGCACTAGAAACCTACCTCCAATACACACAAAAAAAGGGTGAAAAAGGATGTGCAACCAAAGGTAAAAAACAAAAGCAAACATAAAATTGAAGAAACCAACCTAAAACAAAACAATAAACACACCACTCCCAACGGGAGAAGGCAACTTCGGAAATAATAAAGAGTTCCAACCAATACCTCATCAGTCTTCTCGGCTGGTCTGCCAACTTCTCAACATTTCCATCTGCTATAGACCTAGTGACATCCTCTGATCGCAAAGAGTCTGCAATGCCCTTAAGAACCTGAAAAATGGTTACAGAAATCATCTTTTATATATATATATATATATATATATATATATATATATATTATGATCCAAATTATGCCTTTGTTCCTTCATTTTCTTTTTTCATTTTTTTGTTTCCGTTTTTAATTTGTCTTGTTGGTGGGTGTGGGAGTGGATGTGGGGGTATCAAGGTTTGTCATTCACTTTTGAGAATCATCAACCAGTATTTCCATAGATAACGGAATCATAACTTCTCACAGCAATATATCATCAGCAGAAACCAATATGGCATAAAAAGATTTCATTGAGTGCAATACAAGAATGTATGGATTCCAAACAAATTTATCTTCATATCAAGCATGTGGTATAAAGAGTAAAAGGTGGCACGTTTGCAAAGAAAAGTACCAACACCAACCAGACTGGCACATGAGATGGATGTCTATATTTACTGTATCTTCAGCTTTCCAGAAAAATATGAAAAGTAGGAATCAAACCTTAAGACTTGGTGCCTCTGAAGAAAGTTTTAGTTATTCCTGCACCTAGTTACCAACAGGAAAATGATCAAATATGTTTGTGTAAAACACATTAGTAACCATCTAATTTTAAGAAGCTGCAGAGACAAGACAGGGAAATCTAAAATTACTTCTGTTTTATTAAAAAATTATCGAAAAAAGTGAAGGTTTCAGTTTGACTAGGGAAGGAAATGGGCCCCCAAATAAACAATTAAGGTAAAGGAGATTTTGGGAGAACCATAAAACAAATGAGTCCTAAAAACCACCTAGAAACAACTGGAATGTGATGATGATAATATACGTTGAACTGTAGTAATTTAGGCCAGGGATTATAAAGAGATTCAATGATAGTAAGGTAGATAGTGACCCAATTTCATTAAACAATATCCCAAACCTGGAAAGGTACAGAACATAATAAAAACATGAATTTGTAACACCAATTGTACAAACCTGCACCATTTGAGGAGAGCTCGTCTCTTTTCCATTAACAAAGTTAACCAGGTACAAGATGCCATGATTTGCAAGATCCTGTTATGAGATAAGTAAACTCTCCATTACAAAATAAAGAGTCAAATAATAAAATTAAATGCCACAAAATATAAATCAGGTACTGGAAATCCTTGAGTTTTACTTTAGATACCCCGTGATCTATATGCACCAACAGCAGCCAATTACAATGGAATAATCAATGGTGGTTTATTATTTCACCATCATAGTGAAAATTATTAAGATCAACGATTTGTTCAGTACAACTTGGTCTCTTTAAAGGCGGATAACAAGAGTTGAAAGTGAGGATCCTAGCATGTGTACACGAAATATGATTCCTTATAATGCTATTTCTAAGTACATTTTTTCCTTTTTTACCAAGACATACCAAAATACTAAACATTTATAGCAAAAATAGTATGTGGGAATTGAGATGGAGGGAGATGGTCCAAGGGAAGGAGAATAGGCATTCCCCCATAGCAAAAATGGTATGTATTAATAAATAGCCAAAAAAAGATATTTAGAAATTATAAATAAATAAAATAACTCCTTACTCCTTGTTCCCAAACGAACAATTCATTTGTTTATACAAATTATGGGAGCTGGTTTACCTGCTTGCCTTCCAATGTCAATATCTTCCCATTCTGCAAAAATCAGTCAGCAGAAAAAAGAAAATAAAGTCGAGGAGGAATCTCCAAATGTATATATAATATTCAAAAATAAAAAAGAAAACATGCGAAGATGCTCTAAAGTACAATTTTATGCCAAGCAATCAGCTTAAATCTAAAAGGTTAATTCACAGATTAATGTTAAGAGTGCTATTTCCCTTCCTTAGCCTTCTTATTCACATATCTCTTCCTTGAATGAAAGTAATCATAATGCTAAAATTATACTAAAAATGAAACCCAACATAGATATTATTGTGTAAAAACTCATCAATAAGGAAATCGAGTTTTTAGGAAAAACTTCATAAAACAAAACTCACCAAACCAGAAACCATATCATGTATTGCATCCAAGTCATAACCAATATCAGAAAGCTCACCACGAACATCGGTCACCTGTTTCAAAAGTTCAACAAAACTCAATATTTAGATTGGATTCAAATTGTAATCCGATTCCTCAGTTGCCATACTAACTATTCATGAAATGCAAGTAGAATATCCTATGCCATACCCACTCTTTATGTACATAAAAGTCGGATGTACTCTTGGTGTAGGCCATGTAAGAGGATAAAATGCAACCTGAATATCCTATAACAAACCTACTCTATATTAAGTACAAAAAAGTAAGATGTACTCTTGGTCCTATGCCATGTAAGAGGAAGAATTACTCGTGAATACAACAGAAAGTACCCGGTTTTATGTATGTACCTCGTTCTTGATTAACTTCGAAATCTCCACTTGGTCATCTAGTTTTCCATCCAAGCTCTCAATTCGCTTAGTCAAATGCTTCTTGGTTGCCTGATCCAAAGAAGAAATGATTTTTTTCATTTAGTAAATGATTCAATTAAAATGCCAAACAGTGGGTGAACCCTGAACCAAAGAAGAAAGTTAATATTTGAGAAATTGCAAAAGATTCCAGTGGTTGCATTATCCTAAAAGAGTTTCAGTTTTCTTTTTTCTTTTTGGATAAGTCAGAAAAGTAATTGAGATAGACGAAAATCGTCAATGAGAAAACATTTACATAACCCAAGAAGAAAGTCCCCTTTTTTTGTTAAGAATTTGCAAGTGCGAGTGTGACTGCATGTATATATAGGAAAGGAGCCACCTATATGTTGTGTCCAACAGCAGTAAAATACAAATATGTTCTTGTCACAAAATTTAGGTTTCCTTCATCCCATTCTAATTGATCCCTTTTTCTGGATGTGTTCGGCATGGATTCTAAGACATACCGAAATACATGTATTCTATTTGTTATATATTTTAATGTAGTAATAAAATATATAACAAATAAATATACTGAGACGTAATTTACAATGTGTTTCTGGTGAAATGCTAAAAAAGTAATTTAGAGAAGGCTTCGTAACAGAGATGAATGTCACGAGAAAAGTCTTCGTAACAGAGATGAATGTCACGAGAAAAGTTTCTGAAGTAAATTCCCTAAAGTTAAGGGAGATTCATTGCAAAAATGGTTCTAACAAAAAAGTAATGGCCAGTTAATTAGAGGCTTCGCAAGGAAGAGAAGTAACAAAAATTACAAAATTTTAGAAGTGAATTAAACCCTCGCAACTTGCAGAAGAAAAGAATTGGGATTATATAAAATGTAAGAAGAAAGATTATAGCACCGGAGTCTAACAGATTAAAATATCTAACATCAAGTTCTACAGTTCTGTAGAAAGCAGAGCCCCATTTTCATATCAAAGAGGATGACCATGCAACAGAAAAATCCTAGGAACTAAGGCACTTTAATTTAATCCACCAAAAGGGAGAAACAGAAAAAAGAAGAAAAATAATATCAATCATTGGTTTTACATAGAACAATGTGAAGTTCAAATTATCAGGTCGTACAAGTGACTTAAAGTAAAAGGTAGAAACCACGTGTCACAAACCACAATGATAATATCTCACCATAACAAACCAGGATAAGAGGTGACTTCTCAGCTTTTCACGAAAATGAGTGCAGTAGTTTTCCTTTAATTTGCTCAGACAAAAAAGTGTAATATAGATTTCTATTTTATGTCGGAACAAACATATGGAAACTACATTTGACATCAAACTTAATTTTCATAACACACCCATAGATTAAAAAACATAACTCAAAATCCCTGTTCAAACAAAACATGACTTGAAAATTCATCATCAAAAGCGAATCACCAGGCACGTAAAAGCAAGAAGTCATCGAAATACACATCTACTGTGCCCAGATAATTGCTAAAAACATTTGTAAGTAGGGTGATAACAAAGGTATACAGTTGGTAAAGGAGAAACTCACAACAAGAACATCGGACACATGCTCCAAATGCTTTGACAAGTTCGAAACAGCATTTGCCATACTTTTCTTAGTTACATACATAAGATCCGAGAATGAGAGACCCTAGGAATTTTAAAAAGATAAGGACAAAGAGAATAAAAAAGTACATTAGCCTTAAAAGAAGAAAATTAACCTCAGTCTGAAGAATAAATTGACAGGACAGAATGCTTGTTAGTAAAGATAGCTGCTGTTCATTTGTGTTTTTTTTGGGGGGTGGTGGGGTTGGGGTTGGGGGTGGGCGGCAGTTTAACAATTTAAGATGTTTGTGAACAAGCTAGACCCAAGATAACAGCAGATAATTAAACTAAATATAGACTTATTAAATCCAAACATTTAAAAGATAGCCAAAAATAACATTTTGCCTTCCCAGACTAGAGTCTAGGATTAATTTACGTAGCCCGTAGTGGTTCAAATGCACCATATAATTTCATATAAAGCGCAAGCGTAGAAAGCTCGTTAGAAAATAAATTCAATATATATGGTTTAAGGAGGTTTACATATAAGCCTCTTCTGCTTGAAACATGCCCACATAACAACTTGATGTTCAAGTTACTCTTTTCAGTAAATAAATAACTTTATGTTTGTTTTTGGCATCCAGTAATGCGTAAGAAGTTTATGACATAGCAAAGCAATCTGAAAACATTCATTTCTTAAGTAAGCCATTTAGGGCATTTTATCAGTCAAATAAGAAGCAGCATAACATATAGTATGAAGATACAGTCTTCAATAGAAATTGTAACTGTTGCATTTCAACCAAACCAAAAGGTGGTCATGAGGTAATCATTGCATCAGATGGGTTATGCGAAACTATATCTAAGACCTGTGGTAGAAAATTGTATTTACCATTAAATATAAGCTAACGGAAATATTAAGATACCTTCCACCACATATATCCGTAACCCAAAGCTCCCACGGCAGCAGCTGGTACTATGATAGATATTACTTTACCTGTTTTTTTATTTGTTTTGTGGAAGAGCGTAGAGAGAAAAGTATTTCAATACAGTAAATAAATAATGATAAGTGATTCATCTGAAACATAAGGAACAACCAACAATTTTAGCGATATGAAAGATATAAAAATGCATAATCTTATTATGGATCATAATGCATGATCTTGTGACTTAAACCAACTGAGGAAAAGAATGAAGAAATTAGAATGGAAAGTAATAGCTCGTGTATAATATGACAGACCGCCAGAGTCCCCATTCAGAACAGTGATTTGTCGCGCAGACGCTAGTTGCCGGACCTCCATTGCTAACCGGCGAACCTATAAAAGAAGCAAGCAATAATACAAAATAAAAGTCATATATCTATTAAATCCAACTCCAACACGAATTATTAAATCACAAAAAAATCCTGAAAAACTAAATCGAACTTCAACTGCTACAGCTCTAATTATACAACAATAACAGAAGGAATAGTATAAAGCAGTAGCATTCAGTATCAACTTTTCTCCAAAGGAAGGGATCTAAATGCTAATGATCTATATAATCTTAGCTTATACGACCCACATCCTAACAAAGATATAGTGCCCAACCACTTTAAATAACCGAAATGGGGTGAGCTCTTCACAAATCACAATTAACTACCACAACATAATTGACTAAACGTGTGCTGCGATAATCTACCATTCATAAGCAGAACTGCCAACCAAACAATATCTAATCCGAGGGGCATTAGCCTATTGTATGGCTAAAGAAAAGATCACAAGAGTCAAACGACTAAGAACAAGTAGATTTGAGTTATACACGTCACAAACCAAAATTTCAAACATAGCTATGAAAAATTCTTTATTTATTGTTTTTCTAACATGGAAGCATTGATACATCAATTATGGCAATGTATCCATACGAGATAAAGATACAGTAACAAAACGATTTTGATACGTGCCCGATATTTCTTCAATATGTCATTTAACAAAATTAAAGTTCGTCATTCCTGACAACTTTTGAACGCTGATTACAACATTAATAGATAAACATGGATGTTAAAGTGTTACATTTTTTTTATAAAGAAGTATAACTATTTTAAAATTTAAAATAGGATGAATTCGACATCCAATAAAAGAATGATACTCTATTAAAGGGAGTAAGGGATTGAGAATGAGAGGCAGAGAATAAACCACCACAAATATGTGCATAGCATTTTATACCTTAAAAGAAATATATAACATTAAAGGGTCTCCTGAGCGTATCCATATTCTACTCTCAAAGAAATGTTGTGTTGATGCATCTGTATCGTGTGTGTATGACTGTATCACTTATACCCTGATACCATGTCCAATTTTTAGACATAATTGCATTCCGCAATGAAATAATTGTATAAAACCACAAATTCTTTATATTCCAACAGAATACTGCATTCTGAACCGATTATGCACAAGGCACCAATTTAACAGGAGTCAAAATACAAAATCAGTTTACTGTCCCAAAATACAGCCTAAATAGGCTGAATGCTGTTAAACTTACTGTAAATATACCTGATTAGCAACGGCATCAGAAACATCCAACTCTCCATTCTCCCCCTTCTTCTCGTATCCTTTCACAAGCGACTGACAAACAAAACCAATATACATAGTTTATGCCACACTAAAACAAAACCGATCAAACATAATAATCTAAAAAAATCCATCAAATAGCACTAATACTATATAGAGAATTTCATTAATGTAATTTGATTTCGAGCTCAACTTGTTGATTTCGAGCTCAACTTGATCAGTGAGAACTTTAGTACCTGAAGTTCGCCCAATACATCAGATAATTTACCGTTCTTAAATAAAATCGTACCAGTGTAGCCTGAACAAAAAAAATACATGTATATAATCATGTTCATGTACGGTTAATCACATACAAAGAGATCGAAAACGAAAAGAAAGAGATCGATTAATAAACGACGAACACAAAGTAAGTGTGTGTGTGACTGTGTGTAAAAATTAAAATACCTGCTCCCAATAACAGTATGATCCTAGAGAAGTCCATTCCAGCTTGCATTGCCATGGCTGGTTGGTGGTTTGATTATCAAGCCCTAAAGATTTTCTCTCTGTATGTTTAGCCAGCGCGAAAGCTTTGAGAATTTTTCGAATAAGAAATTTTGTTTTAAAAGTTTGTGCGTAATAACGACGTCGTATATTAATCAGAAGAAGGCGGGGGCGCCACATTCGTGCTTTCTTGGTACCTTGTTTTAGAGGTCACATCATCTTCGTTTTGGTATTATTTTTAAAATAATTATTAAATTTATAATATTTTTTATTATTTTCATAATAAAAGTATCGGTCTCTAAATATATAGCGATGGTGAAAATAACGACATTTTTATTGTGGAAATAATATTTTCTGTTGTGGATTTAATAATTTCCTGTTTTTAATTGCGAAAAGTATGCATACCGTAATTAAAGAAAATAAAATACTCCAATTACAGACTTACAGTATTCTTTATTAGAGTACTGTATTAAAAAATATAATAAATTGTTAAATTCACAATAAAAAAAATATTATTTCCACAACAAAAGTGACGATATAGATCCTATAGTGACGGTTTTCACTTTCACTATACATCTACAACAATACTTTTGTTGTAAAAATAATAAAAAGTGTTGTGGATTTAACAATTCCCAAAATATATATTAATTCCATTTTATCTTAAAATAACAAATTGTAATTGTATGATAATTAAATTTTAAGGGATAAATCAACTTTTAGTACTTGTACTAGGACACGACTTACAATTTAGTACCCGAAGTGAAAAAAATTACAAACTGGTGATTGTACTCGAAAAATATTATAATCTGGTGGTTGTACTTTCTAATTTTTAAATAATCGTTAAAATTGACTAACGGAGTAGATAGAAAATTCTGACGTGGATAATGATATGTACATGGGAGCATGAGACCTCAGTTTTGGAGGGAATTATACTTCCCACGTGACCAAGTGAGGAAGAAATAAGGATTAGGGACAGAAAGAAGATCTAACGGGAAAGACAAATATACAGAGAGAAAAACGAAGTCGACGCAAAGAGATTCAAGTTTACAGTGGATTCGACTAGATTTATCCCCAAATTTGTTCGACAACAAAAAGTAAGCACTCAAACCCTTATTTTTTCTTTTGTGTTAAAGATTTTGAGTGTTGGTGCACTCGATTTTGAACACATCAATACAACTTTGTTGCCCAGTCATCGCCATGTCATCCTTTACATCTGACCTGTCAAATTTTTCAACAGAATAAGGATGAAACCCTACTGTTAACGGAGTATAACATTTTTCGAGTACAATTACCAGTTTATAACTTTTTTCACTTCGGGTACCAAATTGTAAGTCGTGTCCCAGTACAGATACCAAAATTTTAACAATATACTTTAAAATATTGCGTAATTTATAAAATACTTTAAAAAAAATTATTTATTGAACATCATATATTTTTCATGAAACAACATTCTTGAATACCTAAATCTATTAACTTAACTATTTTCCCTCACCATATCACTAGCTCTACAGACCTTAGTAATGATATATTGTACAGTGATTTTGTATTCCAAATGCAATATCTAATTTAATTCGTACATATAACATTACTTTTAAAAATTATATACTCGTTCCTTTTATATATTAAGCAAAAAAGTTTTATTATGTAATTCGTGCAAATTTAGTAGATATTCTTTTGTAATTTCCAATAATATTAAGTGTGTTAACTGAATAAATTAATATTAATTTTATAGAGATATAGCATTATTATATAGAACTTTGACGTAAAATGATATAATTTCTCTAAATTTAATATATGAAATTACAAAAATAAAAACTTTAATCATATATAATCTAGGAAATGTATAGGACTTCATAAAGCCAAGAAGTGATTTAGCTTATATGTAGTATAAAACTATTGATTATTTATGTACATTAGAATAAATAATTAATTTTATTCTCCAAATTGCAAATATTTTTAACATTAACTTTAAAATTAAAAATACTTTTAACCTACACAAACATTCTGTATGTGGATTCCTTTGCTATTGTGTGGTCAAAATGACCTTTTCAATCTCACGTTGATGTGTGTGTCTGTGTGAAAAATATAATTAAGACGACGTATCCAGTTGTGGTTTGAATTTAGGGTTATTTACACTTCTTATTATATTTTTAAAAAAATTATAATAAAAGTGTATCGAGAAATTATTTATTAAATTAATATATTTTTAATATTTTATTTATAAAATTAGTGCATTTGAATATATTATATATATTTGTTACGCGAGCTAGAGATATTAAACAACTTGATGCTTCAGATATGTGCTTTCCATTCCAATTTCGGAAAACAGTGAAGTAACCCGAGAGATAAATGATGAGAAACACGAATATAAATATAAAAAGTGTTGACGAAAAGCCATAAAGGGTCTGTCTATTTTTCTCCACGCAGGCAGACCTGGGCGGGTCGGGTCAAAATGGTCCGAATTTTGATGGGTTAGAATTGTGAGGTCCGTGATCCGGGTTGGGCTGTAAGACCCCAACTTATTAATAAATGAAATTAAATTTCCTCTATTTATTATTCTGAAATAGAAAGGGTTGATTTGATTAATGTGGTTAGTTATGGGTAAAATACGCAAATATTTCAAATAAGCAAGTGATTATAAAATATTCATTTTTGGTCGGAGAATATTCGTGTGGTCGTGGAATATTCTTTCTGTTGGGGAATATTCGTACGACGGCGCAGCTATTTGTGGGCCCCATAACGGAAAACGATTGGATGAAAATAACGACAAAAATTGAGTTTTTATAAATAACGACGTAATTGTTACCGTTAACACTGTTGGAATACCCGGTGGTTAAAATACAGTAATACGTGTGGTTGCACAGTAGCACACGGATTGCACAGTATTTTAGAATTATTGATTCTTACGAAAGAAGGCACTACTCAATAATTGTTACAGTAGTTACTGTTCAATATTTTATTTTATTGATTCAATAATTGCTGCGTTGATATTTTATGTAAGACCCCGAATTTTATGAAATAAAAGTATGTAATTTTTCTTATAATTACTATTCAGTAAATAGTTAAATTGATAAAAGTTTAAAGTTATGGGTGAAATATGAATATTTTTTTTTCAAAACTACGCAAGTGGTTATAAAATATTCATTGTTGTCGGGGAATATTCGTTTGGTCGTGGAATATTCTTTCTGTCGAGGAATATTCGTACGACGGCGCAGCTATTTGTGGGCTCCATAACGAATAACTGTCGGGTGAAGAAAACGACAAATTTGAGTTTTTACAAATAACGGCGTAGTTGTTACCGTTAACACTGTTGGAATACCCGGTGATTAAAATACAGTAATACGCGTTATTGCACAGTAGCACACGGTATTGCACAGTATTTTTGAAATTATTGATTCTTACGTAAGAAGGCACTACTCAATAATTGTTACAGTAATTACTGTTCAATATTTTATTATTGATTCAATAATTGCTGCATTGATATTTTATATTATTGTTGTTTCAATAATTGTTGCTGCACAGTATTTTCCATTATCAGATCAGTAATTCATATTATTTAAATAATATTATTAGATAGCATTATTGACAATGTTTAGAAAGTTCTGTCTAAGGAGAGGTTTGGTCATCTAATTGCGCGCCAGTAAGAAGAAATCCTTATTGGAAAGCCCCCTCTTTCCTGGGAACGGCCTGGTTGTCATAAATGTGATTCTGTAATATTATTTGTGAATAATTAATTATTGATTCATATGATAAGAAAATATTTATTTTATGTGGATATAAATGAGGGATATATTTTTGTGGTTAAAAAATGAAGGAGTTAATGTTGAGATTTTTATCCGTATTTTTGTCGGACTGGAGGTATTAAAAATCAGGGTTTTTGAGATATTTTGCGGGGGTTATAATTTTTAATCCGACCGTTGGATCGTGGTAATTTTTGGATATGTTATACATATATAAGTTGAGTATATGTCCACAAATTTTGAACCGTTAAAAATAAACGTATGATTTATTATGAATTTTACGAGATGACTGGTTCAGAAATTGTTGAATTTTCGGAGTTTATCATTTTGGTGAAAAATTCTAGAATTGGTGGGCTCCACTTGTGGTTGGTGAAGAAATGTGCTGAATTATATTTCAAATGTGGTGGGTGGAAATAGTAGCAGGTAAAGCCATCAGGTTGCAGGTCAAACCTACCAAAATTTTCCTATAAATAGAGGGCTAAGTTAGAATTGAAAATCACACCAGAAACATAAGCTTTCTCTCTTTCTCTCTCTAGATTATTGAGTGTATTTTGTGAGTATTTAGATACTTGGTGAGTTGCTATTCATCAGTGCAAGTTTCCTTCAGCCTTATACCGATCAGAAGTACTGCTCTTTTGAGGTAAGGGATAGTAAGGGATAGTAAGGGATTTTAAGGGTTGTTATGTTTTTCAGTTTCGTAATTTTTCTGAACTTCAAAAATTCTGGAAAAATTTGAAATGATATTTTGATGAGTTTTCTTGATTGTGTCCAAAAATGGTGATTTTTGGATGTATAGATTGAGAGTTATGAATTTTATGAGAAAAGACTATTTTAAAAGTAACAGCTTATAATTCCTTGTGGTTAACTCCAAAATTGATGAATTTTTTATTGGGAGTACATGTATATGATAGAAGTATACTCTATAAATTTCAGAATTTTTAGACAAAAGTACAATTTTTGATAAATGTCTAAATATTCGTCTATTTTGGCCATATGAAAAATAGTAAATGACTTTTAAAAATTTTGAGAAAAATATATGTTCACTATGGGACTATATTATGCTAAATCCCAGAAAAGAAATATTTTTGGAACTGATTTGGTATTTTTCATGAAAATGGTCTAGTTATGAGTAAATGAATTAAATATGTTTTGTGAAGAAAGAAAATTGAAAAATAGGATTTTATGGCTTGAGAATCCTATATGAGGTATATGCAGATTTTTGATGAGGGTTTTGGTTATTGACGATGAAATTGTAAGAGTTGGCATTTTATGATGATTAAATGCATTAATTAGTAAAGTGTAAACAATTAAAATAAATTGTTTATAAATTTAAATAATGTTATTCTTTCAATATCATTATACCGAAATATTGGTATAAATTTTATTGTAGAATTTCTATCTTTTGTGTCGGGGTTACTATTCATGAGTTACGAATATTACTCTTGAGATTAAAACTATATGTTGATCATATTATTTTTATCATCATATATAACATTTTTATAACCTGATGTAGAAATTCTCTTTCACTGGAGTGTAAAGATGGGTAGATTATTGGTATGATCATGACTAGGGTTCTCTTTGGCCTGTAGTGCAAAGTTGAATTGTGACTGGTATGATCATGACCATTGAATTTATAATTGAATATCTTAAGCTTAAGTGCAAAGGTGAATTGATCAACATGGTTATAATTATTGTTTATATAAATTCTGAAATGATTATATATTTCTTTGAGATATGAATATATTTGGCATGTAGTGCAAATATGAATTGTTGATGAATATCTTTGGCCTGTAGCGCAAAGATGAACTGTTGTTGAATATCTTTGGCCCGTAGTGCAAAGATGGTTTGTTGATGAATATCTTTGGCCCGTAGTGCAAAGATGGTTTGTTGATGAATATCTTTGGCCTGTAGTGCAAAGATGGTCTGTTGATGAATATCTTTGGCCTGTAGTGCAAAGATGAACTGTTGTTGAATATCTTTGGTCGTAGTGCAAAGATGGATTTATTAGTATGATTATGAACAGGAACTGTGATTTCGTATAACCATGATCTTTGATGTTTCAGGTAAAGACATGTGATGAAAATATTCTTCATCCTTGGTGCGAAGAAAAATTTAGAATCACAATTATGATTATGAGTTATTCATATGATTGTGGAAAGGAACTGTTGATTGATGTTACAGGGATAAAACCTTGTTGATGGATTTTTAACATGGAGAAGATAATAGACTTTATAGTCTATTTGACTCTTCTAATGGATTGCATGTTCCGCTGCAACTATGGTTGAAATTTTTATCATTTACCATATGTTCTAAATCTCTGATTTATTGTTGATGAAGGCTATTGATAATTGAATTATCTTTAGTCATGATATTCTTTACTGAGCTAGTTGTGCTCACCCTTTTGCTTCATAATTCCTTTCAGGTAATAAGAGTGTAGCTGGGTCGAGCGAGGGTAACGGGGAAATAGAACGGTGGTCTCTAGCTGTGGATGTTCTCCCGAAGCAGTATAGAAAAGTTCATTTAGTAGTTATATTTGGTGAATCCAATTGGGTAAGGTGTACCCAACGTTGGAAGGGTGGTTTGTCACTATCATACAAGATGTCTAACGACATACAATCTCGTGTCATCATAAGACAGGGATGTGCTCATCCATTTACTGAGTATATCTATGGGCACTACCTATATAATCTTGGTGTTTGTTTGAAGTATAATTCTCAATTAGAGACAGTGGAGATAATGATAAGTCAAGAGAAGACTCACCATTGGGAAGAATATGATAGTAATCTTCTCGTTTTTCTTTGGGGTCTATTGGGTCAACCAAGGATAATTCTGTGGCTATATGATATCTATCATAACCTAGATGCGTGGCCTCCCATGTACGAAGGTTTTCTTGAGCACTTCCCAAAGATTCTAATTTCTAAAACAATTTTGACTATACCTTTATGTAAGGTGTTATTGTGAGGTGATGTCCACGGTTGGAACATGAGTCACATTTGGTATATATTTGTATCCAAACTCACAGCATATGTGTTGTTGTATTTTGCACGACAATTGTTGTAATAAAGTTGTAGTTGTTTTCTGTACCATGTATTTGGCGACTCAGAATGGGTTGGGTGGAATGGACCTATTTTGGGGTCGTTACATTTTATATTATTGTTGTTTCAATAATTGTTGCTGCACAGTATTTTTCATTATCAGATCAATAATTCATATTATTTGAATAATATTATTAGATTGCATTATTGACAATGTCTAGAAAGTTCTGTCTAAGGAGAGGTTTGGTCATCTAATTGTGCGCTAGTAAGGATAAATCCTTATTGGAAAGCCCCCTCTTTCCTTGGAACGGCCTGGTTGTCATAAATGTGATTCTGTAATATTATTTGTGAATAATTAATTATTGATTCATATGATAAGGAAATATTTATTTTATGTGAATATAAATGAGGGATATATTTTTGTGGTTAAAAATGAAGGAGTTAATGTTGAGGTGTTTTATCTGTATTTTTGTCGGAACGGAGGTATTGAAAATCAAATTAAGGTTTTTGAGATATTTTGCGAGGGTTATAATTTTTAATCCGACCGTTGGATCGTGGTAATATTTAAATATGTTATACATATATAAGTTGAGTATATGTCCACAAATTTTGAACCGTTAAAAATAAACGTATGATTTATTATGAATTTTACGAGATAACTAGTTCAAAAATTGTAGAAGTTGCGAAATTTGTCATTTTTGTGGAAAATTATAGAATTGGTGGGCCCCACTCTTGGTTGGTGAAGAAATGTGCTGAGATTTTTATTCAAATGTGGTGGGTGGAAATAGTAGCAGGTAAAGTCATCAGGTTGCAGGTTAAGTCTGCTTCGGCATGCTAACATTTTCCTATAAATAGAGGGCTAAGTTAGAATTAAAAATCACACAAGAATTCATAAGTTTTCTCTCTTTCTCTCTCTAGATTATTGAGTGTATTTTGTGAGTATTTAGATACTTTAAAAGTTGCTATTCAGCACAAGTTTCATTCAGCCTCATATCCGATATTCAGTCAGAAGTACGGTTATTTTGAGGTAAGAGATATTATCTTCTTCTTAAATGATATTTTCTTCAATATCATTATGCCGAAATATTGATATGAACTTTTTATCAAATTTAAAACTTTTTGTGTCGGGGTTACTATTCACGTATACGACACTATTCACGAATACGGCACTATTCACCGAAAAATAAAAATTTCTTCTTTTTGTCCAAGATGTCTATTATGGTTACTATTTTTGATTGTATCCATGTTTTTATCTTTATTTTTTGAATTCTGCTTCATAATTGATTATTATGAAGTATTATTGATATTTGATAAACTGTTATACGAATCCCTACTATTTGTCCTTCTGTTTCACTGGGTTCATTTTCTTTAAGATATTTTTCGTCATCCTCAGTCCTAAATGATGATATTACTGAATATATTTGACCTGTAGTGCAAAGATGAACAGGTGTTGAGATGAACATGACTGACTGGTGATACAAATGAATATCTTTGGCCTGTAGTGCAAAGATGTATGATTACCTGATGAATATCTTTGGCCTGTAGTGCAAAGATGAACAGGTGTTGAGATGAACATGACTGACTGGTGATACAAATGAATATCTTTGGCCTATTGTGCAAAAATGAATATTTGGTTAAAGATGATTATTAATTGATGTTACAGGGATAAAATATTGATGATGGACTTTTAAATCTTAGAAGATAGTAGAATTCATTCTCTACTTGACCCTTCTAATGGTTTGTTGTTTCCGCTACAGTTGTTGATCTAAAACTTGTTGTCGATTATATTCTATCAGATTTTTCCATGTTGAATACTAATGATAATTTGTTGTATATTATCTTAGTCATAATATTCTTTACTGGGCTAGTTGAGCTCACCCTTTTCTTTTTTGTTCCATTTTTCTTCTTAGGAGATGAGAACATAGCAGGATTTAGTCGGGGTATGGAGTGATGATTCTAGAAAGATGTTTTAGCTGTCCTCACTGTTTCTGTAAAATAGTGTTTGAATAATTGTAATGAAGACTTATTTGAGTGTAGATATTGTCTAGAAGACAATATTTATATTTAAACTCACAGTATGTGTTGTCGTATTTTGCACGACAATTATATTATTGAAGTTATAGTTTGATTTTTGTACCATGTATTTGACGACTCAGAATGGGTGTTGTATACCTATTTTGGGGGCGTCACATGGGTCGCGGGCTTTTCCATTTTTTTTTTTTGTTTTATAAAATCTTGCTACACCAAAAATAGTAATAATATAAGACCCCGAATTTTATGAAATAAAAGTATTCAATTTTTCTTATAATTACAATTCAGTAAATGGTTAAATTGATAAAAAGTTAAAGTTATGGGTGAAATGTAAAAATTTTTCAAAATAAACAAGTGGTTATAAAATAATCATTGTTGTCGGGGAATATTCATTTAGTCGTGAAATATTCTTTCTGTCGGGGAATATTCGTACGACGGCGTAGCCATATATGGGCCCCATAACAGAATAACTGTCGGATGAAGAAAACGACAAAATTGAGTTTTTATAAATAAACGGCGTAGTTGTTACCGTTAATACTGTTGGAATACCCGGTGGTTAAAATACAGTAATATGTGTGGTTGCACAGTAGCACACGGTATTGCACAACATTGTTGAATTATTGATTCTTACGTAAGAAGGCACTACTCAATAATTGTTACAATAGTTACTGTTCAATATTTTATTTTATTGATTCAATAATTGCTGCGTTGATATTTTATATTATTGTTGTTTCAATAATTGTTGCGGCACAGTATTTCCCATTATCAGATCAATAATTCATATTATTTGAATAATATTATTAGATAACATTATTGGCAATGTCTATAAAGTTCTGTCTAAGGAGAGGTTTGGTCATCTAATTGCGCGCCAGTAAGGAGAAATCCTTATTGGAAAGCCTCCTCTTTCCTGGGAACGGTCTGATTGTCATAAATATGATTCTGTAATATTATTTATGAATAATTAATTATTGATTCATATGATAAGGAAATATTTATTTTATGTGGATATAAATGAGGGATATATTTTTGTGGTTAAAAATGAAGGAGTTAATGTTGAGATTTTTATCAGTATTTTTGTCGGAATGGAGGTATTAAAAATCAGGATTTTTGAGATATTTTGCGGGGGTTATAATTTTTAATCCGACCGTTGGATCGTGGTAATTTTTGGATATGTTATACATATATAAGTTGAGTATATGTCCACAAATTTCGAACCGTTAAAAATGAACGTATGATTTATTATGAATTTTACGAGATAACTGGTTCAGAAATTGTTGAATTTTCGGAGTTTATCATTTTGGTAGAAAATTCTAGAATTGATGGGCCCCACTCTTGGTTGGTGAAGAAATGTGCTGAGATTTTTATTCAAATGTGGTGGGTGGGAATAGTAGCAGGTAAAGCCATCAGGTTGCAGGTTAAGTCTGCTTCGGCGTGCTAAAATTTTCCTATAAATAGAGGGCTAAGTTAGAATTGAAAATCACACTAGAAATATAAGCTTTCTCTCTTTCTCTCTCTATATTATCGAGTGTATTTTATGAGTATTTAGATACTTGGTGAGTTGCTACTCATCAGTGCAAGTTTCCTTCAACGTCATATCCGATATCCAGTCAGAAGTACTGCTCTTTTGAGGTAAAGGATTGTAAGGGATAGTAAGGGATATTAAGGGATGTTATATTCTTCATAATGATGTTGTTCTTTCAATATCATTATACTGAAATATTGGTATGGATTTTATTATAGAATTTTTACCTTTTTGAGTCGGGATTACTATTCACGTATACGACACTATTCACGTATACGACACTATTTATGTATATGACACTATTTACGTATATGACATTATTTACGTATACGGTACTATGTACGAATACAGAGTACTATTCATGAGTTACTATTCACGAGTTACTATTTATGAGTTACTATTCACGAGTTACTATTTACGGGTACTATTCACGGAAAAAAATTGTTTCTTTTTCTGACCAAATTATCGTTAATTTATGATTGTTGCTCTCAAAAATAAATGCAGTTGTTGATCATATTGTTTTTATTATCATATATAACATTTTTATAACCCTGATGTTGAATTTCTCTTTCACTTGAGTGTAAAGATGGGTAAATTATTGGTATGATTGTGACTGAGGAATGTCTTTGGCCTGTAGTGCAAAGATGAATTGTTAATTGGTATGATCATGACCATTGAATTTATAATTAAATATCTTTAGCTTAAGTGTAAAGATGAATTGATTCACATGGTTATAATTATGGTGTATATAAATTCTGAAATGATTATATATTTCTTTGAGATATGAATATATTTGGCCTGTAGTGCAGATATGAACTGTTGAGGAATATCTTTGGCCTGTAGTGCAAAGATAAATTGTTGATGAATATCTTTGGCCCGTAGTGCAAAGATGACCTGTTGTTAAATATCTTTGGCCAGTAGTGCAAAGATGAACTGTTGACGAATATCTTTGGCCCGTAGTGCAAAGATGAAGTTATTAGTATGATTATGAACAGGAACTGTGATTTGGTATAACCATGATCTTTGATGTTTCAGGTAAAGACATGTGATGAAAATTATCTTCGTCCTGGGTGCGAAGAGGAATTTAGAATCACAATTATGATTATGAGTTATTCATATAATTGTGAAAAGGAACTGTTGATTAATGTTATAGGGATAAAATATTATTGGTGGACTTTTAATGTGGAGAAGATAATAGACTTTATGGTCTATTTGACTCTTTTAATGGTTTGCTCGTTCCGCTGCAACTATGGTTGTAAATTTTTATCATCTACCATATGTTCTAAATCTCTGATTTAATTCTGTTGAAGGCTATTGATAATTTATTTATCTTTAGTCATGATATTTTTTATTGAGCTAGTTGTGCTCACCCTTCTGTTTCACAATTCATTTCAGGTAATAAGAGTGTAGCTGGGTCGAGCGGAGGTAACAGGGGAATAGAACGGTAGTCATCATTTAGTAGTTATATTTGGTGAATCATCTAGAGTGAAGCGAACCCAACGTTGGAAGGATGTTTTGCCACTATCATACAAGATGTCTAACGACATCCAACCTCGTGTCATTATAAGACAGGATTGTGCTCATCCACTTGCTGAGTATATTTACAAGCACTGTCTATATAATCTTGGTGTTTGTTTGAAGTATAATTCTCAATTGGAGACAGTAGAGATAATGATATGTAAAGAGAAGACTCACCATTGGGAAGAATATGATAGTAATCTTCAAGTTTTTCTTTGGGGTCTATTGGGTCAACCAAGGATAATTCTGTGGCCATATGATATCTATCATAACCTAGACGCATGGCCTCCCATGTACGAAGGTTTCCTTAAGCACTTCCCAAAGAATATAATTTCTAAAACAGTTTTTGACTATACCTTTATGTAAGGTGTCATTGTGAGGTGTTGTCCACGGTTGGGACATGAGTCACATTTGGTATATATTTGTATCCAAACTCACAGCATATGTGTTGTAGTATTTTGCACGACAATTGTTGTAATAAAGTTGTAGTTATTTTCTGTACCATGTATTTGACGACTCAGTATAGATTGGATGGAATGGACCTATTTTGGTGTCGTTACAAATAATAATAAATATTAAAAATAATAAATAATAATACAAACATACACGATTAATTAATTACCTACATTAACTATATATCTCAATCAATTAAAATTTTAATAGTATTATTAATTAATTACCTACATTAACTACATATCTTAATTATAGTTTTCAATTATAGTTAAAATATATTGAAGATTGCATTAAAAACAAATAATTGTTGTAGATCAGTTAGTTTGATCTCTTATTTATTTACTTACAAGTCTTGTGTTCAAACTTCACAACCGGCCCGCGGGCCTGGGCCTCTTTTGACAGGTCTACACGTTGGCAACCCACACACACACACATACACACACACACACACACACACATATATATATATATCATTTAAAAATGGATAGCAGTACAAAGTATTAGTATTAATTAGGTTGTCAATGTCTCAATTAGGTCTGAGCATTCGGTTATAACCGAATCGAATAGCTTATTCGGTTATAACCAAAAATCGAAATTAACTCAATTTTGATATCCGAAGTATTAACCGAATTAGGAGATAACCGAATTACCGAAAAATCGAATTTACTATTAGGTCATTCGGTTAAAAATTGAAATAATATGGATTGTGTTTCTTTTATAGAGCTGCATTGTATATATCCAAAGAAACAGAAACAGCCAAATAGACCTCCAATACAGATTCATTTTGGACATTAATTATTTGAATGAAGCATAGTACCAAAAAAATAATGAACAATTACATAAAGTTTACTCTATGGGACTAGGGTAAAAGGGAAAACAATAACAGATTAACAACAACTACTAAGTACCAAAAACTCTTCTTTTTCTGAATAATCCAAATACATATATATATATATATATATATATATATATATCAAATAGGTGAAGATGAAGAAGAAGTGGAGAAGCTGTGAAGGACGGAAGGCGTGTAGCTGTGTAGGCAGAGCCACAGAGAGGCAGAGAGGCTTTGGAAGGCAAGGGCCGCAAGGCTGCGGAGGATCGTAGGCGCCTAGGCGGAGTCGCGACTCGTGATTTGGGGTAAGAGTGAGAGATTTTAGGTTTTGGGGTTTGGGCAAAGATTTGGGGTAATTAAGACTCTTGAAAATTTACACTTGGGTGAAGAAGAAGAAGACGGGACCTAACTTACATAACTTAACAACCATTGAGGATACATAACATATATTGACTACTGAATCAAAGATAGTGTTGGGTTTTTGTATTAGAGTAGAGAGAAATTTGAGATCTGATACTTTTGAGATTAGAGTGAGATGTGAGAGTCTGAAGGCTGGGAGTCTGGGAGATCAGAGATGGGGAGATAATATGATGAGTCATGAGAATTGAGAGATTAGATCTGAGATCTAAGTATTGAGGGCTGATGTAAGACCCCGAATTTTATGAAATAAAAGTATTCAATTTTTCTTATAATTACTATTCAGTAAATGGTTAAATTGATAAATGTTAAAGTTATGGGTGAAATGTAAATTTTTTTCAAAATAAACAAGTGGTTATAAAATATTCATTGTTGTCAGGGAATATTCGTTTGGTCGTGAAATATTCTTTCTGTCGGAGAATATTCGTATGACGGCGCAGTCATTTGTGGGCTCCATAACAGAATAACTGTCGGATGAAGAAAACGACAAAATTAAGTTTTTATAAATAACGGCGTAGTTGTTACCGTTAACACTGTTGGAATACCCAGTGGTTAAAATACAGTAATATGCGTGGTTGCACAGTAGCACATGGTATTGGACAGTATTGTTGAATTATTGATCCTTACGTAGGAATGCATTACTCAATAATTGTTACAGTAATTACTGTTCAATATTTTATTTTATTGATTCAATAATTGCTGCATTGATATTTTATATTATTGTTGTTTCAATAATTGTCACTGCACAGTATTTTCCATTATCAGATCAATAATTCATATTATTTGAATAATATTATTAGATAGCATTATTGGCAATGTCTAGAAAGTTCTGTCTAAGGAGAGGTTTGGTCATCTGATTGCCCGCTAGTAAGGAGAAATCCTTATTGGAAAACCTCCTCTTTCCTGGGAACTGCCTGGTTGTCATATTGTGATTCAGTAATATTATTTGTGAATAATTAATTATTGATCTATATGATAATAAAATATTTATTTGATGTGGTTATAAATGAAGGAATTAATGTTGAGGTATTTTATCAGTATTTTATCGGATTGGAGGTATTCAAAGATCAAATCAGTGTTCTTACAGCTTTATTGTGTGAGTTATAATTTTTAATCTGACCGTTAGATCATTGTGATTTTTGGATATGTTATACATATATAAGTTGAGTATACGTTCACAAATTTTGAACCGTTAAAAATGAACGAATGATTTGTTATGAATTTTAAGAGGTGACTGATTTGGAAATTAGGTTTATAAATGATTTTGGTGGACCCCACTTTTGGTTATTGGGGAAGATGGCTGATTTTTGGTGGGTGGAATAATAGCAGGTAAAGCCATCAGGTAGCAGGTCAAGTCTGCTTCGGCGTGCTAACATTTTTCTATAAATTGAGGGCTAAGTTAGAATTGAAAATCACACCAGAATTCATAAGTTTTCTCTCTTTTTCTCTCTAAATTATTGAGTGTATTTTGTGAGTATTTAGATACTTGGTGAGTTGATATTTATCAGTGCAAGTTTCCTTCAGCGTCATATCCGATATCCAGTCTGAAGTGCTGCTCTTTTGAGGTAAGGGATAATAAGGAATAGTAAGAGATGGTAAGGGATAGTAAGAGGTGTTATATTCTTCTTAAAATGATATTTTCTTTAATATCATTATACCAAAATGTTAGAATGAATTTTTTTATCAAATTTAGAACTTTTTGAGTCGGGATTACTATTCACGTATACGACACTATTCATGTATATGGCACTCTTCTAATGGATTGCTCGTTCCGCTGCAACTATGGTTGAAATTTTTTATCATCTACCATATGTTCTAAATCTCTGATTTATTATTGATGAAGACTATTGATAATTTATTTATCTTTAGTCATGATATTCTTTACTGGGCTAGTTGTGCTCACCCTTCTGTTTCACAATTCCTTTCAGGTAATAAGAGTGTAGCTGGGTCGAGCGGGGGTAACAAGAGAATAGAACGGTGATCATCATTTAGTAGTTATATTTGGTGAATAAAATAGGGTGAGGCGAACCCAACGTTGGAAGGGTGTTTTGTCACTATCATACAAGATATCTAATGACATACAACCTCGTGTCATCATAAGACAGGGTTGTGCTCATCCACTTGCTGAGTATATCTACGAGCACTACCTATATAATCTTGGTGTTTGTTTGAAGTATAATTCACGATTAAAGACAGTGGAGATAATGATAAGTCAAAAGAAGACTCACCATTGGGAAGAATATGATATTAATCTTCTCGTTTTTCTTTGGGGTCTATTGGGTCAACCAAGGATAATTCTGTGGCCATATGATATCTATCATAACCTAGACGCATGGCCTCCCATGTACGAAGGTTTCCTTGAGCACTTCCCAAAGATTCTAATTTCTAAAACAGTTTTTGACTATATTTTTATGTAAGGTGTCATTGTGAGGTGCTGTCCACGGTTGGGACATGAGTCACATTTGGTATATATTTGTATCCAAACTCACAGCTTATGTGTTGTTGTATTTTACATGACAATTGTTGTAATAAAGTTGTAGTTATTTTTTGTACCATGTATTTGGCGACTCAGAATAGGTTGGATGGAATGGACCTATTTTGGGGTCGTTACAGCTGAAGATGAGGAAATTACTTTTTTAACCTTTGAGGCTTAATTTTATTTTATAACTTGTTCGGTTATTTGAACAGCATAAATTCAAAAATTAAACCCGAACCCGAAAACCATATAATAAAACGGGTATAACATAAATACAAAAAATAACCGAATAATCGAAAAAATTCAGTTAAAAAAATTCGATTCACTTCGATTATTCGGTTTTACCCGTTTTTTGCTCAGTCCTAGTCTCAATTCTCAAACAAGCACGTTAAATACTCTTTTATACTTATAGAATATTCTTGTCCTTGTAGTTAATAAAAGTTACGTACACGCATGTATGTTCGTATATTATACGAAATCAATTATCAACCCTAAGAAGAAACTAAATAATTTAAGAAAGTGAATCCAAAATATTTTTTTTATAGTGCAGTTGGTAGCCAAACCTTTATAAAAAGGTAACCAATTTAGTTTTATTAGGTTACTAATTAATTATAAAAAATTTAAGAACAGTTTCCAAGTATATATTACTTAGATTTGTTTTCTTTAACATGTGTAACCATAAACAGTTTTATTGGTTTCTGCAATGGTCGCCTTCGGTAAATTTTTTTTATAGTACAGTTGGTAGCCAAACTGTAAGACCCCAACTTATTAATGAATAAAATCAAATTTTCTCTAAATATTATTGTGAATAATAAGGGGTTAATTTGATATAATACTTTGGTTATGGGTGAAATGTGCAAATTTTGCAAAATAAGCAAGTGGTTATAAAATATTTATTTTTGGTCGGTGAATATTCGGTTGGTCGTGGAATATTCTTGCTGTGGGGGAATATTCGTACGACGACGCAGCCTTGTGTGGGCCCATAACGGAAAGCGATTGGATGGAAAAAACGACAAGTATAAGTTGTTTATAAATAACGGCGTAGTTGTTACCGTTAATACTGTTGGAATACCCGGTGGTTAAAATACAGTAGCACACGGTATTGCACCAATTATTGATTCTTACGTAAGAAGGCACTACTCAATAATTGTTACAGTAGTTATTATTCAATATTTTATTTTATTGATTCAATAATTGCTGCGTTGATATTTTATATTATTGTTGTTTCAATAATTGTTGCTGCACAGTATTTTCATTTATCAGATCAATAATTCATATTATTTGAATAATATTATTAGATAACATTATTGGCAATGTCTAGAAAGTTCTGTCTAAGGAGAGGTTTGGTCATCTAATTGCGCGCCAGTAAGGAGAAATCCTTATTGGAAAGCCCCCTCTTTCCTGGGAACGGCCTGGTTGTCATAAATGTGATTCTGTAATATTATTTGTGAATAATTAATTATTGATTCATATGATAAGGAAATATTAATTTTATGTGGATATAAATGAGGGATATATTTTTGTGGTTAAAAATGAAGGAGTTAATGTTGAGGTGTTTTATCAGTATTTTTATCGGAATGGAGGTATTAAAAAATCAAATCAGGGTTTTTGAGAAATATTGCGGGTGTTATAATTTTTAATCCGACCGTTGGATCGTGGTAATTTTTGGATATGTTATACATATATAAGTTGAGTATATGTCCACAAATTTTGAACCGTTAAAAATGAACGTATGATTTATTATGAATTTTACAAGATGACTGGTTCAGAAATTGTTGAATTTTCGGAGTTTATCATTTTGGTGGAAAATTCTAGAATTGGTGGGCCCCACTTGTGGTTGGTGAAGAAATGTGCTGAATTATATTTCAAATGTGGTAGGTGGGAATAGTAGCAGGTAAAGCCATCAGGTTGCAGGTCAAACCTACCAAAATTTTCCTATAAATAGAGGGCTAAGTTAGAATTGAAAATTACACCAGAAACAAGTTTTCTCTCTTTCTCTCTCTAGATTATTGAGTGTATTTTGTGAGTATTTAGATACTTTGAGAGTTTCTATTCATCAGAGCAAGTTTCTTTCAGCCTTATACCGGTATTCCGACCAGAAGTACTGATATTTTGAGGTAAGGGATATTATTTTCTTCTTAATGATATTATTTTCTTCAATATCATTATGCTGAAATATTGATATGAGTTTTTATCAAATTTGGAACTTTTCGTGTCGGGGGTTACTATTCACGTATACGGCACTATTCACGTATACGGCACTATTCACGAATACGGCACTATTCACCGAAAAATAAAATTTTCCCTTTTTGTCCAAGATGTCTATTATGGTTACTATCTTTGATTGTATCCATGTTTTGATCTTTATTTTTGAATTCTGCTTCACAATTGATTATTATGAAGTATTATTGATCTTGGATAAACTGTTATACGAATCCCTACTATTTGTCCTTCTGTCTCATTGGATTCGTTCTCTTTAAGATATTTTTCATCATCCTCAGTCCTAAATGATGATACAAATGAATATCTTTGGCCTGTAGTGCAAAGATGTATAATTACTTGATGAATATCTTTGGCCTGTAGTGCAAAGATGAACAGGTGTTGAGATGAACATGACCGACTGATGATACAAATGAATATCTTTGGCCTGTAGTGCAAAGATGAATATTTGGTTAAAGATGATTATTAATTGATGTTACAGGGATAAAATATTGATGATGGACTTTTAAATCTTAGAAGATAGTAGAATTCTTTCTCTACTTGACTCTTCTAATGGTTTGTTGTTTCCGCTGCAGTTGTTGATCTAAAACTTGTTGTCGATTATATTTTATCAGATTTTTCCCTGTTGAAGACTAACGATAATTTGTTGTATATTATCTTAGTCATAATATTCTTTACTGGGCTAGTTGAGCTCACCCTTTTCCTTTTTGTTCCATTTTTCTTCTCAGGAGGTGAGAACATAGCAGGATCTAGTCGGGGTATGGAGTAATGGTTCTAGAAAGATGTATTAGCAGTCCTCACTATTTCTGTAAAATAGTGTTTGAATAATTGTAATGAGGATTTATTTGAGTGTGGATATTGTCTAGAAGACAATATTTGTATTTAAACTCACAGTATGTGTTGTCGTATTTTGCACGACAATTGTATTATTGAAGTTGTAGTTTGCTTTCTATACCATGTATTTGGCGACTCAGAATGGGTGTTGTATACCTATTCTGGGGGCGTCACAGTTGGTATCAGAGCTTAGGGATATGATCCCTGGCTGAGATGTGAGACAAGAACTAGGAGGGGAGAGACGGGGAATTCCTTCGCTAGTATGACCTGACTAAGTTTATTTGGTGTTTATTTGGTCGGTCAGAGTATAGGGATAATATATGACATGACTATTAACCCTTGTTTTATGGCAGTATTTAAGAATGGCAGCTGAGAACGTTAATAATGGAGTAAATCAGACCGTGGAGACACCTTTGATCACTACCCAGGGGAACGTGCAACAGGAAGGCAATATTCCTCCTGTAAACAACGTTACCGAGCAAACGATGAATGATGGAATGTTTAGGAGCTTTTTGCAGTTCATGCAAAATCAGACGAGGGAGACTCGTGTGCAGAATACGGGTGGAAATGATAACAACGCGCGGTTTGTCACAGCTAAGCAGTTCAAAGAATTGGGACCACCAGAATTTAAGGGAAAGCCGGATCCGATCATGGCGGAAACGTGGGTCAAGCAAATTACCAAGATATTTGATGTCTTGGGATGCACGGAGGAACAGAAGGTTCCATTCGCCACATTTATGTTCCGCGGTGAGGCAGACTACTGGTGGGAGTCTGTGAAGCGTACCCAGCCTGACGCACTCAACATGTCCTGGGAAACATTTCAAAAACTGTTCAATGACAAGTACTTTCCTGAAAGTATTCGTCATATGAAGGAGGTTGAGTTTATTAGACTGGAACAAAACAACATGACGGTGTCCCAGTACGAGGCGAAGTTTGCAGAGTTATCCAGGTTTGCACCTCATTTGGTCGAAAATGAGGAACGAATGACGCGGATGTTTCTGAGAGGTTTAAAACCTGAGATTCGTCAATACCTTATCTCTCATAAATTTTCTCTGTATTCAGACGTTGTCAACAGGGCCCAATTATTAGAGAGAGATAATGAGTATACTCAACCGAGGGACCACAACCAGGGTCATACCGGTGACAGCAATCATCAGAGCGATGATAACCAACGAGGAGGGAAAAATACGAACAAAGGCGGTAACCACTCGGGTGGTCATCGTGGCCATGATAATAGGAGAGGTGAGTCAAGTGGAAATTTCAGAAAGAGGAGATTCAACAATGACGGGAAGACATCAGCACCAGCACCAGCACCAACAACAAATTTTAGGGGAGGAGAACGACCGCCAGTTAGATGTTACAAATGCGGGAAAGAGGGACATATCAGCCCAAACTGTCCACAACAATCCAAGGTGTGTTACAACTGTGGGAAGGAAGGCCACATCGCTCGAGATTGTACTATAGCGAAACCAAGTTCAGCGGGAGTGGTGATTCCAAGGGCTGTCCCGGATAAGGCGAAATCAGCGGTTCCTGGAAGAGCGTTTGTCGTTACTGGCCAAAACGCGAGAAACCCGAACGAGGTGATCACGGGTAAGCTAATCTTGAATTCTTACGAAGTTTATACTTTACTAGATACCGGTTCTACCCATTCTTTTATCTCTCCTGCTTGTGCTCAACGTTTAAACTTGACTCCGGAGAAATTGGACTTTAACTTATCTGTTGAAACTCCGTTGGGTGAAACCTTCGTTACATCTACAGTTTATAAATCTTGCATGATCCAAGTTGGCGCTATCACATTACCTGTTGATATTATCTCTTTAAAGATACTTGCTTTTGATGTGATTTTAGGAATTGATTGGTTAACCACTCATCATGCTAAAATTGATTGTTTTCGTAAGGTTGTTAGTTTTCATATTCCTAACCAACCTGTCATACGAATTCAAACTACTAAACCACTAAAATCAGTCACTGTCATATCGAGCCACAAAGCTATTCGTTTATTGAAAAACGGATGTCAAGCTTTCTTAGCCCATGTTATGGATTTGAACAAAGACAAGTCAGATTTGAATAATATTTCTATTGTTAGAGAATTTTCCGATGTATTTCCTGAAGAACTTCCCGGTCTACCCCCGGAACGAGAAATTGAATTCTTTATTGACCTTGAACCCGGTACAAAGCCCATTTCTAAAACCCCATATCGAATGGCTCCTATTGAACTTCAGGAGTTAAAAGTCCAACTACAGGAGTTGTTGGACATCGGTTTTATTCGTCCTAGTACGTCTCCTTGGGGTGCTCCTGTTTTATTCGTAAAGAAGAAAGACGGGAGTATGCGACTTTGTATTGACTATCGAGAATTGAACCATGTCACCATCAAGAATAGGTATCCGCTACCTCGCATTGATGACCTGTTTGACCAGTTGCAAGGAGCACAATTCTTTTCAAAGATCGATCTTCGTTCTGGATATCATCAGCTGAAGATTAAAACTGAGGATATTCCAAAGACTGCCTTCAGAACTCGGTACGGGCATTATGAATTCTTAGTAATGTCTTTTGGATTGACTAATGCTCCTGCTGCCTTCATGGATATGATGAACCGTGTATTCAAAGAATATTTGGATCAGTTCGTTGTTGTCTTTATTGATGACATCCTCATCTATTCCAAAAGCCGTGAAGATCATGAGCGCCATTTGAAGCTGGTACTGCAAAGGCTTCGTGAAAACAAGCTATATGCCAAACTGAAGAAATGCGAGTTCTGGCTTGAGGAAGTAGCATTCCTTGGGCACGTGGTGTCAAAACATGGAGTATCTGTCGACCCGGCGAAGATTGAAGCCATACAAAGTTGGGAGCAACCGAAGTCGGTAACCGAAGTACGTAGCTTTCTGGGCTTAGCTGGTTATTATCGGAGATTTGTGGAAGGATTTTCTCGAATCGCTACTCCGTTAACTCAGCTGACTCGGAAAGATACAAAATTCGTATGGAGTGAGGAATGCGAGAAGAGTTTCCAAGAACTCAAGAGGAGACTCATTTCGGCACCTGTTTTGACAATACCATCTGGTTCGGATGGATTTGTTATCTACAGCGATGCTTCAGGCAAAGGGTTAGGATGTGTTCTCATGCAACATGGGAAAGTCATAGCCTATGCCTCACGACAACTCAAAGAATATGAGAGGAATTATCCTACTCATGATTTGGAGTTGGCAGCAGTCGTTTTTGCGTTGAAGATCTGGAGACACTACCTTTATGGGGAGAAAGTGGAGATCTATACAGATCATAAAAGCCTCAAATATTTCTTCACCCAAAAGGAACTCAACATGCGGCAACGACGTTGGCTTGAGCTGTTGAAAGATTACGATCATACCATCCAATACCATCCTGGAAAAGCAAACGTAGTAGCTGACGCATTGAGTAGAAGATCATATGCGGGTACGAGTGCAATGTTTTTAACACAAAGGCCCATTTTGTATGACTTGCAAAGGATGGAGATAGAGATGAAGGCTCCAAGTACCCACATGATGATATCAAATATACGAGTAGAACCGACTTTAATCGATAAAGTTAAAGCTGCTCAAGCTACGGATATAGAGCTGATGCGTATGAAGAAGAAAGTGCAAGAAGGTGCTATTCCAGAAGCAAGAATCGATGAAGAAGGAATACTTCGAGTCAACTCCAGACTTTGTGTTCCTAACGATTTTGACTTGAAGCATAGAATAATGATGGAGGCACACAACACACCGTTTGTAATCCATCCTGGGAGTACCAAAATGTATCACGATCTTCGACATACATTTTGGTGGAGCAATATGAAAAGAGAGATCGCGGAGTTTATCTCGAGATGTTTAACTTGTCAACGTGTAAAAGCGGAGCATCAAGTACCAAAGGGTCCATTGCAACCACTTGAGATTCCGAAATGGAAGTGGGAACACATTACTATGGATTTTGTTACGGGTCTTCCCAAGGTTTCTCAAGGCATAGATGCGATTTGGGTTATTGTTGATAGATTAACCAAGTCCGCTCATTTCTTGCCGATACGTGAGACTTATTGTAAGACCCCGAATTTTATGAAATAAAAGTATTCAATTTTTCTTATAATTACTATTCAGTAAATGGTTAAATTGATAAAAGTTTAAAGTTATGGGTGAAATATGAAATTTTTTTCAAAATAAGCAAGTGGTTATAAAATAATCATTGTTGTCGGGGAATATTCGTTTGGTCGTGGAATATTCTTTCTGTCGGAGAATATTCGTACGACGGCGCAGCTATTTGTGGGCCCCATAACGAATAACTGTCGGGTGAAGAAAAACGACAAATTTGAGTTTTTACAAATAATGGCGTAGTTGTTACCGTTAACACTGTTGAAATACCCGGTGGTTAAAATACAGTAATACGCGTTATTGCACAGTAGCACACGGTATTGCACAATATTTTTGAAATTATTGATTCTTACGTAAGAAGGCACTACTCAATAATTGTTACAGTAATTACTGTTCAATATTTTATTATTGATTCAATAATTGCTGCATTGATATTTTATATTATTGTTGTTTCAATAATTGTTGCTGCACAGTATTTTCCATTATCAGATCAGTAATTCATATTATTTAAATAATATTATTAGATAGCATTATTGACAATGTCTAGAAAGTTCTGTCTAAGGAGAGGTTTGGTCATCTAATTGCGCGCTAGTAAGAAAAAATCCTTATTGGAAAGCCCCCTCTTTCCTGGGAACGACCTGGTTGTCATAAATGTGATTCTGTAATATTATTTGTGAATAATTAATTATTGATTCATATGATAAGAAAATATTTATTTTATGTGGATATAAATGAGGGATATATTTTTGTGGTTAAAAAATGAAGGAGTTAATGTTGAGATTTTTATCCGTATTTTTGTCGGAATGGAGGTATTAAAAATCAGGGTTTTTGAGATATTTTGCGGGGGTTATAATTTTTAATCCGACCGTTGGATCGTGGTAATTTTTGGATATGTTATACATATATAAGTTGAGTATATGCCCACAAATTTTGAACCGTTAAAAATGAACGTATGATTTGTTATGAATTTTACGAGATGACTGGTTCAGAAATTGTTAAATTTTTGGAGTTTATCATTTTGGTAGAAAATTCTAGAATTGGTGGGCCCCACTTGTGGTTGGTGAAGAAATGTGCTGAATTATATTTCAAATGTGGTGGGTGGAAATAGTAGCAGGTAAAGCCATCAGGTTGCAGGTCAAACCTACCAAAATTTTCCTATAAATAGAGGGCTAAGTTAGAATTAAAAATCACACCAGAAACATAAGCTTTCTCTCTTTCTCTCTCTATATTATGAAGCATATTTTGTGAGTTTTTAGATACTTGGTGAGTTGCTATTCATCAGTGCAAGTTTCCTTCAGCATCATATCCGATATCCAGTCAGAAGTACTGCTCTTTTGAGGTAAGGGATAGTAAGGGATATTAAGGGATTTTAAGGGTTGTTATGATTTTCAGTTTCGTAATTTTTCTGAACTTCAAAAATTCTGGAAAAATTTGAAATGATATTTTGATGAGTTTTATTGATTGTGTCCAAAAATGGTGATTTTTGGATGTATAGATTGAGAGTTATGAATTTTATGAGAAAAGACTATTTTAAAAGTAACCGCTTATAATTCCTTGTGGTTAACTCCAAAATTGATGAAATTTTTATTGGGAGTACATGTGTAAGATAAAAGTATACTCTGTAAATTTCAGAATTTTTGGACAAAAGTATAATTTTTGATAAATGTCTAAATATTCGGTGGTTTTGGCCATATGAAAAATAGTAAATGAGTTTTAAAAATTCTGAGAAAAATATATGTTCAATATTGGACTATATTATGCTAAATCCCAGAAAAGAAATATTTTTGGAACTGATTTTTGATTTTTCATGAAAATAGACTAGTTATGAGTAAATGAATTAAATATGTTATGTGAAGTAAGAAAATTGGAAAATAGGATTTTATGGCTTGAGAATCCTATATGAGGTATATGCAGATTTTTGATGAGGGTTTTGATTATTGGTGATAAAATCTTATGAGTTTGGTATTTTAGAATGATTAAATGCATTATTTAGTAAAGTGTAAACAATTTAAATAAATTGTTTATAAGCTTAAGAAATATTATTCTTTCAATATCATTATACCGAAATACTGGTATAGATTTTATTGTGGAATTTCTATCTTTTGTGTCGAGTTTACTATTTATGAGTTACTATTCATGAGTTACTATTCACGAGTTACTATTCACGATAAAAATTGGTTTCTTTTTTCTAACCAAATTATAGTTGAGTTATGAATATTACTCTTAAGATTAAATCTATATGTTGATTATATTGATTTTATTATCATATATAACATTTTTATAACCCTGATGTTGAAATTCTCTTTCTCTAGAGTGTAAAGATGGGTAGATTATTGGTATGATCATGACTAGGGTTCTCTTTGGCCTGTAGTGCAAAGTTGAATTGTGACTGGTATGATCATGACCATTGAATTTATAAGTGAATATCTTTAGCTTAAGTGCAAAGGTGAATTGATCAACATGGTTATAATTATTGTTTATATAAATTCTGAAATGATTATATATTTCTTTGAGATATTAATATCTTGGCCTGTAGTGCAAAGATGAAATATGATGAATATCTTTGGCCTGTAGTGCAAAGATGAATTGTTGATGAATATCTTTGGCCCGTAGTGCAAAAGATGACATGTTGTTGAATATCTTTGGCTAGTAGTGCAAAGATGAACAGATGTTGAGATAAACATGACCAACTGGTGATACAAATGAATATCTTTGGACGTAGTGCAAAGATGAAGTTATTAGTATGATTATGAACAGGAAATGTGATTTGGTGTAACCATGATCTTTGATGTTTCAGGTAAAGATAGGTGATGAAAATTATCATCGTCCTGGGTGAGAAGAAAAATTTAGAACACAATTATGATTATGAGTTATTCATATGATTGTGGAAAGGAACTGTTGAGTGATGTTACAGGATAAAACATTGTTGGTGGATTTTTAACATGGAGAAGATAATAGACTTTATAGTCTATTTGACTCTTCTAATGGATTGCTCGTTCCGCTGCAACTATGGTTGAAATTTTTATCATTTACCATATGTTCTAAATCTCTGATTTATTATTGATGAAGGCTATTGATAATTTAATTATCTTTAGTCATGATATTCTTTACTGGGCTAGTTGTGCTCACCCTTTTGCTTCACAATTCCTTTCAGGTAATAAGAGTGTAGCTGGGTCGAGCGAGGGTAACGGGGAAATAGAACAATGGTCTCTAGCTGTGGATGTTCTCCCGAAGCAGTATAGAAAAGTTCATTTAGTAGTTATATTTGGTGAATCCAATAGGGTAAGGTGTACCCAACGTTGGAAGGGTGGTTTTGCCACTATCATACAAGATGTCTAACGACATACAACCTCGTGTCATCATAAGACAGGGATGTGCTCATCCACTTGCTGAGTATATATACGAGCACTACCTATATAATCTTGGTGTTTGTTTAAAGTATAATTCTCAATTAGAGACAGTAGAGATAATGATATGTCAAGAGAAGACTCACCATTGGGAAGAATATGATAGTAATCTTCTCGTTTTTCTTTGGGGTCTATTGGGTCAACCAAGGATAATTCTGTGGCCATATGATATCTATCATAACCTAGACGCGTGGCCTCCCATGTACGAAGGTTTCCTTGAGCACTTCCCAAAGATTCTAATTTCTAAAACAGTTTTTGACTATACCTTTATGTAAGGTGTTATTGTGAGGTGATGTCCACGGTTGGAACATGAGTCACATTTGGTATATATTTGTATCCAAACTCACAGCATATGTGTTGTTGTATTTTGCACGACAATTGTTGTAATAAAGTTGTAGTTGTTTTCTGTACCATGTATTTGACGACTCAGAATGGGTTGGTGGAATGAACCTATTTTGGGGTCGTCACAGTTGGTATCAGAGCTATAAGTAAGAGCCGAGCCTCTCGCTGGTGACTTCCTGTTGATGGGGGATGCACCGAAGCCGACTCTCCGTAGGGGACGCCGCGCGGTGGCAAACTGATAGGTATCAATGTAAGGTGTGACATAGGTTGGTGTCCAGAGTCACAGTTGTATCAGAGCTTAGGGATATGATCTTTGGTGGAGATCGGGGAATATAACTAGGAGGGGAGAGATGCGTAAATCCTTCGCTAGTGTGTCCTACCTAAGCTTATTTGTTGGTTAGTCATAATATTGGGATATTATGTGATATGTTAATTTGTTTAATTAACCCTTATTTTATGGCAGTATTTGAGAATGGCAGCTGAGAATGCTAACAATGGAGTGAATGAGACTGTGGGGATACTCTCTAATCACTAACCATGATAATGTGATGTCAGACGAAGAAGGAATTAGAGATATCTATGTGGTGAGTGAAGAATTGATAGTTGCACCCGAGATAGTCGCAGAGGTAACAGCTGAGACTGAGGAAGAAGAGGAAGAAGAAGTACCAGAGGAGAGTTTATTAGAGGTATTATATGATCAAAATGTAGAATTTCAAAATCGTATTCATGAGTTAGAAGAGCAGGCAGAAGAACGACAGGCGGTCGTGGAACAAAAGGATGCAACAATTCAAGCTTGTGTTACCCGATATGTGATGCTTGAACAGAAGCATTCTTTGGCAGAGTATAAGATGATAAAAATGGAATCTGAGCTGAAAGAAGAAAAAATTGAACGAGTGAGAATAAGTGATGCATGGGCAAAAGCCGCACGACACGTGGATATTGTGGAAAAGATGTTCGATCTAAGAAGGCTAAAATAGATGATATGAATTTCTCTTTTTTGGAAAGCAATTGGGAGAACCCAACATCGAGTTTTGAATTACCCTGTACATAGCGGTCAACCTGAATCCGATATGGATCGAAGATTGATGATTCAGATCATGAATGAGGAGTACGAAGAGGCAGTTGAGGGAGGAATATGTCCTATAGAAAGTATATTCCAACGGTAATGATGACGCCAAATGCTGCTCCAGACAAGTCAAAGCCGAGTAGTTCGAGGGATGGCGGTTGTCATGACTTCCCAACAAATGAGGAACCCAAATGAAGTTATCATGGGAGATGAGCAATGGAGAAATCATGATGATCTGAGAGATAGAATCTGAAATGGAAGCAAGGTATTCTCAACTCTTCGAAATACCAGGTACGTAAATTTCGGGGACGAAATTTCATAAGGAGGGGAGATTGTAAGACCCCGAATTTTATGAAATAAAAGTATTCAATTTTTCTTATAATTACTATTCAGTAAATGGTTAAATTGATAAAAGTTTAAAGTTATGGGTGAAATATGAAATTTTTTCAAAATAAGCAAGTGGTTATAAAATAATCATTGTTGTCGGGGAATATTCGTTTGGTCGTGGAATATTCTTTCTGTCGGAGAATATTCGTACGACGGCGCAGCTATTTGTGGGCCCCATAACGAATAACTGTCGGGTGAAGAAAAACGACAAATTTGAGTTTTTACAAATAACGGCGTAGTTGTTACCGTTAACACTGTTGGAATACCCGGTGGTTAAAATACAGTAATACGCGTTATTGCACAGTAGCACACGGTATTGCACAGTATTTTTGAATTATTGATTCTTACGTAAGAAGGCACTACTCAATAATTGTTACAGTAATTACTGTTCAATATTTTATTTTATTGATTCAATAATTGCTACGTTGAAATTTTATATTATTGTTGTTCAATAATTGTGTGCACAGTATTTTCCATTATCAGATCAATAATTCATATTATTTTGAATAATATTATTAGATAGCATTATTGGCAATGTCTAGAAAGTTCTGTCTAAGGAGAGGTTTGGTCATCTAATTGCGCGCTAGTAAGGAAAAATCTTATTGGAAAGCCCCCTCTTTCCTGGGAACGGGCCTGGTTGTCATAAATGTGTATTCTGTAATATTATTTGTGAATAATTAATTTATTGATTCATATGATAAGAAAATATTTATTTTATGTGGATATAAATGAGGGATATATTTTTGTGGTTAAAATGAAGGAGTTAATGTTGAGGTTTTTATCAGTATTTTTGTCGGAATGGAGGTATTAAAAATCAGGGTTTTTGAGATATTTTGCGGGGGTTATAATTTTTAATCCGACCGTTGGATCGTGGTAATTTTTGGATATGTTATACATATATAAGTTGAGTATATGCCCACAAATTTTGAACGTTAAAATGAACGTATGATTTGTTATGAATTTTACGAGATGACTGGTTCAGAAATTGTTGAATTTTTGGAGTTTATCATTTTGGTGGAAAATTCTAGAATTGGTGGGCCCCACGTTGTTGGTTGGTGAGAAATGTGCTGAATTATATTTCAAATGTGGTGGGTGGGAATAGTAGCAGGTAAAGCCATCAGGTTGCAGGTCAAAACCTACCAAAATTTTCTATAAATAGAGGGCTAAGTTAGAATTGAAAATCACACCAGAAACATAAGCTTTCTCTCTTTCTCTCTCTAGATTATTGAGCATATTTTGTGAGTTTTTAGATACTTGGTGAGTTGCTATTCATCAGTGCAAGTTTCCTTCAGCATCATATTCCGATATCAGTCAGAAGTACTGCTCTTTTGAGGTAAGGGATAGTAGGGATATTAAGGGATTTTAAGGGTTGTTATGATTTTCAGTTTCGTAATTTTTCTGAACTTCAAAAATTCTGGAAAAATTTGAAATGATATTTTGATGAGTTTTCTTGATTGTGTCCAAAAATGGTGATTTTTGGATGTATAGATTGAGAGTTATGAATTTTATGAGAAAAGACTATTTTAAAAGTAACCGCTTATAATTCCTTGTGGTTAACTCCAAAATTGATGAAATTTTTATTGGGAGTACATGTATATGATAGAAGTATACTCTGTAAATTTCAGAATTTTTGGACAAAAGTACAATTTTTGATAAATGTCTAAATATTCGGCTTTTTTGGCCATATGAAAAATAGTAAATGACTTTTAAAAATTCTGAGAAAAAATATATGTTCACTATTGGACTATATTATGCTAAATCCCAGAAAAAGAAATATTTTTGGAACTGATTTGGTATTTTTCATGAAAATAGTCTAGTTATGAGTAAATGAATTAAATATGTTTTGTGAAGTAAGAAAAATGGAAAAATAGGATTTTATGGCTTGAGAATCCTATATGAGGTATATGCAGATTTTTGATGAGGGTTTTGGTTATTGATGATAAAAATTTAGAGTTGGATTATTTTAGATGATTAAATGCATTAATTAGTAAAGTGTAAACAATTTAAATAAATTGTTTATAAGCTTAAGAAATGTTATTCTTTCAATATCATTATACCGAAATATTGGTATAGATTTTATTGTGGAATTTCTATCTTTTTGTGTCGAGTTTACTATTCATGAGTTACTATTCATGAGTTACTATTCGAGTTACTATTCACGAAAAAAATTGTTTCTTTTTCTAACCAAATTATAGTTGATTTATGAATATTACTCTTAGATTAAATCTATATGTTGATCATATGATTTTATTATCATATATAACATTTTTATAACCCTGATGTTGAAATTCTCTTTCACTGGAGTGTAAAGATGGGTAGATTATTGGTATGATCATGACTAGGGTTCTCTTTGGGCCAGTAGTGCAAAGTTGAATTGTGACTGGTATGATCATGACCATTGAATTTATAATTGAATATCTTTAGCTTAAGTGCAAAGGTGAATGATCAACATGGTTATAATTATTGTTTATATAAATTCTGAAATGATTATATATTTCTTTGAGATATGAATATATTTGGCCTGTAGTGCAAAGATGAATTGTTGATGAATATCTTTGGCCTGTAGTGCAAAGATGAATTGTTGATGAATATCTTTGGCCGTAGTGCAAAGATGACTGTTGTTGAATATCTTTGGCCCGTAGTGCAAAGATGAACAGATGTTGAGATAAAATGTAACTGGTGATACAGGTGATACAAATGAATATCTTTGGCCGTAGTGCAAAGATGGAAGTTATTAGTATGATTATGAACAGGAAATGTGATTTGGTGTAACCATGATCTTTGATGTTTCAGGTAAAGATAGGTGATGAAAATTATTCTTCGTCCTGGATGAAGAGGAATTTTAGAAACTACAGTTATGATTATGAGTTATTCATATGATTGTGGAAAGAACTGTTGATTGATGTTACAGGGATAAAATATTGTTGGTGGATTTTTAACATGGAGAAGATAATAGACTTTATAGTCTATTTGACTCTTCTAATGGATTGCTCGTTCCGCTGCAACTATGGTTGAAATTTTTATCATTTACCATATGTTCTAAATCTCTGATTTATTATTGATGAAGGCTATTGATAATTTAATTATCTTTAGTCATGATATTCTTTACTGAGCTAGTTGTGCTCACCCTTTTGCTTCACAATTCCTTTCAGGTAATAAGAGTGTAGCTGGGTCGAGCGGGGGTAACGGGGAAATAGAACGGTGGTTCTAGCTGTGGATTTTCCGAAAGCAGTATAGAAAAGTTATTAGTAGTATATTTGGTGAATCCAATTGGGTAAGGTGTACCCAACGTTGGAAGGGTGGTTTGCCACTATCATACAAGATGTCTAACGACATACAACCTCGTGTCATCATAAGACAGGGATTGTGCTCATCCACTTGCTGAGTATATATACGAGGCACTACCTATATAATCTTGGTGTTTGTTTGAAGTATAATTCTCAATTAGAGACAGTGGAGATAATGATATGTCAAGAGAAAGACTCACCATTGGGAAGAATATGATAGTAATCTTCTCGTTTTTCTTTGGGGTCTATTGGGTCAACCAAGGATAATTCTGTGGCCATATGATATCTATCATAACCTAGACGCGTGGCCTCCCATGTACGAAGGTTTCCTTGAGCACTTCCCAAAGATTCTAATTTCTAAAACAGTTTTGACTATACCTTTATGTAAGGTGTCATTGTGAGGTGATGTCCACGGTTGGAACATGAGTCACATTTGGTATTATTGTATCCAAACTCACAGCATATGTGTTGTTGTATTTTGCACGAAATTGTTGTAATAAAGTTGTAGTTGTTTTCTGTACCATGTATTTGACGACTCAGAATGGGTTGGATGGAATGGACCTATTTTGGGGTCGTCACAGTGGTATCAGAGCTATAAGTAAAGAGCCCGAGCCTATCGGCTGGTGACTTTCTGTTGATGGGGGATTCACCGAAGCAGACTCTCGTAGGGGACGACAGTTCTGCGGTGGAAATGATAGGTATTCAATGTAAGGTGATGACATAGGTTGGTGTCCAGATGTCACAGTTGGTATCAGAGTTAGGGATATGATCTTGGTGGAGATAGGGGAATATACTAGGAGGGGAG
>CM029020.1:9504717-9617302 GCA_016801055.1 Panax notoginseng
ATCAATAATTCATATTATTTGAATAATATTATTAGATAGCATTATTGGCAAATGTCTAGAAAGTTCTGTCTAAGGAGAGGTTTGGTCATCTGATTGCCCGCTAGAAAGGAGAAATCCTTATTGGAAAACCTCCTCTTTCCTGGAACTGCCTGGTTTGTCATATTGGTGATTCAGTAATATTATTTGTGAATAATTAATTATTGATCTATATGATAATAAATATATATTTGATGTGGTTATAAATGAAGGAATTAATGTTGAGGTTATTTTATCAGTATTTTATCGGATTGGAGGTATTCAAAGATCAAATCAGTGTTCTTACAGCTTTATTGTGTGAGTTATAAATTTTTAATCTGACTGTTAATCATTGTGATTTTTGGATATGTTATACATATATATAGTTGAGTATACTTTCACAAATTTTGAACCGTAAAAATGAACGAATGATTTGTTATGAATTTTAAGAGGTGACTACTGATTTGGAAATTAGGTTTAATAAATGAATTTGGTGGACCCACCTTTTGGTTATTGGGGAAGATGGCTGATTTTTGGTGGGTGGAATAATAGCAGGTAAAGCCATCATGTAGCAGGTCAAGTCTGCTTCGGCGTGCTAACATTTTCTATAAATTGAGGCTAAGTTAGAATTGAAAATCACACCAGAATTCATAAGTTTTCTCTCTTTTTCTCTCTAAAATATTGAGTGTATTTTGTGATTATTTAGATACTTGGTGAGTTGATATTTATCAGTGCAATTTCCTTCAGCGTCATATCCGATATCCAGTCTGAAGTGCTGCTCTTTTGAGTAAGGATAATAAGGAATAGTAAGGGATAGTAAGAGATGGTAAGGTAGTAAGAGGTGTTATATTCTTCTTAAAATGATATTTTTCTTTAATATCATTATACCAAAATGTTAGAATGAATTTTTTATCAAATTTAGAACTTTTTGAGTCGGGATTACTATTCACGTATACGACACTATTCATGTATATGGCACTCTTCTAATGGATTGCTCGTTCCGCTGCAACTATGGTTGAAATTTTTTATCATCTACCATATGTTCTAAATCTCTGATTTATTATTGATGAAGACTATGATAATTTATTTATCTTTAGTCATGATATTCTTTACTGGGCTAGGTTGTGCTCACCCTTCTGTTTCACAATTCCTTTCAGGTAATAAGAGTGTAGCTGGGTCGAGCGGGGGTAACAAGAGAATAAACTGTGATCATCATTTAGTAGTTATATTTGGTGAATAAAATAGGGTGAGGCGAACCCAACGTTGGAAGGGTGTTATTGTCACTATCATACAAGATATCTAATGACATACAACCTCTGTCCATCATAAGACAGGGTTGTGCTCATCCACTTGCTGAGTATATCTACGAGCACTACCTATATAATCTTGGTGTTTGTTTGAAGTATAATTCACGATTAAAGACAGTGGAGATAATGATAAGTCAAAAGAAGACTCACCATTGGAAGAATATGATATTAATCTTCTCGTTTTTCTTTGGGGACTATTGGGTCAAACCAAGGATAATTCTGTGGCCATATGATATCTATCATAACCTAGACGCATGGCCTCCCATGTACGAAGGTTTCCTTTGAGCACTTCCCAAAGATTCTAATTTCTAAAACATTTTTGACTATATTTTTATGTAAGTTGTCATTGTGAGTTGCTGTCCACGGTTGGGACATGAGTCACATTTGGTATATATTTGTATCCCAAACTCACAGCTTATGTGTTGTTGTATTTACATGACAATTGTTGTAATAAAGTTGTAGTTATTTTTTGTACCATGTATTTGGCGACTCAGAATAGGTTGGATGGAATGGACCTATTTTGGGGTCGTACACAGCTGAAGATGAGGAAAATACTTTTTTAAACCTTTGAGGCTTATAATTTTATTTTATAACTTGTTCGGTTATTTGAACACATAAATTCAAAAATTAAACCCGAACCCGAAAACCATATAATAAAACGGGGTAAACATAAATAACAAAAAATAACCGAATAATCGAAAAAATTCAGTTAAAAAAATTCGATTCACTTCGATTATTCGTTTTAAACCCTTTTTTTGCTCAGTCCTAGTCTCAATTCTCAACATGCACGTTAAATACTCTTTTATACTTATAGAATATTCTTGTCCTTGTAGTTAATAAAAGTTACGTACACGCATGTATGTTCGTATATTATACGAAATCAAGTTATCAACCCAAAGAAGAACTAAATAATTTAAGAAAGTGAATCCAAAATATTTTTTTTTATAGTGCATTTGGTAGCCAAACCTTTATAAAAAGGTAACCAATTTAGTTTTATTAGGTTACTAATTAATTATAAAAAATTTAAGAACAGTTTCCAAGTATATATTACTTAGATTTGTTTTCTTTAACATGTGTAACCATAAACAGTTTTATTGGTTTCTGCAATGGTCGCCTTCGGTATATTTTTTTTATAGTACAGTTGGTAGCCAAACTGTAAGACCCCAACTTATTAATGAATAAAATCAAATTTTCTCTAAATATTATTGTGAATAATAAGGGGTTAATTTGATATAATACTTTGGTTATGGGTGAAATGTGCAAATTTTGCAAAATAAGCAAGTGGTTATAAAATATTTATTTTTGGTCGGTGAATATTCGGTTGGTCGTGGAATATTCTTGCTGTGGGGAATATTCGTACGACGACGCAGCCTTGTGTGGGCCCCATAACGGAAAGCGATTGGATGGAAAAAACGACAAGTATAAGTTGTTTATAAATAACGGCGTAGTTGTTACCGTTAATACTGTTGGAATACCCGGTGGTTAAAATACAGTAGCACACGGTATTGCACCAATTATTGATTCTTACGTAAGAAGGCACTACTCAATAATTGTTACAGTAGTTATTATTCAATATTTTATTTTATTGATTCAATAATTGCTGCGTTGATATTTTATATTATTGTTGTTTCAATAATTGTTGCTGCACAGTATTTTCATTTATCAGATCAATAATTCATATTATTTGAATAATATTATTAGATAACATTATTGGCAATGTCTAGAAAGTTCTGTCTAAGGAGAGGTTTGGTCATCTAATTGCGCGCCAGTAAGGAGAAATCCTTATTGGAAAGCCCCCTCTTTCCTGGGAACGGCCTGGTTGTCATAAATGTGATTCTGTAATATTATTTGTGAATAATTAATTATTGATTCATATGATAAGGAAATATTATTTTATGTGGATATAAATGAGGATATATTTTTGTGGTTAAAAATGAAGGAGTTAATGTTGAGGTGTTTTATCAGTATTTTTATCGGAATGGAGGTATTAAAAAATCAAATCAGGGTTTTTGAGAAATATTGCGGGGTTATAATTTTTAATCCGACCGTTGGATCGTGGTAATTTTTGGATATGTTATACATATATAAGTTGAGTATATGTCCACAAATTTTGAACCGTTAAAAATGAACGTATGATTTATTATGAATTTTACAAGATGACTGGTTCAGAAATTGTTGAATTTTCGGAGTTTATCATTTTGGTGGAAAATTCTAGAATTGGTGGGCCCCACTTGTGGTTGGTGAAGAAATGTGCTGAATTATATTTCAAATGTGGTAGGTGGGAATAGTAGCAGGTAAAGCCATCAGGTTGCAGGTCAAACCTACCAAAATTTTCCTATAAATAGAGGGCTAAGTTAGAATTGAAAATTACACCAGAAACAAGTTTTCTCTCTTTCTCTCTCTAGATTATTGAGTGTATTTTGTGAGTATTTAGATACTTTGAGAGTTTCTATTCATCAGAGCAAGTTTCTTTCAGCCTTATACCGGTATTCCGACCAGAAGTACTGATATTTTGAGGTAAGGGATATTATTTTCTTCTTAATGATATTATTTTCTTCAATATCATTATGCTGAAATATTGATATGAGTTTTTATCAAATTTGGAACTTTTCGTGTCGGGGGTTACTATTCACGTATACGGCACTATTCACGTATACGGCACTATTCACGAATACGGCACTATTCACCGAAAAATAAAATTTTCCCTTTTTGTCCAAGATGTCTATTATGGTTACTATCTTTGATTGTATCCATGTTTTGATCTTTATTTTTGAATTCTGCTTCACAATTGATTATTATGAAGTATTATTGATCTTGGATAAACTGTTATACGAATCCCTACTATTTGTCCTTCTGTCTCATTGGATTCGTTCTCTTTAAGATATTTTTCATCATCCTCAGTCCTAAATGATGATACAAATGAATATCTTTGGCCTGTAGTGCAAAGATGTATAATTACTTGATGAATATCTTTGGCCTGTAGTGCAAAGATGAACAGGTGTTGAGATGAACATGACCGACTGATGATACAAATGAATATCTTTGGCCTGTAGTGCAAAGATGAATATTTGGTTAAAGATGATTATTAATTGATGTTACAGGGATAAAATATTGATGATGGACTTTTAAATCTTAGAAGATAGTAGAATTCTTTCTCTACTTGACTCTTCTAATGGTTTGTTGTTTCCGCTGCAGTTGTTGATCTAAAACTTGTTGTCGATTATATTTTATCAGATTTTTCCCTGTTGAAGACTAACGATAATTTGTTGTATATTATCTTAGTCATAATATTCTTTACTGGGCTAGTTGAGCTCACCCTTTTCCTTTTTGTTCCATTTTTCTTCTCAGGAGGTGAGAACATAGCAGGATCTAGTCGGGGTATGGAGTAATGGTTCTAGAAAGATGTATTAGCAGTCCTCACTATTTCTGTAAAATAGTGTTTGAATAATTGTAATGAGGATTTATTTGAGTGTGGATATTGTCTAGAAGACAATATTTGTATTTAAACTCACAGTATGTGTTGTCGTATTTTGCACGACAATTGTATTATTGAAGTTGTAGTTTGCTTTCTGTACCATGTATTTGGCGACTCAGAATGGGTGTTGTATACCTATTCTGGGGCGTCACAGTTGGTATCAGAGCTTAGGGATATGATCCCTGGCTGAGATGTGAGACAAGAACTAGGAGGGGAGAGACGGGGAATTCCTTCGCTAGTATGACCTGACTAAGTTTATTTGGTGTTTATTTGGTCGGTCAGAGTATAGGGATAATATATGACATGACTATTAACCCTTGTTTTATGGCAGTATTTAAGAATGGCAGCTGAGAACGTTAATAATGGAGTAAATCAGACCGTGGAGACACCTTTGATCACTACCCAGGGGAACGTGCAACAGGAAGGCAATATTCCTCCTGTAAACAACGTTACCGAGCAAACGATGAATGATGGAATGTTTAGGAGCTTTTTGCAGTTCATGCAAAATCAGACGAGGGAGACTCGTGTGCAGAATACGGGTGGAAATGATAACAACGCGCGGTTTGTCACAGCTAAGCAGTTCAAAGAATTGGGACCACCAGAATTTAAGGGAAAGCCGGATCCGATCATGGCGGAAACGTGGGTCAAGCAAATTACCAAGATATTTGATGTCTTGGGATGCACGGAGGAACAGAAGGTTCCATTCGCCACATTTATGTTCCGCGGTGAGGCAGACTACTGGTGGGAGTCTGTGAAGCGTACCCAGCCTGACGCACTCAACATGTCCTGGGAAACATTTCAAAAACTGTTCAATGACAAGTACTTTCCTGAAAGTATTCGTCATATGAAGGAGGTTGAGTTTATTAGACTGGAACAAAACAACATGACGGTGTCCCAGTACGAGGCGAAGTTTGCAGAGTTATCCAGGTTTGCACCTCATTTGGTCGAAAATGAGGAACGAATGACGCGGATGTTTCTGAGAGGTTAAAACCTGAGATTCGTCAATACCTTATCTCTCATAAATTTTCTCTGTATTCAGACGTTGTCAACAGGGCCCAATTATTAGAGAGAGATAATGAGTATACTCAACCGAGGGACCACAACCAGGGTCATACCGGTGACAGCAATCATCAGAGCGATGATAACCAACGAGAGGGAAAAATACGAACAAAGGCGGTAACCACTCGGGTGGTCATCGTGGCCATGATAATAGGAGAGGTGAGTCAAGTGGAAATTTCAGAAAGAGGAGATTCAACAATGACGGGAAGACATCAGCACCAGCACCAGCACCAACAACAAATTTTAGGGGAGGAGAACGACCGCCAGTTAGATGTTACAAATGCGGGAAAGAGGGACATATCAGCCCAAACTGTCCACAACAATCCAAGGTGTGTTACAACTGTGGGAAGGAAGGCCACATCGCTCGAGATTGTACTATAGCGAAACCAAGTTCAGCGGGAGTGGTGATTCCAAGGGCTGTCCCGGATAAGGCGAAATCAGCGGTTCCTGGAAGAGCGTTTGTCGTTACTGGCCAAAACGCGAGAAACCCGAACGAGGTGATCACGGGTAAGCTAATCTTGAATTCTTACGAAGTTTATACTTTACTAGATACCGGTTCTACCCATTCTTTTATCTCTCCTGCTTGTGCTCAACGTTTAAACTTGACTCCGGAGAAATTGGACTTTAACTTATCTGTTGAAACTCCGTTGGGTGAAACCTTCGTTACATCTACAGTTTATAAATCTTGCATGATCCAAGTTGGCGCTATCACATTACCTGTTGATCTTATCTCTTTAAAGATACTTGCTTTTGATGTGATTTTAGGAATTGATTGGTTAACCACTCATCATGCTAAAATTGATTGTTTTCGTAAGGTTGTTAGTTTTCATATTCCTAACCAACCTGTCATACGAATTCAAACTACTAAACCACTAAAATCAGTCACTGTCATATCGAGCCACAAAGCTATTCGTTTATTGAAAAACGGATGTCAAGCTTTCTTAGCCCATGTTATGGATTTGAACAAAGACAAGTCAGATTTGAATAATATTTCTATTGTTAGAGAATTTTCCGATGTATTTCCTGAAGAACTTCCCGGTCTACCCCCGGAACGAGAAATTGAATTCTTTATTGACCTTGAACCCGGTACAAAGCCCATTTCTAAAACCCCATATCGAATGGCTCCTATTGAACTTCAGGAGTTAAAAGTCCAACTACAGGAGTTGTTGGACATCGGTTTTATTCGTCCTAGTACGTCTCCTTGGGGTGCTCCTGTTTTATTCGTAAAGAAGAAAGACGGGAGTATGCGACTTTGTATTGACTATCGAGAATTGAACCATGTCACCATCAAGAATAGGTATCCGCTACCTCGCATTGATGACCTGTTTGACCAGTTGCAAGGAGCACAATTCTTTTCAAAGATCGATCTTCGTTCTGGATATCATCAGCTGAAGATTAAAACTGAGGATATTCCAAAGACTGCCTTCAGAACTCGGTACGGGCATTATGAATTCTTAGTAATGTCTTTTGGATTGACTAATGCTCCTGCTGCCTTCATGGATATGATGAACCGTGTATTCAAAGAATATTTGGATCAGTTCGTTGTTGTCTTTATTGATGACATCCTCATCTATTCCAAAAGCCGTGAAGATCATGAGCGCCATTTGAAGCTGGTACTGCAAAGGCTTCGTGAAAACAAGCTATATGCCAAACTGAAGAAATGCGAGTTCTGGCTTGAGGAAGTAGCATTCCTTGGGCACGTGGTGTCAAAACATGGAGTATCTGTCGACCGGCGAAGATTGAAGCCATACAAAGTTGGGAGCAACCGAAGTCGGTAACCGAAGTACGTAGCTTTCTGGGCTTAGCTGGTTATTATCGGAGATTTGTGGAAGGATTTTCTCGAATCGCTACTCCGTTAACTCAGCTGACTCGGAAAGATACAAAATTCGTATGGAGTGAGGAATGCGAGAAGAGTTTCCAAGAACTCAAGAGGAGACTCATTTCGGCACCTGTTTTGACAATACCATCTGGTTCGGATGGATTTGTTATCTACAGCGATGCTTCAGGCAAAGGGTTAGGATGTGTTCTCATGCAACATGGGAAAGTCATAGCCTATGCCTCACGACAACTCAAAGAATATGAGAGGAATTATCCTACTCATGATTTGGAGTTGGCAGCAGTCGTTTTTGCGTTGAAGATCTGGAGACACTACCTTTATGGGGAGAAAGTGGAGATCTATACAGATCATAAAAGCCTCAAATATTTCTTCACCCAAAAGGAACTCAACATGCGGCAACGACGTTGGCTTGAGCTGTTGAAAGATTACGATCATACCATCCAATACCATCCTGGAAAAGCAAACGTAGTAGCTGACGCATTGAGTAGAAGATCATATGCGGGTACGAGTGCAATGTTTTTAACACAAAGGCCCATTTTGTATGACTTGCAAAGGATGGAGATAGAGATGAAGGCTCCAAGTACCCACATGATGATATCAAATATACGAGTAGAACCGACTTTAATCGATAAAGTTAAAGCTGCTCAAGCTACGGATATAGAGCTGATGCGTATGAAGAAGAAAGTGCAAGAAGGTGCTATTCCAGAAGCAAGAATCGATGAAGAAGGAATACTTCGAGTCAACTCCAGACTTTGTGTTCCTAACGATTTTGACTTGAAGCATAGAATAATGATGGAGGCACACAACACACCGTTTGCAATCCATCCTGGGAGTACCAAAATGTATCACGATCTTCGACATACATTTTGGTGGAGCAATATGAAAAGAGAGATCGCGGAGTTTATCTCGAGATGTTTAACTTGTCAACGTGTAAAAGCGGAGCATCAAGTACCAAAGGGTCCATTGCAACCACTTGAGATTCCGAAATGGAAGTGGGAACACATTACTATGGATTTTGTTACGGGTCTTCCCAAGGTTTCTCAAGGCATAGATGCGATTTGGGTTATTGTTGATAGATTAACCAAGTCCGCTCATTTCTTGCCGATACGTGAGACTTATTGTAAGACCCCGAATTTTATGAAATAAATATTCAATTTTTCTTATAATTACTATTCAGTAAATGGTTAAATTGATAAAAGTTTAAAGTTATGGGTGAAATATGAAATTTTTTTCAAAATAAGCAAGTGGTTATAAAATAATCATTGTTGTCGGGGAATATTCGTTTGGTCGTGGAATATTCTTTCTGTCGGAGAATATTCGTACGACGGCGCAGCTATTTGTGGGCCCCATAACGAATAACTGTCGGGTGAAGAAAAACGACAAATTTGAGTTTTTACAAATAACGGCGTAGTTGTTACCGTTAACACTGTTGAAATACCCGGTGGTTAAAATACAGTAATACGCGTTATTGCACAGTAGCACACGGTATTGCACAGTATTTTTGAAATTATTGATTCTTACGTAAGAAGGCACTACTCAATAATTGTTACAGTAATTACTGTTCAATATTTTATTTTATTGATTCAATAATTGCTACGTTGAAATTTTATATTATTGTTGTTTCAATAATTGTTGCTGCACAGTATTTTCCATTATCAGATCAATAATTCATATTATTTGAATAATATTATTAGATAGCATTATTGGCAATGTCTAGAAAGTTCTGTCTAAGGAGAGGTTTGGTCATCTAATTGCGCGCTAGTAAGGAAAAATCCTTATTGGAAAGCCCCCTCTTTCCTGGGAACGGCCTGGTTGTCATAAATGTGATTCTGTAATATTATTTGTGAATAATTAATTATTGATTCATATGATAAGAAAATATTTATTTTATGTGGATATAAATGAGGGATATATTTTTGTGGTTAAAAATGAAGGAGTTAATGTTGAGATTTTTATCCGTATTTTTGTCGGAATGGAGGTATTAAAAATCAGGGTTTTTGAGATATTTTGCGGGGGTTATAATTTTTAATCCGACCGTTGGATCGTGGTAATTTTTGGATATGTTATACATATATAAGTTGAGTATATGCCCACAAATTTTGAACCGTTAAAAATGAACGTATGATTTGTTATGAATTTTACGAGATGACTGGTTCAGAAATTGTTGAATTTTCGGAGTTTATCATTTTGGTGGAAAATTCTAGAATTGGTGGGCCCCACTTGTGGTTGGTGAAGAAATGTGCTGAATTATATTTCAAATGTGGTGGGTGGAATAGTAGCAGGTAAAGCCATCAGGTTGCAGGTCAAACCTACCAAAATTTTCCTATAAATAGAGGGCTAAGTTAGAATTGAAAATCACACCAGAAACATAAGCTTTCTCTCTTTCTCTCTCTATATTATGAAGCATATTTTGTGAGTTTTTAGATACTTGGTGAGTTGCTATTCATCAGTGCAAGTTTCCTTCAGCATCATATCCGATATCCAGTCAGAAGTACTGCTCTTTTGAGGTAAGGGATAGTAAGGGATATTAAGGGATTTTAAGGGTTGTTATGATTTTCAGTTTCGTAATTTTTCTGATCTTCAAAAATTCTGGAAAAATTTGAAATGATATTTTGATGAGTTTTCTTGATTGTGTCCAAAAATGGTGATTTTTGGATGTATAGATTGAGAGTTATGAATTTTATGAGAAAAGACTATTTTAAAAGTAACCGCTTATAATTCCTTGTGGTTAACTCCAAAATTGATGAAATTTTTATTGGGAGTACATGTATATGATAGAAGTATACTCTGTAAATTTCAGAATTTTTGACAAAAGTACAATTTTTGATAAATGTCTAAATATTCGGCTTTTTGGCCATATGAAAAATAGTAAATGACTTTTAAAAATTCTGAGAAAAATATATGTTCACTATGGGACTATATTATGCTAAATCCCAGAAAAGAAATATTTTTGGAACTGATTTGGTATTTTTCATGAAAATGGTCTAGTTATGAGTAAATGAATTAAATATGTTATGTGAAGTAAGAAAATTGGAAAATAGGATTTTATGGCTTGAGAATCCTATATGAGGTATATGCAGATTTTTGATGAGGGTTTTGGTTATTGATGATGAAATCTTAAGAGTTGGCATTTTATGATGATTAAATGCATTAATTAGTAAAGTGTAAACAATTTAAATAAATTGTTTATAAGCTTAAGAAATATTATTCTTTCAATATCATTATACCGAAATATTGGTATAGATTTTATTGTGGAATTTCTATCTTTTTGTGTCGAGTTTACTATTTATGAGTTACTATTCATGAGTTACTATTCACGAGTTACTATTCACGATAAAAATTGGTTTCTTTTTCTAACCAAATTATAGTTGAGTTATGAATATTACTCTTGAGATTAAATCTATATGTTGATTATATTATTTTATTATCATATATAACATTTTTATAACCCTGATGTTGAAATTCTCTTTCACTGAGTGTAAAGATGGGTAGATTATTGGTATGATCATGACTAGGGTTCTCTTTGGCCTGTAGTGCAAAGTTGAATTGTGACTGGTATGATCATGACCATTGAATTTATAATTGAATATCTTTAGCTTAAGTGCAAAGGTGAATTGATCAACATGGTTATAATTATTGTTTATATAAATTCTGAAATGATTATATATTTCTTTGAGATATTAATATATTTGGCCTGTAGTGCAAATATGAATGTTGATGAATATCTTTGGCCTGTAGTGCAAAGATGAATTGTTGATGAATATCTTTGGCCCGTAGTGCAAAGATGACATGTTGTTGAATATCTTTGGCCAGTAGTGCAAAGATGAACAGATGTTGAGATAAACATGACCAACTGGTGATACAAATGAATATCTTTGGACGTAGTGCAAAGATGAAGTTATTAGTATGATTATGAACAGGAAATGTGATTTGGTGTAACCATGATCTTTGATGTTTCAGGTAAAGATAGGTGATGAAAATTATCTTCGTCCTGGATGAGAAGAGGAATTTAGAACTAATTATGATTATGAGTTATTCATATGATTGTGGAAAGGAACTGTTGATTGATGTTACAGGGATAAAATATTGTTGGTGGATTTTTAACATGGAGAAGATAATAGACTTTATAGTCTATTTGACTCTTCTAATGGATTGCTCGTTCCGCTGCAACTATGGTTGAAATTTTTATCATTTACCATATGTTCTAAATCTCTGATTTATTATTGATGAAGGCTATTGATAATTTAATTATCTTTAGTCATGATATTCTTTACTGAGCTAGTTGTGCTCACCCTTTTGCTTCACAATTCCTTTCAGGTAATAAGAGTGTAGCTGGGTCGAGCGAGGGTAACGGGAAATAGAACAGTGGTCTCTAGCTGTGGATGTTCTCCCGAAGCAGTATAGAAAAGTTCATTTAGTAGTTATATTTGGTGAATCCAATAGGGTAAGGTGTACCCAACGTTGGAAGGGTGGTTTGCCACTATCATACAAGATGTCTAACGACATACAACCTCGTGTCATCATAAGACAGGGATGTGCTCATCCACTTGCTGAGTATATATACGAGCACTACCTATATAATCTTGGTGTTTGTTTGAAGTATAATTCTCAATTAGAGACAGTAGAGATAATGATAAGTCAAGAGAAGACTCACCATTGGGAAGAATATGATAGTAATCTTCTCGTTTTTCTTTGGGGTCTATTGGGTCAACCAAGGATAATTCTGTGGCCATATGATATCTATCATAACCTAGACGCGTGGCCTCCCATGTACGAAGGTTTCCTTGAGCACTTCCCAAAGATTCTAATTTCTAAAACAGTTTTTGACTATACCTTTATGTAAGGTGTTATTGTGAGGTGATGTCCACGGTTGGAACATGAGTCACATTTGGTATATATTTGTATCCAAACTCACAGCATATGTGTTGTTGTATTTTGCACGACAATTGTTGTAATAAAGTTGTAGTTGTTTTCTGTACCATGTATTTGACGACTCAGAATGGGTTGGATGGAATGACCTATTTGGGGTCGTCACAGTTGGTATCAGAGCTATAAGTAAGAGCCGAGCCTCTCGCTGGTGACTTCCTGTTGATGGGGATGCACCGAAGCCAGACTCTCGTAGGGACGCCGTTCTGCGGTGGCAAACTGATAGGTATCAATGTAAGGTGCTGACATAGGTTGGTGTCCAGAGTCACAGTTGGTATCAGAGCTTGAGGGATATGATCTCTGGGGAGATCGGGAATATAACTAGGAGGGGAGAGATGCGTAAATCCTTCGCTAGTGTGTCCTACCTAAGCTTATTTGTTGGTTAGTCATAATATTGGGATATTATGTGATATGTTAATTTGTTTAATTAACCCTTATTTTATGGCAGTATTTGAGAATGGCAGCTGAGAATGCTAACAATGGAGTGAATGAGACTGTGGGGATACCTCTAATCACTAACCATGATAATGTGATGTCAGACGAAGAAGGAATTAGAGATATCTATGTGGTGAGTGAAGAATTGATAGTTGCACCCGAGATAGTCGCAGAGGTAACAGCTGAGACTGAGGAAGAAGAGGAAGAAGAAGTACCAGAGGAGAGTTTATTAGAGGTATTATATGATCAAAATGTAGAATTTCAAAATCGTATTCATGAGTTAGAAGAGCAGGCAGAAGAACGACAGGCGGTCGTGGAACAAAAGGATGCAACAATTCAAGCTTGTGTTACCCGATATGTGATGCTTGAACAGAAGCATTCTTTGGCAGAGTATAAGATGATAAAAATGGAATCTGAGCTGAAAGAAGAAAAAATTGAACGAGTGAGAATAAGTGATGCATGGGCAAAAGCCGCACGACACGTGGATATTGTGGAAAAGATGTTCGATCTAAGAAGGCTAAAATAGATGATATGAATTTCTCTTTTTGGAAAGCAATTGGGAGAACCCAACATCGAGTTTTGAATTACCCTGTACATAGCGGTCAACCTGAATCCGATATGGATCGAAGATTGATGATTCAGATCATGAATGAGGAGTACGAAGAGGCAGTTGAGGGAGGAATATGTCCTATAGAAAGGTATATTCCAACGGTAATGATGACGCCAAATGCTGCTCCAGACAAGTCAAAGCCGAGTAGTTCGAGGGATGGCGGTTGTCATGACTTCCCAACAAATGAGGAACCCAAATGAAGTTATCATGGGAGATGAGCAATGGAGAAATCATGATGATCTGAGAGATAGAATCTGAAATGGAAGCAAGGTATTCTCAACTCTTCGAAATACCAGGTACGTAAATTTCGGGGACGAAATTTCATAAGGAGGGGAGATTGTAAGACCCCGAATTTTATGAAATAAAAGTATTCAATTTTTCTTATAATTACTATTCAGTAAATGGTTAAATTGATAAAAGTTTAAAGTTATGGGTGAAATATGAATTTTTTTTCAAAATAAGCAAGTGGTTATAAAATAATCATTGTTGTCGGGGAATATTCGTTTGGTCGTGGAATATTCTTTCTGTCGGAGAATATTCGTACGACGGCGCAGCTATTTGTGGGCCCCATAACGAATAACTGTCGGGTGAAGAAAAACGACAAATTTGAGTTTTTACAAATAACGGCGTAGTTGTTACCGTTAACACTGTTGGAATACCCGGTGGTTAAAATACAGTAATACGCGTTATTGCACAGTAGCACACGGTATTGCACAGTATTTTTGAAATTATTGATTCTTACGTAAGAAGGCACTACTCAATAATTGTTACAGTAATTACTGTTCAATATTTTATTTTATTGATTCAATAATTGCTACGTTGAAATTTTATATTATTGTTGTTTCAATAATTGTTGCTGCACAGTATTTTCCATTATCAGATCAATAATTCATATTATTTGAATAATATTATTAGATAGCATTATTGGCAATGTCTAGAAAGTTCTGTCTAAGGAGAGGTTTGGTCATCTAATTGCGCGCTAGTAAGGAAAAATCCTTATTGGAAAGCCCCCTCTTTCCTGGGAACGGCCTGGTTGTCATAAATGTGATTCTGTAATATTATTTGTGAATAATTAATTATTGATTCATATGATAAGAAAATATTTATTTTATGTGGATATAAATGAGGGATATATTTTTGTGGTTAAAAAATGAAGGAGTTAATGTTGAGGTTTTTATCCGTATTTTTGTCGGAATGGAGGTATTAAAAATCAGGGTTTTTGAGATATTTTGCGGGGTTATAATTTTTAATCCGACCGTTGGATCGTGGTAATTTTTGGATATGTTATACATATATAAGTTGAGTATATGCCCACAAATTTTGAACCGTTAAAAATGAACGTATGATTTGTTATGAATTTTACGAGATGACTGGTTCAGAAATTGTTGAATTTTTGGAGTTTATCATTTTGGTGGAAAATTCTAGAATTGGTGGGCCCCACTTGTGGTTGGTGAAGAAATGTGCTGAATTATATTTCAAATGTGGTGGGTGGAAATAGTAGCAGGTAAAGCCATCAGGTTGCAGGTCAAACCTACCAAAATTTTCCTATAAATAGAGGGCTAAGTTAGAATTAAAAATCACACCAGAAACATAAGCTTTCTCTCTTTCTCTCTCTATATTATGAAGCATATTTTGTGAGTTTTTAGATACTTGGTGAGTTGCTATTCATCAGTGCAAGTTTCCTTCAGCATCATATCCGATATCCAGTCAGAAGTACTGCTCTTTTGAGGTAAGGGATAGTAAGGGATATTAAGGGATTTTAAGGGTTGTTATGATTTTCAGTTTCGTAATTTTTCTGAACTTCAAAATTCTGGAAAAATTTGAAATGATATTTTGATGAGTTTTATTGATTGTGTCCAAAAATGGTGATTTTTGGATGTATAGATTGAGAGTTATGAATTTTATGAGAAAAGACTATTTTAAAAGTAACCGCTTATAATTCCTTGTGGTTAACTCCAAAATTGATGAAATTTTTATTGGGAGTACATGTATATGATAGAAGTATACTCTGTAAATTTCAGAATTTTTGGACAAAAGTATAATTTTTGATAAATGTCTAAATATTCGGTGGTTTTGGCCATATGAAAAATAGTAAATGACTTTTAAAAATTCTGAGAAAAATATATGTTCACTATGGGACTATATTATGCTAAATCCCAGAAAAGAAATATTTTTGGAACTGATTTGGTATTTTTCATGAAAATAGACTAGTTATGAGTAAATGAATTAAATATGTTATGTGAAGTAAGAAAATTGGAAAATAGGATTTTATGGCTTGAGAATCCTATATGAGGTATATGCAGATTTTTGATGAGGGTTTTGATTATTGGTGATAAAATCTTATGAGTTTGGTATTTTAGAATGATTAAATGCATTATTTAGTAAAGTGTAAACAATTTAAATAAATTGTTTATAAGCTTAAGAAATATTATTCTTTCAATATCATTATACCGAAATACTGGTATAGATTTTATTGTGGAATTTCTATCTTTTTGTGTCGAGTTTACTATTTATGAGTTACTATTCATGAGTTACTATTCACGAGTTACTATTCACGATAAAAATTGGTTTCTTTTTCTAACCAAATTATAGTTGAGTTATGAATATTACTCTTAAGATTAAATCTATATGTTGATTATATTGATTTTATTATCATATATAACATTTTTATAACCCTGATGTTGAAATTCTCTTTCTCTAGAGTGTAAAGATGGGTAGATTATTGGTATGATCATGACTAGGGTTCTCTTTGGCCTGTAGTGCAAAGTTGAATTGTGACTGGTATGATCATGACCATTGAATTTATAAGTGAATATCTTTAGCTTAAGTGCAAAGGTGAATTGATCAACATGGTTATAATTATTGTTTATATAAATTCTGAAATGATTATATATTTCTTTGAGATATTAATATCTTTGGCCTGTAGTGCAAAGATGAAATATTGATGAATATCTTTGGCCTGTAGTGCAAAGATGAATTGTTGATGAATATCTTTGGCCCGTAGTGCAAAGATGACATGTTGTTGAATATCTTTGGCTAGTAGTGCAAAGATGAACAGATGTTGAGAATAAACATGACCAACTGGTGATACAAATGAATATCTTTGGACGTAGTGCAAAGATGAAGTTATTAGTATGATTATGAACAGGAAATGTGATTTGGTGTAACCATGATCTTTGATGTTTCAGGTAAAGATAGGTGATGAAAATTATCATCGTCCTGGATGAGAAGAGGAATTTAGAACTACAGTTATGATTATGAGTTATTCATATGATTGTGGAAAGAACTGTTGATTGATGTTACAGGATAAAACATTGTTGGTGGATTTTTAACATGGAGAAGATAATAGACTTTATAGTCTATTTGACTCTTCTAATGGATTGCTCGTTCCGCTGCAACTATGGTTGAAATTTTTATCATTTACCATATGTTCTAAATCTCTGATTTATTATTGATGAAGGCTACTGATAATTTAATTATCTTTAGTCATGATATTCTTTACTGGGCTAGTTGTGCTCACCCTTTTGCTTCACAATTCCTTTCAGGTAATAAGAGTGTAGCTGGGTCGAGTGAGGGTAACGGGGAAATAGAACAATGGTCTCTAGCTGTGGATGTTCTCCCGAAGCAGTATAGAAAAGTTCATTTAGTAGTTATATTTGGTGAATCCAATAGGGTAAGGTGTACCCAACGTTGGAAGGGTGGTTTGCCACTATCATACAAGATGTCTAACGACATACAACCTCGTGTCATCATAAGACAGGGATGTGCTCATCCACTTGCTGAGTATATATACGAGCACTACCTATATAATCTTGGTGTTTGTTTAAAGTATAATTCTCAATTAGAGACAGTAGAGATAATGATATGTCAAGAGAAGACTCACCATTGGGAAGAATATGATAGTAATCTTCTCGTTTTTCTTTGGGGTCTATTGGGTCAACCAAGGATAATTTTGTGGCCATATGATATCTATCATAACCTAGACGCGTGGCCTCCCATGTACGAAGGTTTCCTTGAGCACTTCCCAAAGATTCTAATTTCTAAAACAGTTTTTGACTATACCTTTATGTAAGGTGTTATTGTGAGGTGATGTCCACGGTTGGAACATGAGTCACATTTGGTATATAGTTGTATCCAAACTCACAGCATATGTGTTGTTGTATTTTGCACGACAATTGTTGTAATAAAGTTGTAGTTGTTTTCTGTACCATGTATTTGACGACTCAGAATGGGTTGGATGGAATGAACCTATTTTGGGGTCGTCACAGTTGGTATCAGAGCTATAAGTAAAGAGCCCCGAGCCTCTCGCTGGTGACTTCCTGTTGATGGGGGATGCACCGAAGCCAGACTCTCCGTAGGGGACGCCGTTCTGCGGGTGGCAAACTGATAGGTATCAATGTAAGGTGCTGACATAGGTTGGTGTCCAGAGTCACAGTTGGTATCAGAGCTTAGGGATATGATCTTTGGTGGAGATCGGGGAATATAACTAGGAGGGGAGAGATGCGTAAATCCTTCGCTAGTGTGTCCTACCTAAGCTTATTTGTTGGTTAGTCATAATATTGGGATATTATGTGATATGTTAATTTGTTTAATTAACCCTTATTTTATGGCAGTATTTGAGAATGGCAGCTGAGAATGCTAACAATGGAGTGAATGAGACTGTAGGGATACCTCTAATCACTAACCATGATAATGTGATGTCAGACGAAGAAGGAATTAGAGATATCTATGTGGTGAGTGAAGAATTGATAGTTGCACCTGAGATAGTCGCAGAGGTAACAGCTGAGACTGAGGAAGAAGAGGAAGAAGAAGTACCAGAGGAGAGTTTATTAGAGGTATTATATGATCAAAATGTAGAATTTCAAAATCGTATTCATGAGTTAGAAGAGCAGGCAGAAGAACGACAGGCGGTCGTGGAACAAAAGGATGCAACAATTCAAGCTTGTGTTACCCGATATGTGATGCTTGAACAGAAGCATTCTTTGGCAGAGTATAAGATGATAAAAATGGAATCTGAGCTGAAAGAAGAAAAATTGAACGAGTGAGAATAAGTGATGCATGGGCAAAAGCCGCACGACACGTGGATATTGTGGAAAAAGATGTTCGATCTAAGAAGGCTAAAATAGATGATATGAATTTCTCTTTTTGGAAAGCAATTGGGAGAACCCAACATCGAGTTTTGAATTACCCTGTACATAGCGGTCAACCTGAATCCGATATGGATCGAAGATTGATGATTCAGATCATGAATGAGGAGTACGAAGAGGCAGTTGAGGGAGGAATATGTCCTATAGAAAGGTATATTCCAACGGTAATGATGACGCCAAATGCTGCTCCAGACAAGTCAAAGCCGAGTAGTTCGAGGGATGGCGGTTGTCATGACTTCCCAACAAATGAGGAACCCAAATGAAGTTATCATGGGAGATGAGCAATGGAGAAATCATGATGATCTGAGAGATAGAATCTGAAATGGAAGCAAGGTATTCTCAACTCTTCGAAATACCAGGTACGTAAATTTCGGGGACGAAATTTCATAAGGAGGGGAGATTGTAAGACCCCGAATTTTATGAAATAAAAGTATTCAATTTTTCTTATAATTACTATTCAGTAAATGGTTAAATTGATAAAAGTTTAAAGTTATGGGTGAAATATGAAATTTTTTTCAAAATAAGCAAGTGGTTATAAAATAATCATTGTTGTCGGGGAATATTCGTTTGGTCGTGGAATATTCTTTCTGTCGGAGAATATTCGTACGACGGCGCAGCTATTTGTGGGCCCCATAACGAATAACTGTCGGGTGAAGAAAAACGACAAATTTGAGTTTTTACAAATAATGGCGTAGTTGTTACCGTTAACACTGTTGGAATACCCGGTGGTTAAAATACAGTAATACGCGTTATTGCACAGTAGCACACGGTATTGCACATATTTTTGAAATTATTGATTCTTACGTAAGAAGGCACTACTCAATAATTGTTACAGTAATTACTGTTCAATATTTTATTATTGATTCAATAATTGCTGCATTGATATTTTATTTATTGTTGTTTCAATAATTGTTGCTGCACAGTATTTTCCATTATCAGATCAGTAATTCATATTATTTAAATAATATTATTAGATAGCATTATTGACAATGTCTAGAAAGTTCTGTCTAAGGAGAGGTTTGGTCATCTAATTGCGCGCTAGTAAGGAAAAATCCTTATTGGAAAGCCCCCTCTTTCCTGGGAACGACCTGGTTGTCATAAATGTGATTCTGTAATATTATTTGTGAATAATTAATTATTGATTCATATGATAAGAAAATATTTATTTTATGTGGATATAAATGAGGGATATATTTTTGTGGTTAAAAAATGAAGGAGTTAATGTTGAGATTTTTATCCGTATTTTTGTCGGAATGGAGGTATTAAAAATCAGGGTTTTTGAGATATCCAAACTCACAGCATATGTGTTGTTGTATTTTGCACGACAATTGTTGTAATAAAGTTGTAGTTGTTTTCTGTACCATGTATTTGACGACTCAGAATGGGTTGGATGGAATGAACCTATTTTGGGGTCGTCACACTTATTCCCCTGAACGTCTTGCTAGTATGTACGTGAACGAGATTGTGAGATTGCATGGCATGCCAGTATCCATAGTTTCGGATCGTGACCCAAGATTCACTTCACGATTTTGGGTTAGCTTGCAGAAAGCTATGGGCACGGATTTACGATTCAGTTCAGCATACCATCCTCAAACGGATGGACAATCAGAGAGGACTATTCAAACTCTTGAAGATCTATTAAGACTTTGTGTCTTAGATCTCAAAGGGAGTTGGGATAAGTACCTACCATTGGTGGAATTCTTCTACAACAACAGTTATCAGGCGAGCATAGGTATGGCTCCATTTGAGGCGTTGTATGGAAGAAAATGTCGTTCTCCAGTATGCTGGGACGAGGTGGGTGAAGCAACATTGTTGGGACCAGAATTGGTACGCATTACTACAGAGAAGATCCAAACGATTCGACAACGTATACAAACGGCACAGGATCGACAAAAGAGTTATGCGGATCTTCATCGGAAGGACGTGGAATTTAATATTGGGGATCATGTATTGTTACGTGTTGCACCATGGAAGGGAGTTACAAGATTTGGGAAGAGAGGAAAGCTCAATCCAAGATTTGTTGGTCCATTTGAGATTCTTGAGCGAATAGGAAATGTGGCATATAGACTCGCATTACCTCCAAGCATGTCTCGTGTTCATAATGTTTTTCACATATCTATGCTTCGTAAATATGTTAAAGACCCGAACCACATTATTGAGTTAGAACCAGACGAGATAGCTGAAGATTTAACGTACGAGGAGGTACCTGTTAAGATCTTGGATAGGAAAGAGCATGTCCTACGCACGAAGGTTATACCACAAGTTAAGGTTTTGTGGAGAAACCATGCTATTGAAGAAATGACCTAGGAGTTGGAATCAGAAATGAAAGCGAGGTATCCTCACCTTTTTGAAACATCAGGTACGTACGTCAATTTCGAGGACGAAATTTCATAAGGAGGGGAGGTTGTAAGACCCCAACTTATTAATGAATAAAATCAAATTTTCTCTAAATATTATTGTGAATAATAAGGGGTTAATTTGATATAATACTTTGGTTATGGGTGAAATGTGCAAATTTTACAAAATAAGCAAGTGGTTATAAAATATTTATTTTTGGTCGGTGAATATTCGGTTGGTCGTGGAATATTCTTGCTGTCGGGGAATATTCGTACGACGACGCAGCCTTGTGTGGGCCCCATAACGGAAAGCGATTGGATGGAAAAAACGACAAGTATAAGTTGTTTATAAATAACGGCGTAGTTGTTACCGTTAATACTGTTGGAATACCCGGTGGTTAAAATACAGTAGCACACGGTATTGCACCAATTATTGATTCTTACGTAAGAAGGCACTACTCAATAATTGTTACAGCAGTTATTATTCAATATTTTATTTTATTGATTCAATAATTGCTGCGTTGATATTTTATATTATTGTTGTTTCAATAATTGTTGCTGCACAGTATTTTCATTTATCAGATCAATAATTCATATTATTTGAATAATATTATTAGATAACATTATTGGCAATGTCTAGAAAGTTCTGTCTAAGGAGAGGTTTGGTCATCTAATTGCGCGCCAGTAAGGAGAAATCCTTATTGGAAAGCCCCCTCTTTCCTGGGAACGGCCTGGTTGTCATAAATGTGATTCTGTAATATTATTTGTGAATAATTAATTATTGATTCATATGATAAGGAAATATTTATTTTATGTGGATATAAATGAGGGATATATTTTTGTGGTTAAAAATGAAGGAGTTAATGTTGAGGTGTTTTATCAGTATTTTTATCGGAATGGAGGTATTAAAAAATCAAATCAGGGTTTTTGAGAAATATTGCGGGTGTTATAATTTTTAATCCGACCGTTGGATCGTGGTAATTTTTAGATATGTTATACATATATAAGTTGAGTATATGTCCACAAATTTTGAACCGTTAAAAATGAACGTATGATTTATTATGAATTTTACAAGATGACTGGTTCAGAAATTGTTGAATTTTCGGAGTTTATCATTTTGGTGGAAAATTCTAGAATTGGTGGGCCCCACTTGTGGTTGGTGAAGAAATGTGCTGAATTATATTTCAAATGTGGTAGGTGGGAATAGTAGCAGGTAAAGCCATCAGGTTGCAGGTCAAACCTACCAAAATTTTCCTATAAATAGAGGGCTAAGTTAGAATTGAAAATTACACCAGAAACAAGTTTTCTCTCTTTCTCTCTCTAGATTATTGAGTGTATTTTGTGAGTATTTAGATACTTTGAGAGTTTTTATTCATCAGAGCAAGTTTCTTTCAGCCTTATACCGGTATTCCGACCAGAAGTACTGATATTTTGAGGTAAGGGATATTATTTTCTTCTTAATGATATTATTTTCTTCAATATCATTATGCTGAAATATTGATATGAGTTTTTATCAAATTTGGAACTTTTCGTGTCGGGGGTTACTATTCACGTATACGGCACTATTCACGTATACGGCACTATTCACGAATACGGCACTATTCACCGAAAAATAAAATTTTCCCTTTTTGTCCAAGATGTCTATTATGGTTACTATCTTTGATTGTATCCATGTTTTGATCTTTATTTTTGAATTCTGCTTCACAATTGATTATTATGAAGTATTATTGATCTTGGATAAACTGTTATACGAATCCCTACTATTTGTCCTTCTGTCTCATTGGATTCGTTCTCTTTAAGATATTTTTCATCATCCTCAGTCCTAAATGATGATACAAATGAATATCTTTGGCCTGTAGTGCAAAGATGTATAATTACTTGATGAATATCTTTGGCCTGTAGTGCAAAGATGAACAGGTGTTGAGATGAACATGACCGACTGATGATACAAATGAATATCTTTGGCCTGTAGTGCAAAGATGAATATTTGGTTAAAGATGATTATTAATTGATGTTACAGGGATAAAATATTGATGATGGACTTTTAAATCTTAGAAGATAGTAGAATTCTTTCTCTACTTGACTCTTCTAATGGTTTGTTGTTTCCGCTGCAGTTGTTGATCTAAAACTTGTTGTCGATTATATTTTATCAGATTTTTCCCTGTTGAAGACTAACGATAATTTGTTGTATATTATCTTAGTCATAATATTCTTTACTGGGCTAGTTGAGCTCACCCTTTTCCTTTTTGTTCCATTTTTCTTCTCAGGAGGTGAGAACATAGCAGGATCTAGTCGGGGTATGGAGTAATGGTTCTAGAAAGATGTATTAGCAGTCCTCACTATTTCTGTAAAATAGTGTTTGAATAATTGTAATGAGGATTTATTTGAGTGTGGATATTGTCTAGAAGACAATATTTGTATTTAAACTCACAGTATGTGTTGTCGTATTTTGCACGACAATTGTATTATTGAAGTTGTAGTTTGCTTTCTATACCATGTATTTGGCGACTCAGAATGGGTGTTGTATACCTATTCTGGGGGCGTCACAAAAGTGGTTGATGGTCATTTAAAAAACAGAACTAGATGAATCTGGTATATAATTCAGAATCAAGGGTGCGACATGGTGACTGGTTCAACGAGCTTGAAATAGATATCACGAGACACAGTGGCGAAACCAGGACAATTTCAGAGGGCGGGCAAAATACATCATTAAAAAAATAGATTTAAAGTTTTTTTTTTAAAACTTACTAAAGCTTAAAAGGGTTTGAAGTTTTTTTTAAAAAAACTTACTAAATGAAACGACGTCGTTTCATTTAGGAAGTATGTTTTTAAAAAATTAATAATTTAAAAAACTCACCCAACAGACTGCTGCTCTAGATGAATTATGAAAGTGTATATGATAATATGAAAGTTTCATTTATTATGAGATTTTGAAAGTGTATAGGATAATATGAAAGTTTCATTTAATATGAAACTTACTAATGAAACTTTAAAAAGGGATATTAATATATTATGTATCTCACGAATTATAATTACTAAATTACTTATTGTGAACGAATTTCACTCTTAAAAAGCAAATTTAATAGATATTCTTTTTAATTTCCAATAATATTAAGTGTGTTAACTGAATAAATTAATATTAATTTTATAGAGATATAGCATTATTATATAGAACTTTGACGTAAAATGATATAATTTCTCTAAATTTAATAATTTAATATATGAAATTACAAAAATAAAAACTTTAATCATATATAATCCAGGAAATGTATATGACTTCATAAAGCCAAGAAGTGATTTAGCTTATATGTAGTATAAAACTATTGATTATTTATGTACATTGGAATAAATAATTAATTTTATTCTTCAAATTGCAAATATTTTTAACATTAACTTTAAAATAAAAAATACTTTTAGCCTACAAACATTCTATATGTGGATTCCTTTGCTATTGTGTGGTCAAAATGACCTTTTCAATCTCACGTTGATGTGTGTGTTTGTGTGAAAAATATAATTAAGACGACGGATCCGGTGGTGGTTTAAATTTAGGGTTATTTACACTTCCTATTATATTTTTAAAAAAATTATAATAAAAGTGTATCGAGAAATTATTTATTAAATTAATATATTTTTAATATTTTATTTATAAAATTAGTGCATTTGGATATATTATATATATTTGTTACGCGAGCTAGAGATATTAAACAACTTGATGCTTCAGCTCTGTGCTTTCCATTCCAATTTCAGAAAACAGTGAAGTAACCCGAGAGATAAATGATGAGAAACACGAATATAAACATAAAAAGTGTTGACGAAAAACCATAAAGGGTCTGTCTATTTTTCTCCACGTAGGTAGATCTGGCAAATGGGCGGGGCGGGTCAAAATGGTCCAGATTTTGGTGGGTTAGAATTGTGAGGTCCGTGATCCGGGTTGGGCCGCGGGCTTCTCCATTTAAATTTTTTTTTTATAAAATCTTGCTACACCAAAAATAGTAATAATAATAAATATTAAAAATAATAAACAATAATACAAACATACACGATTAATTAATTATCTACATTAACTATATATCTCAATCAATTAAAATTTTAATTGTATTATTAATTAATTACCTACATTAACTACATATCTTAATTATAGTCTTCAATTATAGTTAAAATATATTGAAGATTGCATTAAAAACAAATAGTTGTTGTAGATCAGTTAGTTTGATCTCTTATTTATTTACTTACAAGTCTTGTGTTCAAGCCTCACAACCGGCCCGCGGGCCTGGGCCTCTTTTGCCAGGTCTACACGTAGGTAACTCACACACACACACACACACACACACACACACACACACACACACACACACACACACACACACACATATATATATATATATATATATATATATATATATATATATATATATATATCATTAAAAAATGGATAGCGGTACAAAGTATTAGTATTAATTAGGTTGTCAGTGTCTCAATTAGGTCTGAGCATTTGGTTATAACCGAATCGAATAGCTTATTCGGTTATAATCGAAAATCGAAATTAACTCAATTTTGATATCTGAAGTATTAACCGAATTAGGAGATAACCGAATTACCGAATAACCGAATTTACTATTAGGTTATTCAGTTAAAAATCGAAATATTCTGGATTGTGTTTCTTTTATAGAGCTGCATTGTATATATCCAAAGAAGCAGAAACAGCCAAACAGACCTCCAATACAGATTCATTTTGGACATTAATTATTTGAATGAAGCATAGTACCAAAAAAATAATGAACAATTACATAAAGTTTACTCTATGGGACTGGGGTAAAAGGGAAAACAATAACAGATTAACAACAACTACCAAGTACCAAAAACTCTTCTTTTTCTGAATAATCCAAATATATATATATATATATATATATATATATATATATATATATATATATATATATACGGTAAGGATCAAGAGCATTCTCCTTAAATAATATTCCTCCCTTAAGTAACATTCTTTTATTAAAATTATGTCGTTTTGGAGGGACGCGGTGGTATTTTTGTAAATACAATGCCACCGCGTATTTATAAAAATACCACCGCGTCCCTCTAAAACGACGTAGTTTTAATAAAAAAATATTATTTAAGGAGGAATGCTATTTAAGGAGGAATGGTCTTGATCCTGGCTGTATATATATATATATATATATATATATATATATATATATATATATATATATATATATATATATATATCAAACAGGTGAAGATGAAGAAGAAGTGGAGAAGCTGTGAAGGATGGAAGGCGTGTAGCTGTGTAGGCGGAGCCACGGAGAGGTAGAGAGGCTTTGGAAGGCGAGGGCCGCAAGGCTGCGGAGGATCGTAGGCGCCTAGGCGGAGTCGCGACTCGTGATTTGGGGTAAGAGTGAGAGATTTTAGGTTTTGGGGTTTGGGCAGAGATTTGGGGTAATTAAGACTCTTGAAAATTTACACTTGGGTGAAGAAGAAGAAGACGGGACCTAACTTACATAACTTAACAACCATTGAGGATATATAACATATATTGACTACTGAATCAAAGATAGTGTTGGGTTTTTGTATTAGAGTAGAGAGAAATTTGAGATCTGATACTTTTGAGATTAGAGTGAGATGTGAGAGTTTGAAGGCTGGGAGTCTGGGAGATCAGAGATGGGGAGATAATATGATGAGTCATGAGAATTGAGAGATTAGATCTGAGATCTAAGTATTGAAGGCTGAAGAGGAGGAAATTACTTTTTTAACCTTTGAGGCTTAATTTTATTTTATAACTTGTTCGGTTATTCAAATAGCATAAATTCAAAAATTAAACCCGAACCCGAAAACCATTTAATTAAACGGGTATAACATAAATACAAAAAATAACCGAATAATCGAAAAAATTCAGTTAAAAAAATTTGATTCACTTCGATTATTCGGTTTTACCCATTTTTTGCTCAATCCTAGTCTCAATTCTCAAACATGCACGTTAAATACTCTTTTATACTTATAGAATATTCTTGTCCTTGTAGTTAATAAAAGTTACGTACACGCATGTATGTTCGTATATTATACGAAATCAATTATCAACCCTAAGAAGAAACTAAATAATTTAAGAAAGTGAATCCAAAATATTTTTTTTATAGTGCAGTTGGTAGTCAAACCTTTATAAAAAGGTAACCAATTTAGTTTTATTAGGTTACTAATTAATTATAAAAAATTTAAGAACAGTTTCCAAGTATATATTACTTAGATTTGTTTTCTTTAACATGTGTAACCATAAACAGTTTTATTGGTTTCTGCAATGGTCGCCTTCGGTATATTTTTTTTATAGTACAGTTGGTAGCCAAACCCTCATACAAAGGTAACCAATTCAGTTTTATTGGGTTACCAATTAATTATAAAAAATTTTAAAATAGTTTCCAAGTGTTACCTGGATTTGTTTTCTTCAACACGTGCAACCATGAGCAGTTTTATTGGGTTCTGCAATGGTCGTTGTCGGTACATTTTTTTTCACAGTGCAATTGGTAGCTGAACCTTCATACAAAGGTAATCAATTCAGTTTTATTGGGTTACCAATTAATTATAAAAAAAATTAAAAACAGTTTTCCAGTGTTATCTGGATTTGTTTTCTTCAACATGTACAACTATGAACAGTTTTATTGGTTTCTGCAATGGTCACCTTCGGTACATTTTTTTTACATAGTGCAGTTGGTAGCTAAACCTTCATACAAAGGTAACCAAATTAGTTTTATTGAGTTACCAATTAATTATAAAAAAAAAAATAAGATGCAATCCCCAAGAAATGTATTCTTACTTTTTTTCATCTAATGATATTTAAAATTGTGTGTGAAACACCATAAGCCAAAAAGAAGACATAACATAATAAGAAAAGTTAAAAATATGACCATTAATGGAATTCAAAAAATCTTCGCAAATTTGAGCATTTCAAGAGATATATAAAGATGCAGTGACACTTTGCGATCAGTTTCAAATTTATCGGTTAATAAGTAAAAAGAAAAAAGGAGGGGGAGGGGGGCAGGAAGTCTCTTGCCTCACATATGGTCAAACTAATGCAAAGTGGCGGATCTCTCTTGCTCCGATGAAAAGAGGGATATCAAAAACGAAAATAAATGGAAAAGTGGTTGATGGTCATTTAAAAAACAGAACTAGATGAATCAGGTATATAATTCAAAATCAAGGGTGCGACATGGTGATTGGTTCAACGAGCTTGAAGTAGATATCACGAGACACAGTGGCGGAACCAGGACAATTTCAGAAGGGGGGGCAAAATACATCATTAAAAAAATAGATTTAAAGTTTTTTTTTTAAAACTTACTAAAGCTTAAAAGGGTTTGAAGTTTTTTTAAAAAAACTTACTAAATGAAACGACGTCGTTTCATTTAGTAAGTATGTTTTTAAAAAATTAATAATTTAAAAAACTCACCCAACAGATTGCTGCTCTAGATGAATTATGAAAGTGTATATGATAATATGAAAGTTTCATTTATTATGAGATTTTGAAGGTGTATAGGATAATATGAAAGTTTCATTTAATATGAAACTTAGTAATGAAACTTTAAAAAGGGATATTAATATATTATGTATCTCACGAATTATAATTATTAAATTACTTATTGTGAAAGAATTTCACTCTAAAAAACTCTAATTATTGTATTGAAAGAGAACGTGTCTACTACTAAATACTAGTAAAATACACAATCTCTGAAATTTCAACTTTGACATTCTTTAACACACTAATAATAATAATAATAATAATAATAATAATAATAATAATAATAATATTAATGCTCTTGATAATTACATGCAGCTAACAAGAAATAACTGAAGTACAAATGTGTATCTAGCTAATTGGTTCTCCTATTTTGCAAATGAACGTACATATTGATGTTTGGGATAATATATACATAGTCCCCTCCCTCTAGCCTTGGGGGGGGGCATGTGCCCCCTCCCGCGCCCCCTCCTTCCGCCTCTGACGAGACATGGTGACTGGCTCAACAAGTTTAAATTATTGTGTTGCACTCTTTTTGTAATTATTTTGTGGATACATTAATCTTATAATTACTTTTTAATTATTTTATAGTAGTGTAAAGGCCATTAAATTTATACAACATTTTATTATAGTATAAGTTATAAAAAATATTACATTAACCAATATAATAAAAAGTTATAAAATTTATGAATGCTATATTTTCTATAACCAATTAACTTTATCTTAACTGGATCCTAAAAAAAGATGACATGCATGAAGAAATTAATTAATACAAATAGTTAATATCCATATATATTTCAAAAGGTACACAAAAGAAGTCAATTCCCGAACCACCACCCTTCACGACTGGTAATGCTAAGCCTAACCAAGGTCGCAAGGATCACATCTGGTGCGTTCTTGACTTCCCTACACCAAACAACTGGTATCAGTCCTGATTAGTCATTTCACACCACCATCCATGCATGCATGCACCACTGATGATTAATGTTGCGAGCATTTAACCAACACTCACCAACCTATTTAATTTACCTAATACTAATAGTCTTTATTAACCAAAGGGCCACTACAGCTATTTTGCTGACATTTTTGCCCTTCTAAGTTTTCTTGATTCCCATCTCTCCCCATCTCATCACAAAAACGAAGGCAGAGAAACAAACCCCCTCGCTACCTTCTATTTTTAGGATCTCAATATGTGAAACCCTACATTTCCATGAAAATTATCAAAATACCCTTGGTTAAAGAATTGTATGTAGTGATCAAAGAAAGAGAGAGGGAGATTTTGATCATTAAGGTGTGTCGGCGCTCTCATCTGTTCTCAGGGGCGGTGCAGCTGGTGGCTCTACTGAAGAGCCACCCCCTATAACGCTGCCATCACCACAGAACCCACTGCTGCCACCATTGCTAAGTGCCGCGTTGATTTGGTGCACAGTGTTGCATATGTGGTTATTAATGGCCGTGACGCTAGAGAGACTGAGTTTTGCAGCTGGGATTGTGCTGGCAAGAACTTGAAGCCCTATAGTTAGGAGACAACCAGAATTTGGTATATTTCCATTGGAATTTTGTGTACCACCCACATTGTTGTTGCTTGGGGCCATCGGAAGTATGACAAATCCTAGAGGGAGAAGAGGAATGCATGATGGATCCTCGCCATTCATGGCTAGCTGGATAGCATCTACGTCCACAGTGGTGTAGGCGACTAGACTTCCGGACTCATCGGTGCAGCTCTCCTGAAGCATGAGCTCTACATTTTGGGACGAGTTGCTTGCAACCTGCAGCATGTATTAGATATTAATGCCGTAACATGATTAAGTCTCCCAAAGATATTGGAATTCAAGTTCAATATATTATGTCCCAAAAGAAAAGTACATTAGTCCACGAGTATCATAATAATTATACGGAACATAACAGCTTCTTCAAAAATATATAATAGCCTTATTGGCATATTGCAATATCTGGTCGCATACTTTAATATGCATGGCTGCTACTTTATATATGCAATGTATAGTGTGTGTGTGTGTACATACATACATACATACATATATATATATATATATATATATATATATATATATATATTTTAAAAGAGGCTAAGCTAGAAAAGATATCCATTCTAATAGTATTATATATCAGCATGCATTGAATAAGTCACGAAATTTTTTTATCAAGCAACAACTTATTGCTATGACAAATTAAATATATTTATCATACAAGAATAATAGTACAATTCAAGTTGTTTTAGTCTAGTACAATGGATTATATATTAATGCTACTTACATTTATGCGAAGAAGAGAGATGCAATTTCCAGGATGAGAGCCATTTGCTATGTGAGCCACCTCATGCAATGAATTTCCATTGGAAAGAACATCCAGCTGTACATGAGATAAATTAATGCCAATAGTTTGAGTTTTCTATAAATACATATGGAAAGAGAAAGAGTACTAGAGAGAAAGATGATTGCATTTGAAATTTTAGAAAAAGCTTTAAATAGTTATAGCTTATATATCATCTATTTAATTAAATTACCTGAGATCTGCGACGTTCATCCCTTAAGAGATCAAAGACTTGGTAGTGAGGATATGGCAGCCAAGTAGTAGATACAGCACTCAGGATTAAGCCATTGGGTTGACCAGGCTCTGTGGCTTTCCTTGTTGTTATTCTCACAGTGTCATCAGGGGAATCCGAAAGAGCAGTCCATGATGATTGGCCATAGGAACTGCTTAGGCTAACACAAAATGTTCTTATCATCCTTTGTGCCAAATTCATCAAGTTTGTTCTAGCTTCCGGAGATGGTATCACTGCAAATTAAGCCATATAACAAAACAGCATACTTCCATAATTTGTTTATCAAATTGAAAAAATCAATAATTAGTATATTATAGGATACATGGTGTTTTCACAAATGGAGCCATACATAGTATAAAGTTTTCCATTTAACATTCATATATACATTATCATTTATTTCATGAGAATATAAAAGAAGAAACGATACACACCTCCAAGGTCAGATATATTTCTGGCCATGAGGCTAGCAAGCCTCTCACATTGTCGCTGTAATACTGCTAACCATCGCTGTGCTCCAAACGCCATGCCACAGCTGAGAAACTGGTTAAAGATCTGATGCACTGGTTTATCCTCAACCTCCCCGTGTTCTACCCAAGTAACCTGTATTTTGAAGGCTAATAGTTTCAGCGCTAGCTTGGATAACGATTGCAAGCCATTTTCTTTCAAATTTTTATGAACTGAGATTGTGTGCATATATATGTCAAGAATTCATTATTGTAATAACTAGTGTATTAATTAATTAATTAGAAACAAAATTTTAATTAATTTAAGAATGAGAATATCGATCACCCTTGAGTATCCGTTGGGCATATCTTGAATGATGCAACCAGAGGGCCTTCTCTTGTATATAGGGAAAGAGAGTGAATAGTTATCTTGGATGTTATCAAGCGGAAAATCAACGATTGCCCAAGTTCCCTCCTCTGCATTCTGCTGGCAGTAACGAAGAAAATAGGCTTCTCTTGTTGGCACCAAAGGTGATAGTACCTGCAATTCTGCATACATCTGTTTGAAAAAAATGAAAAATGCAATTAAAAACAATTAAGATTAAAATCCATAAAAGTAAAATAAATAGTATTTTACAAATTTTAATCTTATGAAGTTCTTACAGAATTAACAGAATAATGTAATTTGTGTGTTTATACATAGTAATGAAATACTCACTAGATGGAGGGAACCACTTGCATGTCCAGAAGCACCAGTTGTAATTATCTGAAGAGTTCTTGCTCTTGAAATTATGGAAGGGAAAAGTTCCACCCATTTATCCTTTGAGTGAAAAAAACAACACAAAATAAACAACTAAATCTAAGTATTTTTCAAGTACCAAATTAAACCATATAAATCACTTAAGATAACTACAGCTATTAGAATCAAGTATAAGTGGCTCTAGAAAAATTAACCTAATATCTGCTAAATCATTTAAAAGAATATTAATTTCTATATACTTGAACTAGAAAGTGTAAAATATATAATTTGTTGTAGTGTAAGATAGGACCGGGCGTTTTGTTCGGTATTTCCGGTTTTTCGGACCGAACCAAACCTGCCGGTTCGGTACAAAAAGAACTGGTCAGGGTTTCGATACAAAAAAAAAAACAGTATATACCGGTTTAGGTACGGTCTTTTTATGGTTCGGTATTACCGAACCGGACCGGTATATACCGGTTTTCTAATTTTTTTTATTAATAAATAATTAATAATAATAATAAAATAATGATTATAATAATATTAATATTAATAAAAAATAAAAATAAAAATAAAAAATAATAATAATATTAATAAAATTAATAATTATATTAATTTTCGGTAAAAACCGACACCGAAGTAGTAAACCGGTTTAATATACCGGTCTAACCGGTACCAGTATTAAAATTTGGCTTCGGGCCAGATTTTACCGTTGCCCACCCCTAGTGTAAGATGACTTACTGCATTTAGAAATGCATCAACCAAAGTGATACTATTCATTATAACAACAGTTGTGTCACGCGTGGCTTCAGTCCTCAACTGATCACTTGTTATATCCTGCTTAAGGCCGCTTATAGGCCATGGAAACATCTTGTTATACTCTTCAACATTAAGCACTTCCCTTCCATTATTGTTCCTTCGAATCCAAAGTGGCTCACCGGTCTCACACATCTTCACTAATTCATCCATAGCCGACATTGCCAGCTCCATCGCAAGAGATTTTTCTTCCTCCATGATCGCTAGACCAGTACCAGGCGAAAAATGGGACAAATTTTCATGAGGCATCATAGGAACAGGTATCATTTCGGTGCAATTGCCTATTGTCTCTTCAAACTGCCTTGGAAATATACTCATATCTAGTTCCAATGAAGGGTGAAGAAGTGAAGGAGCCGGTCCTACTGCTTGAATAGGTCGCCCACTGTACCGTGAACCAATACTGCAAACTTGCTCAAACTGTAAGACATACGAAATACTTGCATTGATTAAATTCATAACAAAACATTCTAGCAAGGTTCACAATTTATAAATAATAGTAATAAATATTGTCCATATTTCACAATTTTTTAATTCACATGCACGTTTTATTTTTCCTAGCTTTTAGATGTACCAGTTAAATAGTTTTCGATTTCGAATATATATGTTCTTGAACAAATAGGCAACAAGTAAACACAATTATTTAACACACACGCGCGCGCGCGCGCGCGCACACACACACACACACACACACACACACACACACACACACATATATATATATATATATATATATATTATACCTCTTCTTTGAGACGGGCATTTTCGAGACGAAGTTGTTCATCATAACCCATGTCCCCTAGCATGGGAGGACCTCCACAATTAGGGCAAATAATATTCCGTAACGCAGCTTGCAATCGATAATTTTCATTTTTTAAGCCATCATTCTCAACTCTTAGTACAGCATTATCTGCCCGGTCTTGTTGTGCCTATACAGTGAAATGGACCACGATCACAAAAGATAATACAAATATGCACATGCAATTTTAGTGTTTAAATACAACTGGACATAAAACCGTAAACCCTATTACTACGTTTGGATCAAAGAAATTAAATGAAAGACGGAATGCTTAGTTTTGGATCGAAAGAATGGAATTAAAGATATAATGGTATGTTTTTAGGATATTTTAAATGTATGTTTGGTTGTTAGTAGTTATGGGTCATATAATGACAAAATTGTCACATTTATCCATTCTATATATTAAAATAAATTTTATTTCACATTCTCCACATAGAATAAAAAACAAAGGGATAGAATGAATTTTCATTCTATTAGAATAGCTTACCCTCCAAAATGATCATTAAATATACTATTTATATTTCATTCTTTCCTCTATTTCATCGGTGAATCCAAATGTAACATAAAGGGTATCCATTAATATTGTGTTCACTTTTGGAAGCTCATGTAGTCATGTTGCAGCAGCACAGTGGTTGACTGTACCCCCACCTCCCCCACTTAGTGTATTAATGAAATACAGACTGAAAGCAACTCTCATATTTAATGACCTTCTTCTTCAATTCTACTATTTTTACAATCTAGTTTTATTGTTTTGCTTCAACGCTCACCCAAAATGTTAACGCTTGTAATAAACACAAGGCGTTGCTATTGGAATTCGTGCAATTTGTATGTATGAAAAGCTAGTTCATGAGCAGCTGGAAAACCTTTAGGGCTACCATGAAAATGAAAGCTTAGAGAGAGAGAGTAAATGAATGAGTAGGGTAAAGTGGGGTCCGGTCGAGCTACCTTCATTTGGGTTCGCCGGTTTTGGAACCAGAACTTGACTTGGCGTGGCTTGAGGCCTAGATCTTGGCTCAGTTTCATCCTTTGTTTATCATCCGGGTGCGGGCTTTCTTTAAACATCCTGCAATTAAATTACAAGGATTAGTATATTTTAGAAAATTGGTGTTTTAAATCAATATATATGGTTGAACTAAGTATACATCAAACCCAACCCAGAGGGCTCATTTCGTAATCAAATGTGTTTGCATTCAGTCGGGCCTTTAGATGCAAGTATCATGTGTTGACAGCGTGACACAGAGATTAAAAAAAAAAAAAAAGAGTTCGTACGCTTCCATTTCTTGGATCTGGCGAGCGGTGTGGCGGTGGTAGCGTTTCTTCTTGGGAGGTTGTTGGTCAGCAGTATCTTGGTCATTGCCGGAAAGTCCTCCTCCTCCTTCGATCTGCAGCTCGCTTCCGGAACCACTTTCCATCTCTTCCTTCCCTCTTATCAGCAGCACTGCCTCTTCTTCTTTCTGTAATGAAGGAATTTAATTAATCAGTCAGCTCAAAACAGCATTATATTAAGATGCATACATGAGAGATGTAAGTTTCTTACAGGAATAATTGGTTGGAAAACGTTGAAGGGCATGTTTGGCAGAAAGTTGAAATTAGGGTTATGCATCTGGGAAGAGAAGAAGGTGGAATCTGAAGGATGAGCACCATTTCCTCCTCCCATGTTTGACAGTACTTGGCAATCTCCATACATTTTTTTTCTCTTCCTCTGTATATTCTAATTAGACCAAGAAGAAAAAAACAGGAGATGAAGCTTCAGACTACATGCACCATTAATGGAACTAACAAAATCATAAAAGAAGTAAGAAAAGTCAGCTTCAAACCTCATCAGATCACAAAAGGGATCGCTAATAAATACTAGTATATATATAAGAACAAAAAAAAAGTGTTGAAAATGCAGAAAGTGGAAAAGAAAAATGAGAGAGAGATGATATATCTTGTCAATACCTAGAGGATATAAATATGCATGGGATATTGACTTAATTTCTTTATCTTTCAAGGAGAGGAAAAAAACATTCAAAGGTCTATCTATGAGCTGAGTACCAAAACCGCCATGAAAGTTGAAGAACAAACAAAGAGTAGATAGATAGAGTAGAGCTCAAATAAAATGAAGAAAAATTTAAGCAGCTGGTTTTGAAAGAGGGGGAGAGTGTAAATTACCAGTGTCGGTATGTTTGAGAAATGGAGATACTAATATTATACTTACACACTCTCTCTAGAGGCTTAAATCCTATCCTCTCTCTCTAAAATCTCATCACTCTAATTCCTTTTCTTGAGGGTAAGTAAATGCGAGGCCATAACTGCGCTGGAAAGAAACCGATTAACGCCCCCATTACCATTCGCCTGTTACGTACACGTGCCCGTTTTCCAATACACATTACACAAAACGGACGGAGGGAGGACCGTTTTCCTTCACCAAAAGTCAAACCATTTTTCTTCGCTTGGATGAGTTTTTCCATCTTAGGTCCCGCGCGTGCGTGCGTAATACTAATACACACTCCAACCCATTATTCAAATGCGGTTAATTGTTAAAGGTCAAACAACTCTCAATCTGTAGTCAAATTAAAGTTTTATTTATTTATTTATTTATTTTGTTTATTATAATTAAATACTACTCTCTCCGTCCATAAAAGTTAAAATATTTTTTTTTTGTTTATTGGAATTAAATATTACTCTTTCAGTTCTTAAAAGTTAAAAAAATGTCTTAAGTATATTTTTCACCCAAATTAAGATAAGTAAAGTACAGGAAAGAGAATAAAAAATATTTAAAATTTATCTCACAAGATTACATAAAATGATAAGACTAATGGACCACACTAAATTACATACTTATCTTTTATTTTATTTACTTAGACCATTTTTTTAGAACAAAAAAAAATTATATCTTAAGTCATTCTTTTGAAAACGAGGAGAAATAGTATATACAAAAAGGAATGAATGAGCTTATTTTATTTTTTAAAGAATTAGTGAAAGATAATCTAAAGGTATATATGTATTTAGGTTATGTTTGTTTATAAAGATCATATTTGGGATAAAAATATTAATTTTAAGTGTCTTGTTTGTTTTTAAATTTAGATTTGAGATTATTAGTCTAGTGATTATAAAATAACTTAATAGTTTTGAGATTATAATTATAATTCTAGAATTATAATCCTAGAATTAATAGTATTAGAATTATAATCACATGAACTATAATCCTTGTGACGCCCCCCAAAATTAGGTATACATCACCCATCTTGGGTCGTCAGATACATAGTACAGAATACAAATACAACTTACTAATACAACTGTCGTGTACAATACGACAAAACATAAACTGTGAGTTTGAATACAAATATTATCTTCTAGAGAGTATTCATACTCAAAAGGAGTCCTCGTTACATTTATTAACACACCATTACATAGAATAGTGAGGACTACTAACTAATACTATCATTCGGACCATCACTCCGTTCCCCGACTTGCCCCAGCTACGTTCTCATTTCCTGAAGAGAACAGTGAAAGAAAGGGTGAGCTCAACTAGCCCAGTAAGAAATATTATGACTAAGATAATGCAGAATAAATTATCATTAGCCTTCAACAATGTTAAACTGATAAAATACAATAGACATCAAGTTTAACTGTAGCGGAATAAGCAATCCATTAAAAGAGTCAAGTAGAAAATAAACTCTACTATCTTTTATGATTTAAAAGATTTTCCAACACTGTGATCGCTGAGACTCAGCTTAATAAAATAATCCACATCATCGAATCACCCCTGCACTACGGCCAAGGATATTCGTATATTCATTAATGGTCATGATCATGCCAACAACTGTCCATCAATGCACTACGGGCCAATGAGGACTTTTACCACATCATTTGTAACATTACGGTCATGATTACACCGAATAATCCCTGGTCATAATCATACCAAGTCCATCTATGCACTACAGGCCACAGATGACTTTCAACAGAATATAAACATGAGGATGATGACAATGATATAAGAATTCAATAAAACAAATTCAAGAATTAATTTATCCAAGAATTAACAACGTCCAAATTGTCAACATGATACTACTTTGTCGAGTAAAATTCAAGAATGATCAGGAGAATATTTTCATGAATAGATACTAGATGAAGCGCAAATGTCAAGGATATTTGTAAGACCCCGAATTTTATGAAATAAAAGTATTCAATTTTTCTTATAATTACTATTCAGTAAATGGTTAAATTGATAAAAGTTTAAAGTTATGGGTGAAATATAAAATTTTTTTCAAAATAAGCAAGTGGTTATAAAATAATCATTGTTGTCGGGGAATATTCGTTTGGTCGTGGAATATTCTTTCTGTCGGAGAATATTCGTACGACGGCGCAGCTATTTGTGGGCCCCATAACGAATAACTGTCGGGTGAAGAAAAACGACAAATTTGAGTTTTTACAAATAACGGCGTAGTTGTTATCGTTAATACTGTTGAAATACCCGGTGGTTAAAATACAGTAATACGCGTTATTGCACAGTAGCACACGGTATTGCACAGTATTTTTGAAATTATTGATTCTTACGTAAGAAGGCACTACTCAATAATTGTTACAGTAATTACTGTTCAATATTTTATTTTATTGATTCAATAATTGCTACGTTGAAATTTTATATTATTGTTGTTCAATAATTGTTGCTGCACAGTATTTTCCATTATCAGATCAATAATTCATATTATTTGAATAGTATTATTAGATAGCATTATTGGCAATGTCTAGAAAGTTCTGTCTAAGGAGAGGTTTGGTCATCTAATTGCGCGCTAGTAAGGAGAAATTCTTATTGGAAAGCCCCCTCTTTCCTGGGAACGGCCTGGTTGTCATAAATGTGATTCTGTAATATTATTTGTGAATAATTAATTATTGATTTATATGATAAGAAAATATTTATTTTATGTGGATATAAATGAGGGATATATTTTTGTGGTTAAAATGAAGGAGTTAATGTTGAGGTTTTTATCAGTATTTTTGTCGGAATGGAGGTATTAAAAATCAGGGTTTTTGAGATATTTTGCGGGGGTTATAATTTTTAATCCGACCGTTGGATCGTAGTAATATTTGGATAGGTTATACATATATAAGTTGAGTATATGTCCACAAATTTTGAACCGTTAAAAATGAATGTATGATTTGTTATGAATTTTACGAGATGACTGGTTCAGAAATTGTTGAATTTTCGGAGTTTATCATTTTGGTGGAAAATTCTAGAATTGGTGGGCCCCACTTGTGGTTGGTGAAGAAATGTGCTGAATTATATTTCAAATGTGGTGGGTGAGAATAGTAGCAGGTAAAGCCATCAGGTTGCAGGTCAAACCTACCAAAATTTTCCTATAAATAGAGGGCTAAGTTAGAATTGAAAATCACACCAGAAACATAAGCTTTCTCTCTTTCTCTCTCTAGATTATTGAGTGTATTTTGTGAGTATTTAGATACTTGGTGAGTTGCTATTCATCAGTGCAAGTTTCCTTCAGCCTTATACCGATCAGAAGTACTGCTCTTTTGAGGTAAGGGATAGTAAGGGATAGTAAGGGATAGTAAGGGATTTTAAGGGTTGTTATGATTTTCAGTTTCGTAATTTTTCTGAACTTCAAAAATTCTGAAAAAATTTGAAATGATATTTTGATGAGTTTTCTTGATTGTGTCCAAAAATGGTGATTTTTGGATGTATAGATTGAGAGTTATGAATTTTACGGGAAAAGACTATTTTAAAAGTAACCGCTTACAATTCCTTGTGGTTAACTCCAAAATTGATGAAATTTTTATTGGGAGTACATGTATATGATGGAAGTATACTCTGTAAATTTCAGAATTTTTAGACAAAAGTACAATTTTTGATAAATGTCTAAATATTCGGCTATTTTGGCCATATGAAAAATAGTAAATGACTTTTAAAAATTCTGAGAAAAATATATGTTCACTATGGGACTATATTATGCTAAATCCCAGAAAAGAAATATTTTTGGAACTGATTTGGTATTTTTCATGAAAATGATCTAGTTATGAGTAAATGAATTAAATATGTTTTGTGAAAAAAGAAAATTGGAAAATAGGATTTTACGACTTGAGAATCCTATATGAGGTATATGCAGATTTTTTATGAGGGTTTTGGTTATTGATGATGAAATTGTAAGAGTTGACATTTTATGATGATTAAATGTATTAATTAGTAAAGTGTAAACAATTAAAATAAATTGTTTATAAATTTAAGTAATGTTATTCTTTCAATATCATTATACCGAAATATTGGTATGAATTTTATTGTAGAATTTCTATCTTTTGTGTCGGGGTTACTATTCATGAGTTACGAATATTACTCTTGAGATTAAAACTATATGTTGATCATATTTTTTTTATCATCATATATAACATTTTTATAACCCTGATGTTGAAATTCTCTTTCACTGGAGTGTAAAGATGGGTAGATTATTGGTATGATCATGACTAGGGTTCTCTTTGGCCTGTAGTGCAAAGTTGAATTGTGACTGGTATGATCATGACCATTGAATTTATAATTGCTTAAGTGCAAAGGTGAATTGATCAACATGGTTATAATTATTGTTTATATAAATTCTGAAATGATTATATATTTCTTTGAGATATGAATATATTTGGCCTGTAGTGCAAATAAGAATTATTGATGAATATCTTTGGCATGTAGTGCAAAGATGGCCTGTTGATGAATATCTTTGGCCTGTAGTGCAAAGATGAACTGTTGTTGAATATCTTTGGCCCGTAGTGCAAATATGGTTTGTTAATGAATATCTTTGGCCCGTAGTGCAAAGATGGTTTGTTGATGAATATCTTTGGCCCGTAGTGCAAAGATGGATTTGTTAGTATGATTATAAACAAGAATTGTGATTTGGTATAACCATGATCTTTGATGTTTCAGGTAAAGACAGGTGATGAAAATATTCTTCGTCCTGGGTGCGAAGAAAAATTTATAGTCACAATTATGATTATGAGTTATTCATATGATTGTGGAAAGGAACTGTTGAGTGATGTTACAGGGATAAAATATTGTTGGTGGATTTTTAACATGGAGAAGATAATAGACTTTATGGTCTATTTGACTCTTCTAATGGATTGCTCGTTCCGCTGCAACTATGGTTGAAATTTTTATCATTTACCATATGTTCTAAATCTCTGATTTATTATTGATGAAGGCTACTGATAATTTAATTATCTTTAGTCATGATATTCTTTACTGGGCTAGTTGTGCTCACCCTTTTGCTTCACAATTCCTTTCAGGTAATAAGAGTGTAGCTGGGTCGAGTGAGGGTAACGGGGAAATAGAACAATGGTCTCTAGCTGTGGATGTTCTCCCGAAGCAGTATAGAAAAGTTCATTTAGTAGTTATATTTGGTGAATCCAATAGGGTAAGGTGTACCCAACGTTGGAAGGGTGGTTTGCCACTATCATACAAGATGTCTAACGACATACAACCTCGTGTCATCATAAGACAGGGATGTGCTCATCCACTTGCTGAGTATATATACGAACACTACCTATATAATCTTGGTGTTTGTTTAAAGTATAATTCTCAATTAGAGACAGTAGAGATAATGATATGTCAAGAGAAGACTCACCATTGGGAAGAATATGATAGTAATCTTCTCGTTTTTCTTTGGGGTCTATTGGGTCAACCAAGGATAATTCTGTGGCCATATGATATCTATCATAACCTAGACGCGTGGCCTCCCATGTACGAAGGTTTCCTTGAGCACTTCCCAAAGATTCTAATTTCTAAAACAGTTTTTGACTATACCTTTATGTAAGGTGTTATTGTGAGGTGATGTCCACGGTTGGAACATGAGTCACATTTGGTATATATTTGTATCCAAACTCACAGCATATGTGTTGTTGTATTTTGCACGACAATTGTTGTAATAAAGTTGTAGTTGTTTTCTGTACCATGTATTTGACGACTCAGAATGGGTTGGGTGGAATGAACCTATTTTGGGGTCGTCACAATATTCCACAAATTTTATGGAGTATAGAAGTCAAAACTTAACCAACTGAGTATAATAAAGAATTGAATAACAAAAGAAATCACCATGCATGCGATAGACCGCACAGACAGGTTATTCTTAACAGAATAATAATAATGGAACCAGGTCTGGCGTAAACGCACAGACAGGATATTCCGACAGAATAATAATAATGGAACCAGGTCCGGTGTAAAACACACAGACAGGATATTCCGACAGAATAATAATAAAGACGGAACCAGGTCCGGTGTAAAACACACAGACAGGATGTTCCAACAGAATAATAATAAAAATAAAACCAGGTCCGGTGTAAAATACACAGACAGGATGTTCCAACAGAATAATAGGAGAATGTCACCAAGTATAGGGTAGACCGCGTATACAGATTATTCCAATAGAATAATAAGAAATGGAATAACAACAGTTCTCTTCATGAATAAGAAAGAATAACACCCCTTACCGTTTTAAAGAAGAGCTGAAGTAAGGAAGTAGTTAAGTAGCAGAATACTCTTCTTCTCTCTCTCTATAGTTTCTCTCTATAGTTTCTCTCTCTAGAGTTCAGTGAATTCGTAAGAAATAATGAAGGAATGAGCTGCTATTTATAGAAAAATAGAATGCATAGTAACAAATCCATGAACGGTCTAGATTGATTACTTTAATCTGACGGTCCATATTTAAAGAAAAATCTTTTAAATAAAATATAATATATTCTATTTATAGAATAACTTTAATAAAGTATTTTGTTTTATATAAAAAGATGTTTCTGTTTTATTACGTTAATAATACGAATAAAACAAAACGTCATTATCGCTAAATAATTCATATTATTAACTGACAATAATGGAATCAAACTGAGTGACTTCTCACATAAGCATTAATAATTAATACCGTGTGCTACTATGCAACCACACGTATTACTGTACTTTTACTACCGAGTAGTTCAACAGTAACAATGGTAAAACTTCCGCCGTTATTTTTAATAAAATATTTTTGTCGTTTTCTCAATCCGACAATAATTCCGTTGTGGGGTCCACCAATGATTGTGTCGTTGTACGAATATTCCCTGTTAAAACGAATATTCCCCGACCAATCGAATATTATATAACAACTTGCGTACTTTGTAAAATTTATAAATATTACCCACAACTATAACATTATATCAAATTAACTCCATAATATTCAAAATTGATATTTATAGAAAATTCATCTTTATTTATAAAAGTTGGGGTCTTACAACCTCCCCTTCTTATGAAATTTCGCCCTCGAAATTAGGGTACGTACCTGGTATGTCGAAGAGATAAGGATACCTTGATTTCATTTCAGATTCTAACTCCCAAGTCATTTCCTCAACATCGTGATTTCTCCACAAAACTTTGACTTGAGGTATAACCTTAGAGCGTAGAATATGTTCCTTCTTATCCAAGATTTGAACAGGAACTTCTTCATACGTCAAATCCTCCGCTATTTCGTCCGGTTCTAACTCAATAATGTGGTTCGGGTCTTCCACATATTTGCGTAACATGGATATGTGAAAAACGTTATGAACACGAGACATACTTGGCGGTAAAGCGAGTCTTTAAGCCACAGTTCCTACTCGATCGAGGATTAAAAATGGACCGATGAATCGAGGATTGAGCTTTCCTCTCTTTCCAAATCTCGTAACTCCTTTCCATGGAGCAACACGTAAGAACACATGATCTCCTACATCAAATTCCACGTCCTTTCGATGAAGATCAGCATAACTCTTTTGTCGATCTTGTGAGGTTTTTATACGTTGTCGGATCGTTTGAATCTTTTCTGTAGTCATACATACCAACTCCGGTCCCAACAACGTTGCTTCACCCACCTCATCCCAGCATACTGGAGAACGACATTTTCTTCCATACATTGCTTCGAATGGAGCCATGCCAATACTTGCTTGATAACTGTTGTTGTAGGAAAACTCCACCAATGGCAAGAACTTGTCCCAACTTCCCTTGAAGTCAAAGACACAGAGTCTTAATAAATCTTCTAGAGTTTGAATAGTCCTCTCTGATTGTCCGTCCTTCTGAGGATGATATGCCGAACTAAATCGTAAATCTGTGCCCATAGCTTTTTGTAAACTAACCCAAAATCGTGAAGTGAATCTTGGGTCACGATCAGAAACTATGGATACTGGCATACCATGCAGTCTTACAATCTCGTTTATGTACATACGAGCAAGACGTTCAAGTGTATAAGTTTCTCGCATCGGTAAGAAATGAGCAGACTTGGTCAATCTATCAACAATGACCCAAATCGCATCAATACCTTGAGAAACCCTAGGAAGACCGGTAACGAAATTCATGGTAATGTGCTCCCACTTCCATTCTGGAATTTCAAGTGGTTGCAATGGACCTTTTGGTACTTGATGCTCCGCTTTGACTCGTTGACAAGTTAGACACCTTGAGATAAACAGCGCTATCTCTCTCTTCATATTACTCCACCAAAATGTATGACGAAGATCATGATACATTTTGGTACTTCCAGGATGGATTGCAAACGGTGTGTTGTGCGCCTCCATCATGATTTCATACTTTAAATCAGGGTTGTTAGGAACACAAAGTCTGGAGTTGACTCGAAGTATTCCTTCTTCATCGATTCTTGCTTCCGGCATAGTACCTTCTTGTACTTTCTTCCTTATACGCATCAGCTCCAGGTCTGTAGCTTAAGCAGCTTTAACTTTATCGATTAAAGTCGGTTCTACTCATATATTCGCCATCATCACATGGGTCCCTGGAGTCTTTAACTCTATCTCCATCCTTTGCAAATCACACAAAATGGGCCTTTGTGTAAGACCCCGAATTTTATGAAATAAAAGTATTCAATTTTTCTTATAATTACTATTCAGTAAATGGTTAAATTGATAAAAGTTTAAAGTTATGGGTGAAATATGAATTTTTTTTCAAAATAAGCAAGTGGTTATAAAATAATCATTGTTGTCGGGGAATATTCGTTTGGTCGTGGAATATTCTTTCTGTCGGAGAATATTCGTACGACGGCGCAGCTATTTGTGGGCCCCATAACGAATAACTGTCGGGTGAAAAAAACGACAAATTTGAGTTTTTACAAATAACGGCGTAGTTGTTATCGTTAATACTGTTGAAATACCCGGTGGTTAAAATACAGTAATACGCGTTATTGCACAGTAGCACACGGTATTGCACAGTATTTTTGAAATTATTGATTCTTACGTAAGAAGGCACTACTCAATAATTGTTACAGCAATTACTGTTCAATATTTTATTTTATTGATTCAATAATTGCTACGTTGAAATTTTATATTATTGTTGTTCAATAATTGTTGCTGCACAGTATTTTCCATTATCAGATCAATAATTCATATTATTTGAATAGTATTATTAGATAGCATTATTGGCAATGTCTAGAAAGTTTTGTCTAAGGAGAGGTTTGGTCATCTAATTGCGCGCTAGTAAGGAGAAATCCTTATTGGAAAGCCCCCTCTTTCCTGGGAACGGCCTGGTTGTCATAAATGTGATTCTGTAATATTATTTGTGAATAATTAATTATTGATTTATATGATAAGAAAATATTTATTTTATGTGGATATAAATGAGGGATATATTTTTGTGGTTAAAATGAAGGAGTTATTGTTGAGGTTTTTATCAGTATTTTTGTCGGAATGGAGGTATTAAAAATCAGGGTTTTTGAGATATTTTGCGGGGGTTATAATTTTTAATCCGACCGTTGGATCGTAGTAATATTTGGATAGGTTATACATATATAAGTTGAGTATATGTCCACAAATTTTGAACCGTTAAAAATGAATGTATGATTTGTTATGAATTTTACGAGATGACTGGTTCAGAAATTGTTGAATTTTCGGAGTTTATCATTTTGGTGGAAAATTCTAGAATTGGTGGGCCCCACTTGTGGTTGGTAAAGAAATGTGCTGAATTATATTTCAAATGTGGTGGGTGAGAATAGTAGCAGGTAAAGCCATCAGGTTGCAGGTCAAACCTACCAAAATTTTCCTATAAATAGAGGGCTAAGTTAGAATTGAAAATCACACCAGAAACATAAGCTTTCTCTCTTTCTCTCTCTAGATTATTGAGTGTATTTTGTGAGTATTTAGATACTTGGTGAGTTGCTATTCATCAGTGCAAGTTTCCTTCAGCCTTATACCGATCAGAAGTACTGCTCTTTTGAGGTAAGGGATAGTAAGGGATAGTAAGGGATTTTAAGGGTTGTTATGATTTTCAGTTTCGTAATTTTTCTGAACTTCAAAAATTCTGAAAAAATTTGAAATGATATTTTGATGAGTTTTCTTGATTGTGTCCAAAAATGGTGATTTTTGGATGTATAGATTGAGAGTTATGAATTTTACGGGAAAAGACTATTTTAAAAGTAACCGCTTACAATTCCTTGTGGTTAACTCCAAAATTGATGAAATTTTTATTGGGAGTACATGTATATGATGGAAGTATACTCTGTAAATTTCAGAATTTTTAGACAAAAGTACAATTTTTGATAAATGTCTAAATATTCGGCTATTTTGGCCATATGAAAAATAGTAAATGACTTTTAAAAATTCTGAGAAAAATATATGTTCACTATGGGACTATATTATGCTAAATCCCAGAAAAGAAATATTTTTGGAACTGATTTGGTATTTTTCATGAAAATGGTCTAGTTATGAGTAAATGAATTAAATATGTTTTGTGAAGAAAGAAAATTGGAAAATAGGATTTTATGGCTTGAGAATCCTATATGAGGTATATGCAGATTTTTGATGAGGGTTTTGGTTATTGATGATGAAATTGTAAGAGTTGGCATTTTATGATGATTAAATGCATTAATTAGTAAAGTGTAAACAATTAAAATAAATTGTTTATAAATTTAAGTAATGTTATTCTTTCAATATCATTATACCGAAATATTGGTATGAATTTTATTGTAGAATTTCTATCTTTTTGAGTCGAGGTTACTATTCATGAGTTACTATTCACGACAAAATTGGTTTCTTTTTCTAACCAAATTATAGTTGATTTATGAATATTGCTCTTGAAATTAAATCCATGTTTTGACCATATTATTTTTATAATCATATATAACATTTTTATAACCTTGATGTTGAAATTCTCTTTCGCTTGAGTGTAAAGATGGGTAAATTATTGGTATGATCATGACTATGGGTTCTCTTTGGCCAGTAGTGCAAAGTTGAATTGTTGACTGGTATGATCATGACCATTGAATTTATAATTGAATATCTTTAGCTTAAGTGCAAAGGTGAAATGATCAACATGGTTATAATTATTGTTTATATAAATTCTTAAATGATTATATATTCTTTGAGGTATTAATATATTTGGCATGTAGTGCAAATATGAATTGTTGAGGAATATCTTTGGCCTGTAGTGCAAAGATGAATTGTTGATGAATATCTTTGGCCCGTAGTGCAAAGATGACCTGTTGTTGAATATCTTTGGCCAGTAATGCAAAGATGAACGGTTGAGGAATATCTTTGGCCTGTAGTGCAAAGATGAATTGTAGATGAATATCTTTGGCCTGTAGTGCAAAGATGGTCTGTTGATGAATATCTTTGGCCCGTAGTGCAAAGATAAACTGTTGTTGAATATCTTTGGTCGTAGTGCAAAGATGGATTTATTAGTATGATTATGAACAGGAACTGTGATTTGGTATAACCATGATCTTTGATGTTTCAGGTAAAGACATGTGATGAAAATATTCTTCGTCCTGGGTGCGAAGAAAAATTTAGAATCACAATTATGATTATGAGTTATTCATATGATTGTGGAAAGGAACTGTTGATTGATGTTACAGGGATAAAACATTGTTGATGGATTTTTAACATGGAGAAGATAATAGACTTTATAGTCTATTTGACTCTTCTAATGGATTGCTCGTTCCGCTGCAACTATGGTTGAAATTTTTATCATTTACCATATGTTCTAAATCTCTGATTTATTATTGATGAAGGCTATTGATAATTTAATTATCTTTAGTCATGATATTCTTTACTGAGCTAGTTGTGCTCACCCTTTTGCTTCACAATTCCTTTCAGGTAATAAGAGTGTAGCTGGGTTGAGCGAGGGTAACGGAAAAATAGAACAGTGGTCTCTAGCTGTGGATGTTCTCCCGAAGCAGTATAGAAAAGTTCATTTAGTTGTTATATTTGGTGAATCCAATAGGGTAAGGTGTACCCAACGTTGGAAGGGTGGTTTGCCACTATCATACAAGATGTCTAACGACATACAACCTCGTGTCATCATAAGACAGGGATGTGCTCATCCACTTGCTGAGTATATATACGAACACTACCTATATAATCTTGGTGTTTGTTTAAAGTATAATTCTCAATTAGAGACAGTAGAGATAATGATATGTCAAGAGAAGACTCACCATTGGGAAGAATATGATAGTAATCTTCTCATTTTTCTTTGGGGTCTATTGGGTCAACCAAGGATAATTCTGTGGCCATATGATATCTATCATAACCTAGACGCGTGGCCTCCCATGTACGAAGGTTTCCTTGAGCACTTCCCAAAGATTCTAATTTCTAAAACAGTTTTTGACTATACCTTTATGTAAGGTGTTATTGTGAGGTGATGTCCACGGTTGGAACATGAGTCACATTTGGTATATATTTGTATCCAAACTCACAGCATATGTGTTGTTGTATTTTGCACGACAATTGTTGTAATAAAGTTGTAGTTGTTTTCTGTACCATGTATTTGACGACTCAGAATGGGTTGGGTGGAATGAACCTATTTTGGGGTCGTTACAGTTGGTATCAGAGCTTAGGGATATGATCTCTGGTGGAGATCGGGGAATATAACTAGGAGGGGAGAGATGCGTAAATCCTTCGCTAGTGTGTCCTACCTAAGCTTATTTGTTGGTTAGTCATAATATTGGGATATTATGTGATATGTTAATTTGTTTAATTAACCCTTATTTTATGGCAGTATTTGAGAATGGCAGCTGAGAATGCTAACAATGGAGTGAATGAGACTGTGGGGATACCTCTAATCACTAACCATGATAATGTGATGTCAGACGAAGAAGGAATTAGAGATATCTATGTGGTGAGTGAAGAATTGATAGTTGCACCCGAGATAGTCGCAGAGGTAACAGCTGAGACTGAGGAAGAAGAGGAAGAAGAAGTACCAGAGGAGAGTTTATTAGAGGTATTATATGATCAAAATGTAGAATTTCAAAATCGTATTCATGAGTTAGAAGAGCAGGCAGAAGAACGACAGGCGGTCGTGGAACAAAAGGATGCAACAATTCAAGCTTGTGTTACCCGATATGTGATGCTTGAACAGAAGCATTCTTTGGCAGAGTATAAGATGATAAAAATGGAATCTGAGCTGAAAGAAGAAAAAATTGAACGAGTGAGAATAAGTGATGCATGGGCAAAAGCCGCACGACACGTGGATATTGTGGAAAGAGATGTTCGATCTAAGAAGGCTAAAATAGATGATATGAATTTCTCTTTTTGGAAAGCAATTGGGAGAACCCAACATCGAGTTTTGAATTACCCTGTACATAGCGGTCAACCTGAATCCGATATGGATCGAAGATTGATGATTCAGATCATGAATGAGGAGTACGAAGAGGCAGTTGAGGGAGGAATATGTCCTATAGAAAGGTATATTCCAACGGTAATGATGACGCCAAATGCTGCTCCAGACAAGTCAAAGCCGAGTAGTTCGAGGGATGGCGGTTGTCATGACTTCCCAACAAATGAGGAACCCAAATGAAGTTATCATGGGAGATGAGCAATGGAGAAATCATGATGATCTGAGAGATAGAATCTGAAATGGAAGCAAGGTATTCTCAACTCTTCGAAATACCAGGTACGTAAATTTCGGGGACGAAATTTCATAAGGAGGGGAGATTGTAAGACCCCGAATTTTATGAAATAAAAGTATTCAATTTTTCTTATAATTACTATTCAGTAAATGGTTAAATTGATAAAAGTTTAAAGTTATGGGTGAAATATGAATTTTTTTTCAAAATAAGCAAGTGGTTATAAAATAATCATTGTTGTCGGGGAATATTCGTTTGGTCGTGGAATATTCTTTCTGTCGGAGAATATTCGTACGACGGCGCAGCTATTTGTGGGCCCCATAACGAATAACTGTCGGGTGAAGAAAAACGACAAATTTGAGTTTTTACAAATAACGGCGTAGTTGTTATCGTTAATACTGTTGAAATACCCGGTGGTTAAAATACAGTAATACGCGTTATTGCACAGTAGCACAGTATTGCACAGTATTTTTGAAATTATTGATTCTTACGTAAGAAGGCACTACTCAATAATTGTTACAGCAATTACTGTTCAATATTTTATTTTATTGATTCAATAATTGCTACGTTGAAATTTTATATTATTGTTGTTCAATAATTGTTGCTGCACAGTATTTTCCATTATCAGATCAATAATTCATATTATTTGAATAGTATTATTAGATAGCATTATTGGCAATGTCTAGAAAGTTTTGTCTAAGGAGAGGTTTGGTCATCTAATTGCGCGCTAGTAAGGAGAAATCCTTATTGGAAAGCCCCCTCTTTCCTGGGAACGGCCTGGTTGTCATAAATGTGATTCTGTAATATTATTTGTGAATAATTAATTATTGATTTATATGATAAGAAAATATTTATTTTATGTGGATATAAATGAGGGATATATTTTTGTGGTTAAAATGAAGGAGTTAATGTTGAGGTTTTTATCAGTATTTTTGTCGGAATGGAGGTATTAAAAATCAGGGTTTTTGAGATATTTTGCGGGGGTTATAATTTTTAATCCGACCGTTGGATCGTAGTAATATTTGGATATGTTATACATATATAAGTTGAGTATATGTCCACAAATTTTGAACCGTTAAAAATGAATGTATGATTTGTTATGAATTTTACGAGATGACTGGTTCAGAAATTGTTGAATTTTCGGAGTTTATCATTTTGGTGGAAAATTCTAGAATTGGTGGGCCCCACTTGTGGTTGGTAAAGAAATGTGCTGAATTATATTTCAAATGTGGTGGGTGAGAATAGTAGCAGGTAAAGCCATCAGGTTGCAGGTCAAACCTACCAAAATTTTCCTATAAATAGAGGGCTAAGTTAGAATTGAAAATCACACCAGAAACATAAGCTTTCTCTCTTTCTCTCTCTAGATTATTGAGTGTATTTTGTGAGTATTTAGATACTTGGTGAGTTGCTATTCATCAGTGCAAGTTTCCTTCAGCCTTATACCGATCAGAAGTACTGCTCTTTTGAGGTAAGGGATAGTAAGGGATAGTAAGGGATTTTAAGGGTTGTTATGATTTTCAGTTTCGTAATTTTTCTGAACTTCAAAAATTCTGAAAAAATTTGAAATGATATTTTGATGAGTTTTCTTGATTGTGTCCAAAAATGGTGATTTTTGGATGTATAGATTGAGAGTTATGAATTTTACGGGAAAAGACTATTTTAAAAGTAACCGCTTACAATTCCTTGTGGTTAACTCCAAAATTGATGAAATTTTTATTGGGAGTACATGTATATGATGGAAGTATACTCTGTAAATTTCAGAATTTTTAGACAAAAGTACAATTTTTGATAAATGTCTAAATATTCGGCTATTTTGGCCATATGAAAAATAGTAAATGACTTTTAAAAATTTTGAGAAAAATATATGTTCACTATGGGACTATATTATGCTAAATCCCAGAAAAGAAATATTTTTGGAACTGATTTGGTATTTTTCATGAAAATGGTCTAGTTATGAGTAAATGAATTAAATATGTTTTGTGAAGAAAGAAAATTGGAAAATAGGATTTTATGGCTTGAGAATCCTATATGAGGTATATGCAGATTTTTGATGAGAGTTTTGGTTATTGATGATGAAATTGTAAGAGTTGGCATTTTATGATGATTAAATGCATTAATTAGTAAAGTGTAAACAATTAAAATAAATTGTTTATAAATTTAAGTAATGTTATTCTTTCAATATCATTATACCGAAATATTGGTATGAATTTTATTGTAGAATTTCTATCTTTTTGAGTCGAGGTTACTATTCATGAGTTACTATTCACGACAAAATTGGTTTCTTTTTCTAACCAAATTATAGTTGATTTATGAATATTGCTCTTGAAATTAAATCCATGTTTTGACCATATTATTTTTATAATCATATATAACATTTTTATAACCTTGATGTTAAAATTCTCTTTCGCTTGAGTGTAAAGATGGGTAAATTATTGGTATGATCATGACTATGGGTTCTCTTTGGCCAGTAGTGCAAAGTTGAATTGTTGACTGGTATGATCATGACCATTGAATTTGTAATTGAATATCTTTAGCTTAAGTGCAAAGGTGAAATGATCAACATGGTTATAATTATTGTTTATATAAATTCTTAAATGATTATATATTCTTTGAGGTATTAATATATTTGGCATGTAGTGCAAATATGAATTGTTGAGGAATATCTTTGGCCTGTAGTGCAAAGATGAATTGTAGATGAATATCTTTGGCCCGTAGTGCAAAGATGACCTGTTGTTGAATATCTTTGGCCAGTAATGCAAAGATGAACGGTTGAGGAATATCTTTGGCCTGTAGTGCAAAGATGAATTGTAGATGAATATCTTTGGCCTGTAGTGCAAAGATGGTCTGTTGATGAATATCTTTGGCCCGTAGTGCAAAGATAAACTGTTGTTGAATATCTTTGGTCGTAGTGCAAAGATGGATTTATTAGTATGATTATGAACAGGAACTGTGATTTGGTATAACCATGATCTTTGATGTTTCAGGTAAAGACATGTGATGAAAATATTCTTCGTCCTGGGTGCGAAGAAAAATTTAGAATCACAATTATGATTATGAGTTATTCATATGATTGTGGAAAGGAACTGTTGATTGATGTTACAGGGATAAAACATTGTTGATGGATTTTTAACATGGAGAAGATAATAGACTTTATAGTCTATTTGACTCTTCTAATGGATTGCTCGTTCCGCTGCAACTATGGTTGAAATTTTTATCATTTACCATATGTTCTAAATCTCTGATTTATTGTTGATGAAGGCTATTGATAATTGAATTATCTTTAGTCATGATATTCTTTACTGAGCTAGTTGTGCTCACCCTTTTGCTTCACAATTCCTTTCAGGTAATAAGAGTGTAGCTGGGTCGAGCGAGGGTAACGGAAAAATAGAACAGTGGTCTCTAGCTGTGGATGTTCTCCCGAAGCAGTATAGAAAAGTTCATTTAGTTGTTATATTTGGTGAATCCAATAGGGTAAGGTGTACCCAACGTTGGAAGGGTGGTTTGCCACTATCATACAAGATGTCTAACGACATACAACCTCGTGTCATCATAAGACAGGGATGTGCTCATCCACTTGCTGAGTATATATACGAACACTACCTATATAATCTTGGTGTTTGTTTAAAGTATAATTCTCAATTAGAGACAGTAGAGATAATGATATGTCAAGAGAAGACTCACCATTGGGAAGAATATGATAGTAATCTTCTCATTTTTCTTTGGGGTCTATTGGGTCAACCAAGGATAATTCTGTGGCCATATGATATCTATCATAACCTAGACGCGTGGCCTCCCATGTACGAAGGTTTCCTTGAGCACTTCCCAAAGATTCTAATTTCTAAAACAGTTTTTGACTATACCTTTATGTAAGGTGTTATTGTGAGGTGATGTCCACGGTTGGAACATGAGTCACATTTGGTATATATTTGTATCCAAACTCACAGCATATGTGTTGTTGTATTTTGCACGACAATTGTTGTAATAAAGTTGTAGTTGTTTTCTGTACCATGTATTTGACGACTCAGAATGGGTTGGGTGGAATGAACCTATTTTGGGGTCGTTACACTTTGCGTTGTTAATATTGCACTTGTACCCGCATATGATCTTCTAGTCAATGCGTCAGCTACCACGTTCGCTTTTCCAGGATGGTATTGAATGGTATGATCATAATCTTTCAACAGTTCAAGCCAACGTCGTTGTCGCATGTTGAGTTCCTTTTGAGTGAAGAAATATTTGAGGCTTTTATGATCCGTAAAGATCTCCACTTTCTCCCCATACAAGTAATGCCTCCAAATTTTAAGTGCAAAGACAACAGCTGCCAACTCTAGATCATGAGTAGGATAATTCCTCTCATAATCCTTGAGTTGTCTTGATGCATAGGCTATGACTTTTCCATGTTGCATGAGAACGCATCCCAACCCTTTGCTCGAAGCATCACTGTAGATGACAAATCCCTCCGAGCCAGATGGTATTGTTAGAACAGGTGCTGAAATGAGTCTCCTCTTGAGTTCTTGAAAACTCTGCTCACACTCTTCGCTCCAACCGAACTTTGTATCTTTCCGAGTCAGCTGAGTTAATGGAGTAGCGATTCGAGAAAATCCCTCCACGAATCTCCGATAATAACCAGCTAGACCGAGAAAGCTACGTACTTCGGTTACTGATTTAGGTTGCTCCCAGCTTTGAATTGCTTCAATCTTTGTCGGGTCAACAGATATTCCACGACTTGATACTACGTGACCAAGGAATGCTACCTCTTCCAGCCAGAACTCGTATTTCTTTAACTTGGCATAAAGTTTGTATTCACGAAGCTTTTGGAGTACCAACCTCAAGTGTTGCTCATGATCTTCACGGCTTTTGGAATAAACAAGGATGTCATCGATAAAGACGACCACAAAGTAATCCAAATATTCCTTGAATACCCTGTTCATCATATCCATGAAGGCAGCAGGAGCATTAGTCAATCCAAAAGACATAACTAAGAATTCATAATGCCCATACCGAGTTCTGAAGGCAGTCTTTGGAATATCCTCAGTTCTAACCTTCAGCTGATGATATCCAGAACGAAGATCGATCTTTGAAAAGAATTGTGCTCCTTGCAACTGGTCAAACAGGTCATCAATACGTGGCAATGGGTACCTATTTTTGATGGTGACATGATTCAACTCCCGATAATCAATACAAAGTCGCATACTCCCATCTTTCTTCTTCACGAACAGAACAGGAGCACCCCAAGGAGAAGTACTAGGACGAATAAAACCAATGTCTAACAATTCCTGCAGTTGAGTCTTTAACTCCTGAAGTTCAATAGGAGCCATTCGATATGGGGCTTTGGAAATGGATTTTGTACCGGGTTCAAGGTCGATACAAAATTCAATTTCACGCTCTGGGGGTAGGCCAGGAAGTTCTTCGGGAAATACGTCAGGAAATTTATTAACAACAGAAATATCATTCAAAGCTGACGTATTTTTGTTTAGATCTGTGACATGAGCTAAGAAAGCTTGACATCCGTTTTTCAATAAACGAATAGCTTTATGGCTTGAGATGACAGCGATTGATTTTAATGGTTTGGTTGCTTGAATTCGCATAATAGGTCGATTAGGAATATGAAAGCTAACAACCTTACGAAAACAATCAATTTTTGCATGATGAGTAGTTAACCAATCAATCCCTAGAATCACGTCAAATGCAAGTATTTTTAATGAAATAAGATCGACAGGTAATGTGTGGGTACCAACTTGAACCAAACAAGACTTATAAACCGTGGATGTAATGAAGGTTTCTCCCAATGGAGTTTCAACTGCTAAGTCAAAGTCTAATTTCTCCGGAATCAAATTTAATCGATGAGCGCAAGTAGGAGAAATAAAAGAATGGGTAGAACCGGTATCAAATAAAGTATAGACTTCGTTAGAGTTTATGATAAGCTTACCCGTGATGACCTCATTCGGGTTCCTTGCGTTCTGCGAGGTCACAACAAACGCTCTCCCTTGCACAACCGGTTTTGACTTTTCTGGGACGGCCTTTGGTGCCTCCATCCTAGCTGAATTTGTCTTCGGTAAACGACAAAATCGGGCTAAATAACCTTCTCTTCCACAATTATAACATGCTTTGGACGGCATCGCGCAGTATGGACTGATGTGCCCCTCCCCTCCGCATTTGAAACATATGATAGGTGGTCGTTCTCCTTCCTTAACGACAGGTGCTGGTGCTGACGTCTTTCCATCATTGTTGAATCTCCTCTTCTTGAAATGTCCATTCTTATTGTTTTGGCCCTGATTACCACCGAAGTGGTTACCATTTCTGGCCTGTTGATTCCCTCCACGCTTGTTGTCACCGCTTCGATGACCGCTCTCACTGGTATTATCATTTTAGCGGCTGCTCTCTTTTGGTTGCATTGTCTCGTTATCGCGCTCCACCAACTGAGCCCTATTTACAACATCTGAATACAAACACAGTTTATGAGAAACAAGATGTTGACGTATCTCCGGCTTCAAACCTCTTAAAAACATCCGCGTCATTCTTTCTTCATTATCCACCAGGTGGGACGCAAACCGGGATAACTCCGCAAATTTTGCCTCGTACTGCGACACGGTCATATTATTCTGCTCCAATTTGATGAACTCCACCTCCTTCATGTGACGAATACTCTCGGGAAAGTATTTGTCGTTAAACAGCTCTTGGAACTTCTCCCAGGTCATCTTCAGTGTGGCAGGTTGAGTACGCTTTATCGATTCTCACCAGTAATCTGCCTCTCCTCGCAACATAAAGGCGGCAAAGGGAACCTTTTGCTCCTCGGAGCAACCCAAGACATCAAATATCTTGGTGATCTGCTTTATCCATGTTTCAGCTACAAGTGGTTTGGGTTCTCCCTTAAACTCCGGTGGTCCCAGCTCCTTAAACTGTTTAGCGGTGACCGCCTGAGAGTTTCCAGTATTTCCACCTACGTTGTGGACAGGAGCTGCTTTCACCTGTTGTTGCATGAATTGCATAAAATCTCTGAACATTCCATCATTCATCATCTGGTCAGTGTTGTTGTTTGCATGAGGATTGTCACCTTCCTGATGAACATTATCCTGATTATTGATATGTGGTGAATCAATAATCGCCTGTGCTCCATTGCTATTCTCAACATTCTCAGATGCCATTTTCAGATACTGCCACAAAATAAAAGTTAATTGACATGTCATATATTATCCTTATATTATGACCGACCAATTAAATACCATGCAAATAAACTTAGGTAGGTCATACTAGCGAAGGAATTCCCCGTCTCACCCCTCCTAGTTCTATTCTCACATCTTAGCCAGGGATCATATCCCTAAGCTCTGATACCAACTGTGACGCCCCCAAAATTAGGTATACATCACCCATCTTGGGTCGTCAGATACATAGTACAGAATACAAATACAACTTACTAATACAACTGTCGTGTACAATACGACAAAACATGAACTGTGAGTTTGAATACAAATATTATCTTCTAGAGAGTATTCATACTCAAAAGGAGTCCTCGTTACATTTATTAACACACCATTACATAGAATAGTGAGGACTACTAACTAATACTATCATTCGAACCATCACTCCGTTCCCCGACTTGCCCCAGCTACGTTCTCATTTCCTGAAGAGAACAGTGAAAGAAAGGGTGAGCTCAACTAGCCCAGTAAGAAATATTATGACTAAGATAATGCAGAATAAATTATCATTAGCCTTTAACAATGTTAAACTGATAAAATATAATAGACATCAAGTTTAACTGCAGCGGAACAAGCAATCCATTAAAAGAGTCAAGTAGAAAATAAACTCTACTATCTTTTATGATTTAAAAGATTTTCCAACACTGTGATCGCTGAGACTCAGCTTAATAAAATAATCCACATCATCGAATCACCCCTGCACTACGGCCAAGGATATTCGTATATTCATTAATGGTCATGATCATGCCAACAACTGCCCATCAATGCACTACGGGCCAATGAGGACTTTTACCACATCATTCGTAACATTACGGTCATGATTACACCGAATAATCCCTGGTCATAATCATACCAAGTTCATCTATGCACTACAGGCCACAGATGACTTTCAACATTTTATAAACATGAGGATGATGACAATGATATAAGAATTCAATAAAACAAGTTCAAGAATTAATTTATCCAAGAATTAACAACGTCCAAATTGTCAACATGATACTACTTTATGGAGTAAAATTTAAGAATGATCAGGAGAATATTTTCATGAATAGATACTAGATGAAGCGCAAATGTTAAGGGTATTCCACAAATTTCATGGAGTATAGAAGTCAAAACTTAACCAACTGAGTATAATAAAGAATGAAATAACAAAAGAAATCACCATGCATGCGATAGACCGCACAGACAGGTTATTCTTAACAGAATAATAATAATGGAACCAGGTCCGGCGTAACCGCACAGACAGGATATTCCGACAGAATAATAAATAATGGAACCAGGTCCGGCGTAAACGCACAGACAGGATATTCCGACAGAATAATAAATAATGGAACCAGGTCCGGCGTAAACGCACAGACAGGATATTCCGACAGAATAATAACAAGACGGAACCAGGTCCGGTGTAAAACACACAGACATGATGTTCCAACAGAATAATAATAAAAACGGAACCAGGTCCGGTGTAAAACACACAGACAGGATCTTCCAACAGAATAATAGAAGAATGTCACCAAGTATAGGGTAGATCCGCGTATACAGGTTATTCCAACAGAATAATAAGAAATGGAATAACAACAATTCTCTTCATGAATAAGAAAGAATAACACCCCTTACCGTTTTAAAGAAGAGCTGAAGTAAGGAAGTAGTTAAGTAGCAGAATACTCTTCTTCTCTCTCTATATAGTTTCTCTCTATAGTTTCTCTCTCTAGAGTTCAGTGAATTCGTAAGAAATAATGAAGGAATGAGCTGCTATTTATAGAAAAATAGAATGCATAGTAACTAATCCATGAACGGTCCAGATTGATTACTTTAATCTGACGGTCCATATTTAAAGAAAAATCTTTTAAATAAAATATAATATATTCTATTTATAGAATAACTTTAATAAAGTATTTTGTTTTATATAAAAAGATGTTTCTGTTTTATTACGTTAATAATACGAATAAAACAAAACGTCATTATCGCTAAATAATTCATATTATTAACTGACAATAATAGAATCAAACTGAGTGACTTCTCACATAAGCATTAATAATCAATACCGTGTGCTACTATGCAACCACACGTATTACTGTACTTTTACTACCGAGTAGTTCAACAGTAATAATGGTAAAACTTCCGCCGTTATTTTTAATAAAATATTTTTGTCGTTTTCTCAATCCGACAATAATTTCGTTGTGGGGTCCACCAATAATTGTGTCGTTGTACGAATATTCCCTGTTAAAACGAATATTCCCCGACCAATCGAATATTATATAACAACTTGCGTACTTTGCAAAATTTATAAATATTACCCACAACTATAACATTATATCAAATTAACTCCATAATATTCAAAAATAATATTTATAGAAAATTCATCTTTATTTATAAAAGTTGGGGTCTTACAGTTTTAATATTGTGTGTTCATTGTATTTTTAAACATCTTTTTAAATTTGAAAAGAAGAAAAAAATAAGAAAATGATCTCATACATAAAAGATATATAAAACACTAAAGTTTCATTTTATTATAAAATATAAGTCCTAATTTAATATTCTCCTAATAAGTTATATGATTAATTATATGAGGTAGCAAGAAGCATATATAAACAGAAATGTAAATTAGTTTAAAAAATGGGTTCTGAAAGCTTTGGTGATACATCAAGAATGTTTTAGACTGTAAAGATTTCAAGATTAAAAGAATTTTTAGTGAACATAAAACAATTATAATTTTTTTGAGGCCTGTTTATATTTAAATTCAAAAACTCACTATATATATATATATATATATATATATATATATATATATATATATATATATATACTTTAAGAATTACTTATTAAATATTATTTGACATTTATATATTGAAAGCACTTTTAACTTATTTAGTGTAATGATTTATTTTGCATTGGATAATGAGAAGGGATCGGACAACTTTAAAATCCAATTATTTAAATAAATAAAAATAAAATATTTTACAGAATATATATATATATATATATATATATATATATATATATATATATAATTCTCAAGTTGTAGAGTGTACACGCAACAGGTGAAGCGTGAGAAGAGAAAAGGCAAAGGTGGAGTGTCAAAGCATTGAAAAGCCTTCTCCTACGTTTCTTGGACAGCAGAGCTGGAGGCAACCATGCAGTTGCATTGTATTTATGATACCGGGGGTGATGATGATGTGGCGGGGGCTGACTTTAATGACTTTCTTCCTTGTTTTGACTCTACACCTCAAACTGTAACCCTTATTTAAATCCAAAAGATGCCTAATTCCAAGTGGGACCTCGTTTCTTCCCAATATTTACTCAAAATTGTGCTTACTTATTTCTTTTTTATTATGATCAATAAATGTAATTGATAAACAAAAGAGAAATGTTGGGTTTCAAATTTTTGGTGTTAAATGAGTTTCAAATGATATAATACTATTAAATATTTTAATGACGTAATCAATTACATAAAATATATTCAATCAATATTATGGTGATACGCCATCTGAGATAATTTTTTAAGTTCAAAATTTGAGACCCCTAATATCATTCTAAATAAAATTTCAGTGGGCGTGGTTTACATTACTCCATCCGTCCATTAATATAAGTCATTTTAGAGAAGTATTTTTGTCCCTTAATATAAGTCGTTTGAAAATTTCAAATAAGTATTAATTGCTTAGTTTCCAATATTACCGCAAGTATTAATAAATAAATTTAGTTCTCTCACTATTTTTGTACAATAAATAATACTCTTTTTTCAATATAAAGACAATATACACAATTAATATTATATTTAATGTTATATAATCATATACTTAATACAAGTGCACAACTCTAAAACGACTTATATTAAGGGATAGATGGAGTGTTATTTTTTGAAATAATACTATGTCACCTAGTAAAAAATAGATTTGTGTTAGTTTTGGGTTACATAAAATAATTATGGGTCAGTTAAGGAACTAAAATCATATTACCTATATTATATAGGGTTTTTTACACTATTATACAATAATTAGAAAGTAATTACAAGATTAGTGCATTCACAAAATGATTACAAGAAAAGTGCAATACAATAACCACGTCAGATCATTCAGTTTCACATAAATAAGGAAACGCTGACATAAAGGAGAAGTTGCTGCCATATGCGACAGTTACCAATTATTTGCAAATGTTCTACGATCGAGCAACCCAAACAAATCGACTAGTCTATTCAGAATCACGAAAAAAATAAGAAGCCTGAGTAGCCGAATCTTGCAAATAGGAAATCTAAAACCGACATTCACAAAAAAATCGAAGGATTTGGAAATTGACATTCTGATGCAGATACTGAATTTTTTTTAAGACTATTTAGTTACCCACAAAAGCTAAAATGATTATATTTGTATGAAGATTTGAATATCAACTGTATCATATTCAAAATAATTTTATTTTTAAAAGATTGTTTATAATTAAGTAACCAGCATCTTACTTGAACTATAATGTTTATATTACTATATCATTTGTTAATTCCTAGAAACTGAGTATTTTTATTTTTTTCGTTATTTTTTGATATATAAACAGGGGCGGATCCAGCCCATTAATTTAGTGGGGTCAATTTTTTAAAATAAAAAATTATAAAAAAAATAAAATACAATAAAATAAAGGCGTCAAAATGCGAGGGATATTGCAAATAATTGTGTGAGCTATCATATAAAATTGATATTTTTTTATGTAATTGAATACACTTCGAATTCTCGATCTTATATTATATATAAAATGATATTTTATAATTTTTTAAAGCACTGTTATTATAAGAGATACTTCTTGTGTCTTTTAAAATAAATTACAAAACTAAATAATATTGTTAAAATATTATTTATAATAACATTTTTTGATATTTCATTGTTTGAAACTATCGTAATGATAGTTTCATTTCAATAGCTGCAAAAATATCATGCTCAATATAAGTTACTAAACAATATAAAAGAGTGGAGTGTTTGTGTTAGTAGAAATTTGAGACATTTAATAGTCTTTTAATCTGAATTTTTTATTTTCACTAAACACTTTATAAAATCAAAATCAAATTAAAAATTAATTTCCAAAAATTCAGTGGGGTCAATTGACCCCACTGCCCTAAGGTAGATCCGCCCATGTGTATAAACAAATTTAAATTATAGTTTAGAATATATTATTACTGGTAAGGGCATAATAGTTTAAACGACATTTTTTAATCCAAACCTTTAACTAATCCTAAAAAAAACAAACATAATAAGATTATTTTAAATTATTCCATGAATAATTTCATAAAAAACAAACACGTGACTATGATTATTTAATTATAGGATTAATAGTCTTGATTATAATTCTTACAAGCAAATACGGTCATAAAGAAATAATTTATATGTCAATAAATTTTATGACAAAATTAGATTACAAATTAATTAAAATTTTAAGTTATAAGATAAAATAAATTAAAATGAGATAAATTATTTATGTTCTCTCTCAAATATATACTAGGTCAATAATCACACGCACAACCATCCCTTATAAGACAATAAATTCTTAGCCTAATTCTTAGGCTCACGATCCATAGTCACCCTTCCATTAAAATTTTCTTTTATGTAGATTTTGTATTCTTCTTTTTTTTTTTTTTTATGAATTTTACATGAGAGTTAATATAAATTAGTTCTATGTTAAAATTTTCACCTTGAATTTCAATTGAACAAAAATATTTATTTTGGTGGAAAAAATCAAAACAAGAAGCGAAAAAAAAAAATCAAAGCAAAAGTTGGCATTTTGCGAAGGAATCGCCAGAACCCACCATGCGTGTCATGTGACAGAAAAAGAGTCGAACAGAACCTCCATTTCCACCACCAAAAATGGCTATCCTCCCCAGCTCCTCTTTCTCTCTCCTCTTCAAAAATCCCACCACCACCGCTCTCCATTTCTCCCCAAAAATCCACCACCCCCTCTCTTTCTCTCTAATCCCAGCTTCCCCAAATAGTAATCAACTACGATTATTCTCCACCATCCGTTTCTCCCGCCCATACCCCGGCGACCTACCGGAACCTCCATCCGATAAGGACGATGAAGATCCCGAAAAGACTCCGACCACATTTGTTGACGAATGGGGCGAGAAAACCGGCCCAGATCCTGAACCGTCCACGAAATTGGCGGACTCGGACCCTCCTAAGGATGAAGACGAATGGGGGAAAGCTGCTGAACGGGAGGAGGAGTATGTTGTGGCGGGTAATGGTAGTGCTGCGGCTGTTGATGGGAGTGATTATAGAGATAATGATAAGCTTGAGGAGCTGAAGAGGTGTTTGGTGGATAGTGTTTATGGGACTGATTTAGGGTTTAGGGCTTCGAGTGAGGTTCGGGCGGAGGTATTCGAGTTGGTTTCTCAGTTGGAGGCACTGAATCCGATTCCGGTGCCGACTGATGCTGTGGGGGAGCTTGATGGGAACTGGGTTTTGTTGTAAGTTAACCATCACCTCAACTTTTGTTTTTGTAATCTAATTACAGTTGCTATGAAGGAATATATATATATATATATATATATATATATATATATATATATATATTTGTGTTTTGAGTTAAGTTTTTGTTGGTATATAGAATTGCCAGTGGACATGATTGCGAATTAGAAGTGAAATGTGAAGATAGAATATGTAGGGCTTTAAAGTTTCCTGTTTTCAGTTTAATTTGATTTGCTTGACAATTCTAGAGTTAAGTGTTGGAAATTTCGAGATTGCAGCTACCCGATTAAGGAATTCTGGTAATGGTACTATGGTAGTTAAGTATAAACTGGCCTCTTAAGGAGCATCACAAAATATGACATATATAGGATACAGATTTTTTGAAATTCTTATTCGGTTCCGAAATATAAGATCTAAAAGTCAATATATTGTATATTTTGTCTTGATGTATGAATTGATTAATTCAATTTAGGGTAGGAGAGCTGAAGCATATAGTCTTAATTATTGATTTATTGCGCTCTTGAACTTGGAAGTTTTCATCAAATGAGGGCATTGGGGTTGGGGGACCGCAAAACCTCTATTGTTTGCATTGGGAATATGGAGGGTTGGGTAATGCACTTAAGAGTATAAGAAAAAATTGAGCATATTTTTGATTCTTTGGCCTTGATACCAGCAAGCAGATTAATATATTTTTTTGTTAAAAAAATTATTTTGAACTGTATGTATGGCTGTATCATGTTTGGAACAGGACATGAAGGTTTCTTCATTTCTAAAATTTGCTTAAAAAGCTTGAGAGAGTAATGGAATTTCACAATGTACAACATATTTTTTTCTTCCAGGTTTTAGAAGTGCTTTGAAGTGTGAGGCAATTACAACACAGATCAAAAACTTGACTTGTTTGACATGAATCTTACTTTATTATGCTATTTCTTTGTTACTCATCTTCTTGCCATCTTTATAATCTTCTTTCCTTCGAGCTTTTTCTCAGATATGCATTTTTACTTTTATTTTTATCTTTTGTTTAAATTGGTTATACTATGATTTGTTGTCTCCTAATTATTACAACTCTCTCTACCCTCTTAATTAGATGGAATCATGAAGGTGTATAATTTATGTGCGCTGTCACTCGTCAATTAGTATGATAATCTATTTTAATTTGACTGTTTCTTGTTCGTGATTTATAGATGTGGCACTTATATGAGCCAGTCGTGTATTCATTCATGGACAAGAGTATTGATAGTTCATAGTGCAATGTTTGAAATGTTTTTTATTCATGTTTCAGCTGTAATTAATGTAACTGTAATTCTATTTTTTATTTTTCCTCATCAGGTACACAGCATTTTCTGAGCTGTTGCCTCTTCTCGCAGCAGGCACAACCCCTCTGTTGAAAGTTGAGAAGATTTGTCAATCAATTAACACCAACAACCTTACCATAGATAATTCTGCCACATTGTCGAGTCCTTTTGCCACTTTCTCCTTCAGTGCTTCTGCAACTTTTGAAGTTCGAAGTCCTTCAAGAATACAGGTACTTTACATTTTACTAGAGATATAGATGTGTGATATATTCTATTGGTAAGGTAGCACCCAGGATGCCCCTATCGAAAGAGAAATAGGGAAAAATGGAAATAAAATTCATGCACTCTAGTTGTGTAGAACTTGATCGTTTAATAGTCATGCATTCTAGTTCTTTCTTGGCTTGGATGAATTTAGGGAAGAATCACCTTTCACTTTTAAAACTTCAAGGATGAAATTGTTTCGTAAGGCAAATTCATGGCAACATTGTACTCTCTGTCTCTATCCTAAAAAAGTATTTTTTTTAATATTATTTTTGCATAGAACACCTTTACTTGATACTTTATTAATTCATAATTTTACTTTCAAAAAATATCATAAATTTACTTTCAAAATTTATAAAAATTAATTTTATATTTATATTTTAGAACAAATGGAATACTCTAATAAATTTTAATTGGATTATAAATAAATTTTAACAAAAGCTTAACGGTATAATTAAAATTGTAGAAAAATCGAATTCGGTAATGGCCACCCTTGGCCATGCCCAAGGTCCGCTTATGTGATAAAAATTAGTAACTTCAAGTGCACAATGTCTATTGTAGACTTGACAAATGCATGTCGAATTACAAAGACTAAATTAACTATTAAATCCTTAATTTATATTCCAGACTGAAAAGTCCAATAATAATCTAGAAGTGGGGTCAGACAGATTACTACAGATTAAAAAAATTATCTTAGGCATTTTTGAATTTTTAGATAATTAATTTCCAGGGTTAGAAATTAATATGCAAGATAATAAAAATTCAATCGCACAATGCACAGAGATTTGTCTGGTTCACAACATACATCCTAGGTATGTTGCTACGTCTAATCTCAAGCTCTTCTCCAGGACTTGAGATCTTATTACTTTTTGTAAAAAAAATTACTTTAACTGGCGGAGAAGCCTTTACAAAGATTTGTAGACAAACTTTCAACTATTCTCAACTAATATATCTTGGACAGCAACCTCCCAACTCCCTCCTTAAGCTTAGTTGTACTTCTTTTGAGTTCTGTTCTATTATATGATCTGGTCTTGATATGATAGCTTCTTACTCACCTCACAAGTACATTAGAGACCCAACTCCTAGCTAACCTCTCTAAGACTCTGGTCTTGGTAAAAGAATTATTCGTCTTTCTCACAAGTACATAAAATAAACTAACTCTACCATTTTCCCTTTTTACAAAGTGTTTAACAAAATTTTGTTTCTAAAATAAGCAGATACAATTTAGTATAGATATATAAAAGTTTAAATAACTTTTATATTTTGTGTGAAAAGTGCTTCTTGAATAAGCAGATGTAAATTTATGCAGGATTAACAAACTATGCTTATTGATTAAGCAAATAGATCAATTTTAGCTTTAGCTCAAAATGTTTCTGTATAAGCAGATATATAGTTTAATGCAAATTTATAAAAAATTATTTATTCTTTATAATAAAGAATGCGTTTCAATGGATTAAAGATATAACTTTAAGTTCAGATATAAAAGTTTAAAGAACTTTTATATTTAAAGTGAAAATGCTTCTGAGTAAGTAGATAAATTGTTTTAAGTTTTGAATTAAATATGCTTGTATTTAAGCAGATATATTCACTTGAGTTTGTGATATAAAAGTTTAAATAATTTTTATATTATGCAACAAGTATTTTATAAATAAATGAATTTATGATCAAATACTTATGATGACTGATATTAAATATAGTAAATAAATTAGTTGTGAATGAATCAGTTAAACAATACTTGATACAACAAATATATTTATTTAACTCAAAGAATATATAATAAATATTTTATCTATTATATGAATGATCATAAATAAAGCCACTTAGGAATTTGAGAAATCGTACGGTCTGATTCCCTCACTTAAGAGGAATATCTCCATAGTCTCGGTATCTAAGTACTGACAAAATTTATAGTTTCACAATGTAAATATTTTTGATAGATAACTTAGATTTTCAAATCCAGCTCGGATAATTCACTCTCTATTAGAGGAATATCTCGGGATTATTTTGAACTATCAAGTGGATTTACTTTACGATATTTATATAAATAATATCAATAAAAAGCCACTTAGGATTTTGAGAAATCATACGGTCCAATTTCTTCACTTAAGAGGAATATCTCCGTAGTCTCGATGTCTAAGGGTGTAAACGAATCGAGTCGATCCGAGTATTGAGTTGCTCAGATTTGGTTCACAAAATTTATCGAGTATAAAATAAGATTTGATTGAGGCTCATTTAGCTACCAAGTCGAGCACGATTCTGAATCGAGCCCGAGCAGTTTGGACTTTTTCAACGAATATGATCCGAGTATCAATAAAAAATTATAATTTGAGGAGGTTCGAGTAATTTATCGAACTTTAAAATGTGCTCATATTTGACTCATTAATATTTTGAGTCGAGCTCGAATCGAACTTTTAGTCGAGCGAGTACGAATCGAGCCCGAACTGTTTGCTTATTTTACTGCCTTATCGGTGTCTAAGTACTGACTTTTTATTTGATAAATAGATGAAATATATATATATATATATATATATATATATATAATTGTATATAACAATTTATATTTGTATATTTATAAATTTAAATAAGCAAGAGATAATTCAAATAAATTAAGCTAAATAACTTATCTCAATTACTTAGACCAATTTCCTTTTCTCAAATGATCAGAACTTTGATAAGAAGAGAGATAAAAAGCTTTTTAGAGAGAGTATGTAGGCAAGGAGTAAGTTTTTCTTTTTAAGTGAATTGACAAAGCAAAATGAATGAGAGTGCCTCCTATTTATAGATTTTTGAGGTTGGGGGTAAAAAGGTAATTTTGAAGATTTACTTTTGAAATTAATGGCTTAGATTACTTTGATAAAAATGAAGGGCTCAGATGATGGACATATACTCGCGGATTGGTCAAAGAAATAGTCTGCTGATAATTTTTTGAAATTCAAAGTCTTAGCCCATTAAAACAAATAGCTTCCAAAAACATATGGCTTAATAATTTAATGCTCCAGCACATGCTTGGTTTTTGTCCGAATTTAATTCTCATTTTAACACTACCGGCCTATGTTTGGTCAAAAAGGCTATAAGCCTTCGTTTAATGCTTCCATGCGCGCGCGCACACACACACACACACACACACACACACACACACATATATATATATATATATATATATATATGAGCACGAATCTAAAGCATACCTCTTAAATAATATACTTTCTTAAATACCACACCTTTATTAAAACTACGTCGGGTCGCGGGCGGCATTTTTGTAAATAAAAAGAAAGTGGGATCACTCTTTTTTAATATTATTTTATTTTTTAAAAGAATATTCAAAAGGACGTAATTTTAATAAAGATATGCTATTTAAGAGAGGTGTGCTATTTAAGAGGTATGCTTAAGATCCGTTCTATATATATATATACATATATGTATAACAAGCAATTTGTTTAAAAATCTTTTTGCCCCTTTTTGTGAAAAAAGATTTTTAGAAAATAATAGGAGATCTCCTTGCCTTAGGAAATGTTACTTTATAAACTAATTTATTTAACACTTGATATTTAAATTATCAAAGGTTAATAAAATTAATTCAATAAGATTTAGAAAATATTTTTGGTCAAAGTAAATAAGATAATTAAAACAATTATAATATAAATCATATGGAGAGGATTCTACCCTTTTAATTAATCTATTTACTAATTATTGTTATCATTAAAATAAACCTAAAAGTTAGAGACCCAACACAGAAAAATTAGAAATATAGATGGTGGAGATGATTAATTTACTAAATAATGCAAATTAAAAATTAATAATGAAAACTAGTATTGAAAAAAATTACCTAGGAATCTGAATCCAATAAAACTAACATAATAATTAATTTATTTTCTTCCGAATTAATTTCTAATTTAGTTTTTTCTTCCATTTAAAAATAATGATTCATACAATTAATATGGGCAAATATAAGTTATGAAAAATTTACATATTAACTATAACTTATCAAAACCACGTAATCAATATAAGAACCACAACGAATTTTGCGCGAAGGTATATATGAAGGCGAAAATAATTAGGCACTAATTTCACAACGGAAAGAAACTAATAATCTATATCAAACAAAATCAAAATTAAAACTACTACTACTAACTGCATGAAATAAAACAAAATTTAACGTAACAATAATATAAAAAGAAAACTCTATTAATTCATTAAAGAATGTTGTAAAATAATGATAACAATACTCCCCGACTCCTTAATCTAGCTAGCCTACTGTTGCCATAATGATGATTGGAAGACGAGGGAAAAAGAAATACAAAAGCTCTCAAGTATCCTGCTAATCAACTCCCTCTTAATCTAGCTGAATGCAGGGAAAATGAAATAGAAAAATTCACAACCCCTCTCTCCAAAACAAAAGTCCTATTTATAGGCAAAAATAAATTGCAACCTAATCTAAGGTACATTGAATTTGATCTTCTTTTTTCTTTTATGTCTTTATCTCCAAGATGACTTTAACCTCTTCTTGACAATCCTTAAGAATTCCATGTTATTTTTAAAACCTAGATAGTAATCTTTTATTTACTCCAGAAGTTAAATAAATGTTAGTTATTACAAAACAATATAATAATCATTTGTTAAAATAAATAGACACATAAAGTAATAAATATGGGATTATAAAAATGCAAAAATATGTTTCTATCATCCTCCACCGAACACGACTAAAAAAAGTAAATTGATCGAACAAATTTGTAAGTTTAAAATAATTGCATTAGCACTTTCTTCTTTGTAAGACTTGTTTTCTCATTATGTGAGTTGATTGTTTATTGATATTGTAAATTTAATTTTTTACTCAATTATGAGAAGTTATTATACTTGTAATCACATCTTCGTACAAAGTTGTGAACTATACTAAAATTAGCACTGACAAGTTGAGAGTGAGATTGTGTTTTTACTTGTTCAAATTTGGATCAAGGGTGATATCTTGTACATATGGATTGGTGTAACCCGAGTCTTATGTAGCACCCTTAATCTGTCACATGTATGTCATGTAAGACTAAAAAAGATAGTCTAGACTCTACTTGATACTTTGTTTTGATGATATTTTTTTCTATATTAAAATTTAAGTACTATAAATTTATAATTAGAAAAAATTGTTAAGAAAAATTATGTTCAAGTGTTTGCTATGTGAACCTTAATATTCTGAATAAAGCTAGCGTACTTCTTTTTCAGGACGGAGGGAGTATATAGCATAACTATGTCATTCTTTTGTTTTGTTTGGGAACTACTTATTTATTTGGACTTATGATTCGAGTATAATTCCCAAATTTATGTCTGATGAATATGGATTTAAGGAACTTGATGTTCAATTTCGAACTAATAGTGAGATATAAATATTCAGGTTGAATTTAAGGAAGGGACCTTGCAACCTCCGGAGATCAAATCAAGGGTTAGTCTTCCTGAGAATGTAGATCTTTTTGGGCAAAAGATCAACTTGTCACCTGTCCAGCAATCTCTTAATCCCCTGCAAGAGTCCTTGGCAGGTATAGCACGGGTTATTTCCGGTCAGCCTCCTCTCAAGATTCCCATTCGGGGTGAGCGGACTAAATCTTGGCTTCTTATCACATACCTCGACAAAGATCTTCGCATTTCAAAAGGGGATGGTGGTCTTTTTGTGCTTGCTAAAGAAGGGAGTCCTCTCTTAGATCAATAACCAGGTACCATTACACATACGATTATCCACCTGAAAGATGCATGCTCTTTGTACTAGTTGGTAATTGTTTAACACTTGTTCTCACCATTTTCTTGATCATAGGCAATCAGATTCATGGCAAGGAAGATGTGAATGGCATGCATTACGTATGTTGGCATTTGACTGGTCCGGCGTGGGAGTAGCAGGATGCAGTTTCATTGAGATTGGAATACCTAGCTAGTGATATAAGTTTATACTCAAGTATAGTCGGTCGGTCCATGCAACTTCTTAAGGCGTTTGTATGTAAAATCATTCCACCCCATTCATTGTATTTTAAATCTTTTTCATGGATTATATATAGATGGTGTTGGCATACAAGAACTTGCTAAATAAGTTTCTTTGTATATTTCCTGGAATCTGAAAAGAATACATATATCTGTCCTGTCCTACAAAATAGTAGTATTCCCTCCATTCCAAAAAAAGCAGCAGCAGCAGCAGCAGCATTTGCTCTTTTTCTTAATTAATTTGTAAAATTTTAAAGTTCAAATTGATCAATCTGTCATCTCATCTTTTTTATAAAATACTCCAAACAATTTATTTAAAATAAAAGAATAAAAGTATGAAAATTAAAAATTACTCCCTCCATTCCTAAATAAGTGTCGTTTAAGGTTTTTGCACATAGATTAAGAAAATTATTTAATACTATCATTTACTACTTAAAATATGTGTGAAATTTCATCACTATCCTTTCATGGGAAGTTGAAAACTATTAATACTAAGGGTGAAAATTTTTTGGGACAATGAGAGAATGTAAGAGTGATATACGAAAGTAAATAATTTATTCTCCTAGAAAGTTGTAAACGACAGATAATTTGAAACAAATTTTTTCTTTCAAAACGTCATTTATTTAGGAATGGAGAGAGTATTGTCGTAACTCTGACCTGGCACTCAATAATTCCGAACATAACTAAAGTCAATTAAATAAAACTGTTGAAAAAGTCGGCCAATTAAATAAAACGGTTGAAAAAGTCAGTTGAGGCCGAACGACCGCAGCCAATTAAGACGTGCTAGTCTCACGGAATTCCCGCCTCTTTTGCACCTTCTCAGTCCAGTCTTTGACAAAAACAAAGAACAAGAAAACTAGTATGAAGATCAGTATTTTTATATTTTTTAATCTTCTACAACGCTTCATAATTATGAGTCCGTGCAGATAAATATATGAAAATTTATTTTATATGTACATATATATTTACATATTTGAACTAAAATTATTATATTAACATGTAATAAAATTAAGTTTTTTCCTAATTTGCCTTATTTACCCTCCAAATTTCTGCCAAGTTCCTCCAAAGTCCCTAAAATTAAATTGCAACTCTTAAATTGAAATATAATATTATAAATTTTTTTTTTAAAAAAACTCCTATTTTGTTCAAATAAACAATTACTCCCTCTATTTCTTAATATAAGTCGTTTTAGAATTGTGCACAAATATTAAAAAAATAATTGTATAACATTAAATATAATATCAATTGTGTATATTGCACTTGTATTGAAAAAATAGAGTAGGAGTATTATTTATTGGGTAAAAAATAGAACCAAAGTTATATTTATTACTTCTGGTAATATTAAAAACTAAGTAATTAATACTTATTTAAAATTCTCAAATGATTTATATTAAATAATAAAAATAATTTTTAAAAACGATTAATATTAAGTAATAAAGGGAGTATTCATATTGAGGATCTGCTCTCATTTATTAATGTGTACAAAATTCTCACTCCTACGACGACGTGTTAATCATCTACAGACAAATTAGGCATCAATTTCGGTTTCTTTTTGAAGTAGTTGGGGATGAGGAGTAGTTTATATACATTATACCCTGCTAATTAGGATCACCCATTGACTCTGTTTAATGTTCCATTTCTACAACTTCTCGGATCCCAGAACAAACTCCATAGATTGAAAATTGTTTTAGATATAAGAAAGAAGGGGAAGAAAAAGGAAAATACCCACTGTTCTATTAAGAGAAGTGACAGAAAGCAGAAAAAAGAAAAGGGAATCATATATGGATACAGAAAAAATCAGACCCACTTGGATTATAGTATCAATTGAAGGAAATTAATGGCAGTACTGATTGTTTGAGGGAGAAATAGTAAAAGGGTGTTTGCTAATATGAGCAATAAGGAGCCATTGAAGTTGGACGATGAGCAGATCGCCGAGCTCCGAGAAATTTTCCGATCATTCGACCGTAACAAAGACGGAAGCCTCACCCAGCTCGAGCTCGGCTCGCTTTTACGATCACTCGGCTTAAAACCGAGCCCTGATCAGCTCGAAACGTTGATACAGAAAGCCGATACTAACAGTAACGGTCTAATTGAGTTTTCGGAATTTGTTGCACTTGTTGCGCCGGAACTTCTGCCGGCGAAATCGCCGTACACGGAGGAGCAATTGAAGCAGCTGTTTAGGATGTTTGATCGGGACGGAAATGGGTTTATCACCGCGGCGGAGTTGGCTCACTCAATGGCGAAGCTCGGCCACGCCTTGACGGCGGAGGAGCTGACGGGAATGATTAAAGAAGCCGATACGGATGGAGATGGACGGATTAGTTTTCAGGAGTTTTCGCAGGCGATTACTTCAGCTGCATTTGATAATTCTTGGGCTTGAGTTTTTTTTGGAAAATTATAAAATCTCAGGTAATTTTTAGCGTTTGTTTTGACTTTTTAGTGACCATGTTTTGTAATAAAAATTTGTTTTTGTTTTGAGTGTGATTAGTTTATTGTTCTCGTCAAGATTTTACAGTTTGATTTAAATTTGATTAATTATCTGTTATTAGTACATCATCATCTTCTTTTGAAAGAGTTTGGAGAGAAGTCATCTGCTCAGAAGTGGTGGAAACATAAACAAGTAACTGGATTTTCCATTTTTCAATTATGAAAGTTCAACTAGGGTTCTTAATATTTGAATGAATTAAAGGTTTGTCAACATAGGAAATGTGTTTGGACAATTAACTTGATCTCTTGGCAGGATGATTATTAATTTGTTGCTGAAGATGTTACAGTCGAGATCTAACAGGATGAGGGAGACATTTTTTTAGTTTTGAGCGAGATGATGCCAAATTTGCAGAGAGAAAAAGTTGTAATAATTGAAATGAGTTTTCCATTGAAGATTTTATGTGAAAATATGGTATAATTGGAAACAATTTGGTGCATTAGTATGCTTTGATTTGGGGTAGAAAAGTGCTCTGTTTCTGGGTTAATTTATTTAAATCCATCTTCTAATTACAATGGAGTAAAAGGGTGACTTGTTTATAAACTGGGATCTTTACCGATCAGTTTTAGTGTAAAGTTTCTCTATAAATATTCATGGGATTGGTTTTAACATTGAAGTGGTATTTTCCAGAGCCATCATTTATTTATTTAGGTATGATTCAATAATTATTAATCTTATCTCTGGGAGCAGCTGTATTGATTGAACATAAATAATAATAATAATAATAATTATTATTATTATTATAATACCTCTTACTTTAACAGCTTTTGAAGAACAATCATTCACATGGTCCATTTTTCTCATATTAAAACAGAAAGGAGAAATGGCAATTTCAGCCTCGTCAAGAAGATCAAATTCATGAACTCATCACAACTACATGTTTATTTGTTTTGTTACAGGTTAAGCTTTGTTCCTACACCATCAATTCTGCAACCGGAAGGTACTGAGAGGTGGTGCATCAAGAATCTGGTTCTACTTGCTCGTACAATTCCTCTATCGCAAGGAGTCTTTCCGTCCATAAACCACTTGTGTAAAACTGGGGATTTCCCTTTGATGATAAATAATACAACAAAGTCTTTTAGGTTATCGACTTTATTTTGTTTTCCTCTCTGGGAAACATTAGTTGCTTATTTTTCTTGGCTAAGAACATCATTCTATGTTTTGATTCCAGTTCATATGTCAAAAACACGATATTGTTGTTGTGAAGATCTATGTAACTCGAGAGAATACCATGTTGCGACGTCTCATAATGTTTTTAAAGTCAATAAGTCTACTATTACATACAACAGCTCACATACCGCTCATATACACTCACATGCATATTGTCATGGCTCACTTGCATAACAAGTCAGGTCAGTCATGCCAATATGCATACGAGTGTATGTGAACGGTTGTATGTGATAGTAGATTTTGAGGTTATAAGTCTAAATATATATATATATATATATAATCTATAAATAACGTTCTCAGGAAAGGAAAGAAAAAAGTTTTTAGACCCCCACTAGGCACTAACCATGTATGTAAGACCAAACTAAAGAAGAGGGAAGTTGACTTAATAAGGGCTAGTTAACATCCATTAAAAGTTAATTCTTTGCCAATGGGGATGCTGAAATTAGAGCCAACATGCCAGAATGCAATCACTTTATACCATTGCAACTTCACCTAAACACGCTACAAGTTCATGCTGGGGCTTACATAGTCAATAACTTGGACAAATCACTATCAATTTACATTTTGTCAATTCAAAATCAAGAATATCCCAGTTTTCAGCCCAAATTATTAGGATATACATTGTTCATTTCTTTACTCATTATTATTTATTTAGTTTGTTATTACATATTTACTTATCACTATATTGATATTTTGGTAGAGTAAATGGTTGTGTAATAGGTTTGTCATCATAACATTACACCGTGAAAAGGTTTGTGGTTGCCAATAAAAGATGGAAAGGGTTATTAACCGAAAGCAAAAGTTGTCAAAATAACAAAATATATTGAAACTGCTGCCTTTTCAAAACCATATCGTATCCTTATAACAAAGTGTAATGAAGTACAAAGAGAGAGAGAGAGATCCTAAAATACCAGAAAAATGAATAGCATACTGCTTCAAGCCTTTTTCTTTTTCGATTTTAGCATCACATATCCAATGAATACACTCAAGAAGCAGAGAAGTGTGACACCAGCAAATACTGGAATGAGAATGGCATATTCTTGAGGTAGGAAGTACTTGTGTACAAAATGATCGCCGTGAACAAAAGGCTGCAAGATAAAAAAGATACAATTAGTAAGAAATTTTCACAAGTCCAGAAAGGAGAACAAATTTCAACCCAGTGAAAGCTAACTTACCAGGATGATGACCCAAAAGGTATAATAAGTGAAAATGGACAAGCTAATAAATGATAAAAGAAATCCCACAGCCTTGTCTGCTAATTCCATAGTATTGTTTCTTGCAATTACTGACTGCATCCCAAATTGGTCAAATTAGCACTTTAGTATCATAGTCTTATGCTTCAAGAGTGGTGTAATAGGAAAAACCCGAAAAAGATTAAAATTTATTTTATCTTCAGTTCTTGTCTTTCAAGAAGCACGATTTTATGAAGTTTAATGATCATCTTGTTGACAAATAAGATGATAAATACCACTTAAAAAATCTATACAATTTACAAAATTACTATTCAATGAGAAAATACAGTTTATATTAAGAAAAGTATTTAGCTCCGTACAGCCCATATAATTATACCTATCAACCTTTTCTCTTCAATTCTCCACAAAAGAAAAACAAAAACAAACTATACGGGAAGCATGCTTAGATGAGGCTTCACATATCCATTAACTGTTCCTATCAATGTTCATTTTACATTTAGCTCCCTGTTTTAGCAAATTGATTCTAAATTTGTAACCAAAACAATGATCCTTTCTTTGAGCCTTCTAAGATTTTCAATTTCTTTGCTCACTTTGTTCCCAATTTCTATCAGTACTTGAGATTTAGTGACAAGTTGTCACCTATACTAGTTGTCTCCAATATTGTTGTTTTCCTCAGATATGTCAAAAATATATAACAGGAATCCTAATGCTTGATCATGACCTTAGAAAAATACCTCAGTTGGGTATAGTGCTCATTCGATTTATATCTATATAGGTATCTGATCCTTCATCAATCCTGACATACCCTGGGATTTAATCAGCTTAACACTACCAAAAAATGAATTTTTAACACATCCTAGTTTCAATTCTGCCATAACTGCCAGCTACCTCTCCCAGGATAAGGGAATAAGAGATGAACAATCTACAAATAACTCATATCTGTATTGATTCAGCTCTCGCATGAAATGCTACTAAACTCTACTTTCTAGCTGTATTGGTTCAGCTCTCAGAAGAAATGCTATGAAGCTCTACTTTCTAGTTGCTAAACAGTTGACAGAACAAATAATTTTAATGCATGAGGCATCTTGCATTGACTAGCAGAAAGACATTAACTGCCGCAGCTAGTATTCAATAAATTTAATCATATTTCATCACATAGTTGTGCTGGGAATAGCATTATGTTCTTTTAAGTATGTATGTAACAATTCCTCCCTCAAAAAAATCTTCCGTAGAAACACAATGATAAGAGCCAGTTGAAGCTTCACTCAGAAGTCTCAAATTCTGAACTATTGTATTTACCAATCAAACAAAGACCTAACTATGTTCTCCTCCGTTTCCATGTAACAAGTCAAGTAAATAACTTTTAAGGCAAACATAAACTGAAATTGCTCCAGTCACACGTAAAAATTCAAAACTTCAACAAAATTCTTGAAATGTATTGGAAAGTTGCAAACTTGCTCCAAATAAATACTCCACTAGAATGACAACATGTCCTCAGAAGGGACTGTTTCCAGACATTTTTTAGGAAGTTTCTACAATTCATAAACACAGTTAAATAAAAACCTGAAAAAAACCCCAAAATCCCCTTTAAACAGCATGGATCCAAAGAATGCAGGAACAACCATGAACTCTCATATTTTTTCCCCTACCTTTTAGAATCTCATGTAAAAATTCAACATAAATTTGACAATGAAACCAATCAAATCCATGCATCAAAATACACTTACTATTCTACAAATGAAAAATAAAAATGAAAAAACCACTAAAACTACTTTTCCAAAGTACAAATTTGAGCCATTACCAAAATTCCCATCTTCTTATTTTCTTCAGCTGAAGGGCAATGAAATCATAACAACATAGCTCAAAGAATACAGTTATATCATCAATCAAAAACCAGTTGGCACACATAGCTTTTTAAACTAGTAGTTTTACTGAGAAATTCTCGAATGTAAAAATCATTCGTATTTCAAGCTTCTTTTCTGTATCAGAAATAAAAAGCAAATTTTGAACGATGAGTGAGAGAGAATTCAGTAATAGGAATCTGGGACTTACTTGTTTTTAAAGACGTAATAGATATATTAGGGTTTCGTTTCAGATTGCAGCCAAGATCGTCGTCCCCAACTTTCTGCTCCCTCTATTCTTTTTTGCGCTCTTGTTTCATTGTCCGTGGGGCGTGGAGAGAAAAGGAAGAGAATAAATAATGGCAGAAAAAAAAAAGACACGACAGCTTTTTTTAATGGAATTAATGTTTACATTAGATACATTTACTTAATATTCTTTGGCTTATCTTTGTTCGGAAAGATTTATCCTAGGATAAAACTATTAATTTATACTTGTTACTATTAATCAGAATTGTAAAATAATTTAATATGAGAATTATTTAATTGAAATTATAATACTCATTATTTGTGATTAAAATTTTTTAAATAAAATTAATCTTAATATTTTTCTAAAATAATCACAATATCTTATTCTATGCATTTAATTGAATTTTCAAGTTACATATTTACCCCTATTTTCTACATTAATGTCACCCATTTACTCTCACTTTTTACCGATTTACTCACTTATTTACCCATTTCCCTCTCTCACGTGGATTTCAAATCATTAATTTGCAGGCTATATTATTTATTGTCCATAAATAAATAAAAAAGGCAATCATATATAAAATCTGCAAACAAATAGTTGTATGTTTCATGATATTCAAATTTAAGTTAAAAAAAAATTATAAAAATAAAATTATATATATTATATAGATGTTCAAATTTTGCATTTTATAGTATTATATAAAACACAAATATAGTAAAATGCATACAGTTTGTAGCTAAATTTGACTCTTAAATATGACTTTCTCTCTACATTCCACTTTCTCCCTCTAAAAATGTTAATTTGTTTTTTATTTATTTATAAAAATGTTCACTTTCTGTCTTTTGAACTTTTCAATTATGTTTTAGAAAAATTCACTATCCATTTCAAAATATAAGTTCATTATTGACTTTTTAAAATCAACATGTTCAAACCTAGTTTATACAAATTTTATAATTAATTGTTCATTATTTTTTGATGTATAAATAAGTTTAAATTATAGTTTAAAATATGTTATTATTCGTAATAGTATAATAGTACAAACGATATTTTTTTATCCAATCTTGTAATTAATCCTGAAAAAAACAAACATAAGATGATATTATTTTAAGTTATCTTATGAATCTCATAAAAAATAAACATGTGATTGAGACTATTTAACTTAGGATTAATAGTTTTGGAATTATAATATTTGCAAACAAACACAATCTTAATGTTTTTATACTTATGTCTTGAAATTAAATTCTACATTATTTCAATATATATATATATATATATATATATATATATATATATATTTGATATTATAAAAAAACAGCCAAAAATATATTTTTAGTTAAGACAAAAGGAGAACTATTTATACAAAGAAAAAAAAATGTTTTAATGTTATCATTAAAGATCCAAATATTACCTCAGCCTTAAAAATTAAAGGATAAGATTTGTTTTGTGCATAATTTTGACAATCAGTTATAGGTAATTTGTAGTCAAGACAAAAAGAGTATTATTTAGGTAATTGTTAAATCCACAACAAAATTGTCGTTGTAGATGTATAACAACGGTAAAAATCGTCGCTATAGGATCTATAGGGACACTTTTGTTGTGAAAATAATAATTTCTGTTGACTAGGCAATGATTCAAGTCCAAAAGACACCATAGTGCACTCTGAGGATCAAATAAAATTTTTCTGGTGGGTGTTTTGAAACAAAAGGATAACAAGAAGAAAGAAATGTTAAAGGGTATTTTGAGTTTTACCAAGGCATTAACATTTGAAAGAAACTAACCCATATTTGCTCATCCCATTCGACATACAAAGTAAAATGATATGTTTTTACCCCCTCTTGGCATGCCAATTGTAGTTCCAGTCATCAGGATGTAAAGAGTAACATTACCTATGTAACAAAGTAAAAAAGAAAATTATTATGAGATCATATCTCAAGTAACATTCTACTCAACAAAGACTCAAAAGTATACATCAAAGTCAGAACAGGTGGGAAAAAATCTCTCCACTGCTGAAGAACAAACAGAAAGCCGAAAGAAAAGGTTTTCTGCACATCATTTTATAGCAACCACTGCATTAACTTCAACTAGTAAGTGACGTCTTCTTAAAGATTTAGCCTCAGAAAATGATGATGATCTTCACAGCACGACTCAAAAAAGGAAATTAAAAGTTCCATTCCTTAATTTCGCACCATCCACTGCATTATGTCCTTCCTGATAACTCCCTCAGACCCAATTCTTCCATAGTTCAATTTGTACACCTCAGGACCGCAGATGGATATATGTCTATACTGGGTGTTAATTCCAGTTGGCTTTACTGGGGCCATCATCATTGCAATGGTAGGACATGGTTTATGCCACGTGTTTCTTGACGAGGTAAACAGATGCCTATCAGATTCTCGATCACCACTTTTTGAACTAAATGTTGGGTGTCCCCCAGGAGTTTTCTGGTGAGACGAGTTGGTCAACTGCTTCGTCACACTTGTGTTAGTCTTACCATCTGAGTGATTCTGTCCTCCACGGATCTCAGCCGATGGTTTCATTCTGTCAAGCCACCGGAGGATCCAGTTTCCCAGGTTCCGACCAACTTCGATGTCCCTCTCTTGTATATTCTTGTGAACCTTGACTGCCACATCAAATATAGCACGTGTTTGTCTGTGATGCAAATCAAAGCAAGTATGAGGAAAGCATTACAATTAACAAAATATGGCACTGATAATCGTATAGTTAATTATTATGATTTAAGTTCTAAATTTAACAAAAAATTATTTAATTGCATCATTTGTACATAGCACAAACCAAGGTTGAGTAAATTTGATTGTAGTGACCAGTCATGGCGCAAAAAGCTTCATACTTGAGACGAAGTAATGGCCAACCTTACGGGTTTTATCGCTACAAAACCAATCTGAAATCTATATAAAAGGGTGAAGGTGATACAAGGTAGCTCAATTAGACAATATAAAGCATTTGACAATTATCTTATGAGCATGAATTTACTACAAAGAAAACAAAAAGAATTAAAAGACCAAGAGAATCTCCCAAAAAGTTTAAATGTTAGCCTTGATTTAAGATATCAGTCACTAAACTATTTCTGACGGACTAAATGAAGGATAAGAGCATGTTATCAGGAGTAACACTAGCAATTAACGTTGGTTCCAATCCCCATACCCCGGATCAAGCTTACGTATCTCAAAGTAAACTTCATCCCAAGATCAATTCTAACTCATGTGGGTGTGTTGGAATGTTTCAAAGATGTGTTATACTAAATAGGAGACTGAGACTCAGTACCTCTATAAAGGAGGTTGTTTTATACTAAATAGGAGTACCTTATCTAGCCTGCCTGGTGCCAACATATTCATATATTTGTTGTTATTTTGGTCTTGGTGGATCATAGGCTCAAGAGTCGAGATTCAAGAAATTGAAGATGGTTTTTTGTCGGAAGGTATGGCGGCCCATACAGGAGAGGAACAGAAGTTCCATCTGTTTGATTAGGAATTGGTCTACTAATCAGTTAGAGAAAGGGGACTTGGTATTGAAAAACATAGTTGAAATTTAAAGTATTTTTTTTAACAAGTTTAAGTAGAAATTTATTTAGGCTATCCTTGGGAAACAGGCCGTGGCACTACACGGTTGAGAGGGAAGCTTTTGGTGGTATTTGATAGACATGGGGAGGGCCTTGGGACTTGGAAGGTGCACTCCCAAAAAAGTGAGGCAGCAGAACAATGTGGGAGTTTGGAAGGGTATTGAATTGACCTGATGTGTGAAAATTTTCGTTTTAATTCAGAGATAGGGCTGAGATTTGTTCTGCTCAGATAAGTGGTGCAGGAGACACCTTTAAGTAATGCTTTCCCATGTTACACAAGGTTACTGGACGAGGAAGTAGTGGTAGAGTCTTTATCTTCTGTCCGTAAGGGTAATCTTTTTGAACATTGGAGTCCAGTTTTCAGAAGAAAATTTCAGGATTGTAGAGCAGAACATCTAGAGATGCAATACATCTAAGCTATAACAATCCTTTAACTCATAAATTGCCCAAAACCCAATCTTCCCATCCATTCTCGTATTCATTGCTAATACACAATTTTTCCATTCTATTAAGCATGATTAGTATTGACCAGTACCATCAGACCCATATTGAAAAAAGAAAAGAAAAAACCAACATCCTTTGGGCCGAGTGAAAGGACCTCCCCCTTAAGCAATATTTGTGAACAGAGAAAACGGTGTTAGGGAGAGCTCCCCTTTGTGACCATAGCTTGTTTCCGGAGTAGTCTGAGCCTAATGGTTGCCGGATACCAAATTTGAGAACCAAAAAAAAGCGAGTTATTTTAATTGATTGGATATTATCTATTATCAGTTACTAATTGATGATTTTCCATGCCCTTCCATAATGTTTAAAATCCCAAAACCTGAAAACCATTCAGACAAACCCAAAATAATCAGTTTAAATTTTCTTTATTCTGTCATTTCAAATGTATGAAAATTCTTGAAAAGATACTATATCACGTGCAATATACTAAAATGCCACCGAAATCCTCCTCTTCTCAGCTGGAATGATAACGAAATTATGATGGAATGTAAACTTAAGAAATTGTTCATTTGATACAATCATTTCAAACTTTTTGTGCAAAAAAAAAACAGTAAAAAAGACTCTTTTTTAGTGGTGGGAGGGGAGGGGTAATTAACAATAAAAGAACATAAGTTGCGTAGTTGTTGTGTTAACTCAACATTTTTGCATCATCAACAACTAATAGAAACCAAAAGAAATTAAATCAATCAAGCTTGATCAAACTTTCACTGAAATTAATATCAAATGGGAGAAAGATATACACCAACCCGTGAACAAATTGACGGATCTTAGGGTACTTGGGAGATATAAGGCGACGCTGAATCTTGAGAGCAAGCTTGTAGGTTCGTTTCAGACCCAAAAAATACGCAGTTCCCAATGTGAATTCCCATAGCACCATTTTCCCCCCTCTCTCAAACTCTGTTTAGTTTTCCATTTCCTTTCACTCTCCTCAAATCACCGATGTTTTTGGGGGCTGCCAGAAATCTCGATTTCCAGTGGACGATTATTCTTCTATTGGTGGCTCTTTGCTACCGTCACAGGTTCGTGATGTTATCACACACGTCATCATAACCCTTAACAATGAAATTCGGGTTTTAGTCCAGTAAATTTAGATAGAAAGCCCAATTTTTTCCGTCCTTTTGGGCAATACTGTAGAGCCCATTTTAATTTCAAACAACTTTGTTGGCCTTTTGCATCGTTTTATTTTTATTTTTTATTTTTTATTTTTTCCTCCGTGTTTATACATTTTGGAGTATAAAGTTTTTTACCTTTCTTATATTCTAAAATCATTTACATTTGAAAATATCAGAATTTAAATTTTAAAAGGCAAAATGAAACTTTTTTTTTTATGAAGGAGGAGTACAACTCGATATTAATATTTATTTGATTTTCCATGAAAACTATAATTGATGAAGAATTGAAAAATAAAACAAAAAATGTTTACATTTTGTTATATTGAGGCCAGGCCAGGCCAGGTCAGGTGATATTATAAATAAATTCATATAATCATCATCTTACTTGTTAAATTCTATTTTAAAGAAATTAATAATACATAATACGCATGAAGTAGAGTTGTGACATTATTGTTGTTGAATCATGAATGGAATGGAGGTGATAGTATAGTAGTAAGGATGTGGATGCATATAGAGGAGTTGAGCATTTGGATTTCGAATGGAAAATAGAAAAGAAAGAAACCCACGTTATCTTAAACAAAAGAGTTTTTCCCAATAATAGGGACAAAAATATCTTAAACAAAAGAAAGACGTAGCTTGTGGGATAAGGCGACGCTGAATCTTGAGAGCAAGCTTTAAGATAATACTCAAAAATACTGTATTATACACATTTGCTTTAAAACAAGTAGTGATCGTCTTTGTTGTCCACAAGATTTGATCTCTCAACCTTTATATTAATAAAAAATAAATTATACTAATAAATCAAATGGTCATTATTTTAATAAGTTTTAGTCTCATGGTTAAAAATTTAAATTCCATTCATAAAAGTTAATCATGTACCAAATGTAATGATACACGTGTCGATGAATCTTAGTCTGACAATCCAAATTTTGATATACACTTTTTTTCTGGCTTGTTCTAAAATTTAGATATAATTTTATTTTTTTATTATAAAATAGCATAAAGTTTCTAACATGCATGTGCTTATACTTGAATATTAAACACTTAAGAATGTACTAATATTTTTTTCCTTCAAAAATTGTTATTTTATTCTTTAAGGTTTGGAATGGATGAAGTAGTAATTTACGCATGCAATTTCCTTTTCAAAAATCAAACGGTTATTAGAACCGAACAAAAAATAAATATAATCAAATTACCAAACTGAACTCAAATAATTTAATCCAATGCTCACTTCTACCGGTTGTGTAAAAAGTAACACTTAACAAAATTAAAATTGCTGATGATTTTATTTTATTTTTAATAAATCGAGGGCATAAATGGAAATACAAAATAACACAAAGATAAGGCCGCACCTTAAAGATGCTCACAGTATTAAAACCCAGACGCCAAACCAACAGAACCCCGCTCCACACGCGCTCACAGTTCTCTCTCATTCAACTCTTCTTCCATTCCCTCTGTATCGAAAATGCACCGACAGTCCCTTGGCTCACCAAATTCGAAGCTCCACAATCACGGAGGAGTAGTCGTCCCAGTCAAAGAAGACGACCTCACAGTAGAAGAGCAGAAGCGGAAGGACCAAGCCTCTACACTCGCCGCCGGCGCCGACGACGATGAAGTGCGCAAGTCTCAGAAGCCTCAAAAATCACCGGAGAAGTTCATTCATCTCATTCCGATGCTCATTATTTTCTGCTTCCTTATCCTCTATCTCTCCTCGCACGATCCTTCTCAAAAAGGTACCGAAATCAACGGCCACAAATTACGCTTTTTTGTTTTTCACAACGAATCTCACTATATTCTATCGTATTGTTTCAGATTTGACTCACTTCAACGGCTTCAAGCGGATTTCCAAGCCTATAGGTATAATGCAGATTGTATCAAAAATACTTTTGATGTTTTCATTACTTCAAATACAGTGTTTAATTTTATTTCGTTGTTATATGTGTATAGAACTATCGTCGGAGGTTGACGATTTCGTAGGACTTTTAGAGATTGAGAAGAGCGATGTTTTGGCGATTCGGAGCCTGAGGAACTTGCAGGAGATTGATAAGCAAAGTCAAAAGAATCAACGCCATCGGAAAATCGGCGATTTCTAGTCCGCATTTTATGGTTTTATTCTACTCTCTTTACCTGTGTACTATTTTTCTTCTGCCAAATTTTATTTTGGTCACGCGTGTACATGCGAGACAATGCATGTAAATTTGTTGGTTTGCGAACAGAGTTTAGCGCGTGTGCTTATGTAAATAATAAAAATGTTTTATTTATCAAACAATTAACCAGATTACTTGCAATAAAGTCCGATTTTATTCCATATATGAAAGAAAGATGAGCAGCATGAGCTGAGAAAATTGTGCTACGCTGGGCTTAAACATATAATTGTAATTGTAATACTATTATACTACTAGTCTACTAGTACTAATATGTGTCCATGGTGTTTGGAGTACAGCTGGATACTTCGGACCGTTACTGCAACCTCGAAGTGCGGTTGGAATTGGCAAGAGCTAGCTGGAAAAGTACACTCATGCAAATGCAATTTAATATTCTTTAATACTCCTTCCTCCTCCACTAAATTATTGTACTAGATACCTTTTTCGTTTTAAAATTTAAAAATATAATTAAATTAACATTTACTATATTTGAAATAAGCTTATGGAAATACTATAACTTTTCATAAAAATCGTTTTTTTTTAAAAAATTTAGTTTAGAAAAACACAATAATATTATTATCAACCGCTTGGAGTAAATGGTCACTTGGTTTTCTCCTGCTACCAAGTCCTGGCATTGACCTAGTCAATGGAGTATATTGTTCTCATCTTTAGGCTCTTTTTTTGGATTACGCAAACTCCCGTTTACTATGGTTGGTTTGGTAGGAGGATAGAAAAGTTGAGAGGGAAAAAAAGATAATGACCATTGATGCACATATCACGAGCTAATTTCTTCAGCGGAATTTTCTCGCATGTTTTGAGAATTTCTTCTAGTAGGATTGAAGTTAGATAATATGTTTAGCAAGCACAGATTTGGGCTCTGATGGAGTTCACAAGGGACTTGGACCCTTTCACAGTTCAACTATTCGTTCTTAGTTAGGTTTTGACTCGAGTCGAGAGTACGTGCTAGTGGTGAGCGTGATAATTATTTCGTAAGGTACCAACTAACAGGTGTCATCAATGGTAATCGATTATTGCATACCTGGACCCCTTCAACCGAGTGAGGAGTACCCGAGAACCCACAGGAATAAATAAATAAATAAAAGCCTAAAAACAAATACTATATAGTACTCCCTTTGTCCCGTTTGCATGATATACGACGTTTTAAAATTATATATAAAAATTAAAAAAATAATTATATTATCATAACAGGACGAGGAGTATAAACAAATAGTTAAAGTCCTTGATGCTTTCATTCGAAAAACGATTGGGAGATGTTAATAATATCATTAGCTGCCAGAGTTTAGAGTTTGAACTTATGTCTGTCTTGTGTATCAAATGAAACAAAGCAATTTGTAGCTAATAATTATTTACTGAAAACAAATTTAATTGCTGGCCGGGAATGGACCACACAAAGCTCAACTACTCAACAAATTGGTTGGGGTGGGTACTTTAGTTTTTTTATTATTTATTATTACCTTTTTATTTCATAAAAAGAGTTTTATTTTTAAATTTTATAAATATTAATAAATTATTTATTCATATAATAATAAGTTGATAGTTTACTAATGACAACATGATAATAAATTTAAAGACATTTAATCATTTTATATACTATAAATAAAAAGAGTTCTTTTTGTAGAATATTTTTTTATTAAACGATTTTTTTTTTTTTGTGAAATTGAACAAGTATTTTTTCTGACCGGAAGCTTGGGTCAACCACCCGGATATGCTCATAATCTCACAACCATGCAAACTAGATAAAATTCATAATAAACTATGTTCAGTGACACTAAATATGTCCATAAATGAGAGAATCTAAAAGCTCGAAACTCTTACTTAAATTAATAATAAATTGTGCCCGTCTAACACAAAATATATTTAGATTTCCATATGTGACAATTGATTGATATGAATATTATTTCGGTAAATACATTTTATACCGTTAATCATGATATTCAAAAATTAGAATTAAATTGAACTTAGACCCTCTCGTTACTCCTTATAGGCCTACATACTTTTTCTAATAACAGGAGAAATTACTTAAATACTATTCCCTTAATCTGATCTCTGTTGCTAGAAGGAGAAGCGACAAATTAGCTAATTACATCATTGTCCTCAATTATTTCTTCAGCGCCGTTAGCGACAAGTTAATTATATGAGATATTTTCCTTTCCTTTTCCAAATATGTTGTACCACTCTCACTCCCAAGTTCAAACAATTGTGCTCCCACGATTCAAATTATTAAGTTTCTTCTTAAGGTAAGTTTTTTAAAATGACAAAAAATGTCTGCGCATAATTTATTTTGGTCGATGTGCAAAGTATTGTTTATTTTTCATAGTCAATTCTTTTATTATTTTCATTTGTGCACAAGTTCAAAATTGAAATATATAGAATAACATAAAATAGGATTTCATTGTAGAACTTTTTTACAAAACAAGCCAACACAAAACACAACTCTATATCAACACTTAGATCGTAGAGTACTGACTTGATAATCGTAAAATAATGACTCAACGATTGTAGAGTTATGACTCTACGATCATAGAGTTATGACTTAACGATCGTTGAGTACTGACTAGGTAAAAAAATATTTAAATGTACAATATATATTTTTTTAAACTATTTTTTTCCACATAACCTGTTACACATCTACCATGTTAAACATTGAAAAACCATTAAATAGCAATCATGATAAACATCAACCATTAAAATTAAATTAATATACAAAGTTATAAATATTCACATAACCTAATACACATCTATACATCTACACAACCATTAAACATACACAATGTTAAACATCAACTATAAAAATTAAACGGATGTACAAAGTGATAAATATCTTCAATTCCAGGTAATTAATAAAAATGTGATCATTATATCTCATCAACCGAAAGTAGTATAGTTGGACGTTTGAATAGCTCTCGTGTGATTTGGTATCCAAAGACCGTTAAATTTTCCATGAAACGTTTTTCTTTACGCATCACTCACGAAGTAGTCGACATACTTGCAAAATAAAATGATACAGTTCGATGTGTTATGCGCTACAGGTCGCTTATGTGGTACCTACACGTAGGGCTCTTCTTTTGACAATGATGTAATTAAACAACCTGCCGCTACTCCTTCTAGCAACAGGGATCAGATCAAGGGGAGGATATTTAAATAATTTCTCGAGTCGCTAGAAAGAGTATGTCTGTCGCTACTCCTTATAATAGCAGAGTTCAAATCCAATTTAATCCGAGCCTTTAGATATCATGATGAACGTTGTAATATGTAATTACTGAAATAGTATCCGTAGCAACCAATTATCACATATGAGAACCCAATATATATATATATATATATAGATGAGAGAATCCAAAAGCTCGAAACTGTTACTTAGCTTGCAAGGTTCTTCTTCCTGTTAGTTTATCTTTAATCCATCCTAATAATTGACACTGAAATCATGGTGTAATCCAAAGGTGCCTAATAAATCAACACTCTACACTGTCCCTACCAAAAAGCCTCTCTTTCTATCTCTATCCAATTCCACATCCTCATAAAATAATGGGTTTTTAGGATGCCTTTCTTCAATTGAAAATGGTGGGGGGAGGGGGTCCATTTTCACGAGTGGAGCCTTTAGAACATGGCCTCTCGTGATCGAGTAGAACAACCAGTACAGGCTGTTTCTTTTTGTAATTACGTCCACCACCTATCACTTTCTTCGGCCTGTTTAATTACTCAATTAAACTGACATTTAAAATTTGAATATAAACTAAAATTACAACGAATTAAAAAAATGCAATCCCTCAATTAATAATAAATAAAAATGTCAAAGTCACAATTATGAATACCAATGTCGTATGAGGGGCAGACGATAACGTTATCAATATGGGATCGATATATGTTTGGACTTCCTCTCTTCAATAGTTAGGTTTTTAAAAGGAAATTGGGGTTGAGCCTATATACTTAGTAACGGCCACATCAAAAACATTCCAAAGCTTAAAATAGACAACTATAAATCCACTGCTGTAAACATTCCAAAGCTTAAAACAGACCATTATAAATTCACTGCTGTGCTCAACAAACATTCAGTTGTATGTAAAAACATTTGTGACGCTGTTAATATGGTAGTTAATTGGTCTTTTGAGCATTTAATAGTCACAGTACAACTGAGTTTGAAGCTGTTGTACATGTTTTAGAACCTTAAGTTATAACTAAACCAACTAAAATAGAAATTTGAATTAACACACTAAACCCCAGCAATGATGCAATAAAATTCCAAATTAAGGTTGAGACAAAATTAACCAGAAGACTTACCACTCTAGCATTTGTTTCTCTTCATGGAGACGGCACTTCCCAGCAAATACCAAAATTCAGAATCAACTTGATTACAAGAATTGTGCTACAAAATAGATTAAACAGGAAAAGAGGAACGGAAAAATTAGAAGCATATAAAAGGAATGAAGAACTAACATTGTATACAAGTACAGTTTCACATAAAACAAACACATCTAAAATGGGAGTGATTCCAACAACATAACTACTTTGTAGAGGCTGAAGAGTTCACTTGAGGGCATAGATGGTGTGAGAAAGGAAGAGTTCCTTCTTCCTTATAAGGTAGACTGTAAAAAATGAAACTTCTTTCTGGTAATTAACAATTAGTGATTCATTCATTCCACCTAAGAGTTTACAACCATTTGCCAAGAGCTTCTGGGCATTTTCCTAACTATGCAAAACTCAGCACAAACTACTAAATATTTTACAGGCATTCCTACAATATTCTCCAGCCCCTAGATATCTAATTATATTTATAAAAATCTGCTGCAACATAAACACTTCACCAAACCCCCCAATTCCATCCAACATCTTCAAACCAAATCAAAGCCTGGTAAATAGTTGGAGTCTCTGCCTAGATATGTGAAGCAACAAAAACATAATTATTTAACTAGAAAATTTTGCTAGTACCAGTAAACACCGCAGAAGCAGCCCCCCATTCTCAGAAAAGATTTCTTGCACATACATCGGTAACAACTGGCACAATTTCTCGTTACTTATTTGGATTTTTGCAGAAGAGGAGGATATAGATGAGTTTGGATGACACAAGTCATTAGAAAGGAATGAAACTAACTAAATTGTGACCTTCAAAAAATATGTTGAACTAAAGATGATTGATAGACACATAATTCATACATTTTATTATCCTTAATTTTGTCTTTTTAATTATATTAGTTTATTTAATTAATATGTTTTATTTTATTTTGTAGGATTTAATATTTGTTGCAATAAAGTCAAAATCTTGGTGATCAAGCGATATTTAATGCTCTTATTCATATAAGGAATATCCAAGAAGAATCCTGCAAGGAGTAGGAAAGAGGTTGAACAATCTTGGTGTGCAAGTCAAATCCAACAAAGAAAGGAAAGTATATCTAAAAGATCTCTTTGAGAAGTTGATTGCCACTAGGGAATTGAAACCTACATAAAAAGGGAACAAAAGTGTCTAAGTTCAATGAATCTAAATTAGGGTTCAAAGTTATTTTTTTAGAGAGAAAGACACCACTTGTTATTTTCTTTTTCTTAGTTTTTCACTAGTGTAGAAGGGAGTAAAATATTTAGAGTTTGTCTTTTCTCTTATTCCAATCACGTGTGGTACTACTATCAGGGAGTATTTGTAACTTTCTTTTATTTATATAATAAAAATTCTCTTTTTAATTATTGTTCTTATTTCATGCAAATAGTAATACTAATATTATTTGTTTTTGTTTTTAATTTCATGGCTAGCTAAATTTCTAATACCTAGGATTATGATGAAACTAAGTATTTCATAATAATATTTTCTTTCCATTCCAAAATTAATGCCTAATTATTTTCGCCTCCATATTTTCCTCCGCATAAATTGCATATTATTTTTATATTGATTGCGAGATTTTGATAAGTTATAGTTAATCTGTGAATTTTTCATAATTTATGCTTGCCCATATTAATTATATGAATCATTATTTTTAAAGGGAAGGGGAAATAATTTGGGAATTGATTTAAGAAATAAGAAATTATTTATTATGTTAATATTTGGTGGATTTTGATTCCTAGGTATCTTTTCTCATTAACAATTTTCGTTATTAATTAATAGTTTGCATAATTTAGTTAATAAATCTTCTCCACCATTTTTGTTTCTAATTTGCCTAAAATATTAATTAAAGATACATTAAAAAATTGATCTAGTCTCTGTGGGTTCGACCTGTACTTGTCAGTTCTTCAATTCTGACACTGTGCACTTGCAGTTACATAATTTTAACACATCAATGATAAAGTGCCATTAGTGGAGAATGTATTCTATAATGACATCTAAAGTGCTCCATGTTCTAAAAATTTCCGCCTAGGTCCGATTAATCACCGCCTAGGCACTAGGCATCATCTACTGCCTCGATTTGACTGGACGCCTAGGTAGAATCAAACCTCTACTTTGAAACTCTACAAATACTTAAAAAATGATTTTGTTAAACCTTAAAAGATTGTTGTTTGGTAATTTTACATGTAAATTTTAAAAAAATTACATCTACTATATTCTTTGCATAGTATAACAAGTATGTACAATAACAGATAAATAATGAGATCGCCTAAGAAAATGTCTAGTCCGTGTAAGAAAACGTCTAGGCACCGCCTAGGAGGTCTGGGCGCTAAGTGCCACCTCCACCGCTTAGGTCCGCCAAGACTTTACTAGAACTAGAACACTGAAAGTGGTTAATCTTTTAGCATAACTAATCACAAAATACTATCAGCCACTAATTTCTGGACAGAAGCTGCTTAAAGTGCAAAACTGAAAACATATACTCTCTACCGCCTCTATCCCATGTTCCTACCTTGAGGGATATACCCTTTTGACTCGAGGCATTTATAATAATTAGCAGAGATTGGAGAGAAGATAGATGCCCAAACAATCATCTGTATCAGTAAAGATAAAGAAAGAAATTTTTTCTTTATTTCCTTTTACAACATAGGAGGGTGGCGGGTTGAAAACGTTTTGAAAAATCTGGCTGGATCCAGTAGAACTTCTGTTCTTAGACACTCCTTATGCCACAGGGGAGGGACAGGAGGCCCCATCCGAGAAAAGAGGAGGGAGGTCTGGGTCTCCGACTTGTAAAGCTCGTGAATCAAGCACTTTTAAGTCATAAAAGGCAGTGTAATAAAGCATCAATTGGATAACAGAAGTTTACGGATGGAAATTGTAGAACAGAGCAGAAGAAATTCCAAAGGGGAGAATCTATGTTTTTGCATACATTCCAACTCTAAATCTTAAAGTTCTTGACATATTGTGTTGTTGAATAAACAATAAATTAAACTTGAAGAAAAAAATCTGGAAATAAGAATGGCTGACACACACACACACACCTAGTTCTCCGTATTCCATAACTAAAAAGAAGAAGAATACAAATGACTAATGGGTGGTCCATTTGACAAGAAAATTCCAATTGCGTCAACATCAGCATATTTCTGAAGCACCTATTAGACATCTATCCAGAGTATCTGAGATATTAGCAGCTTATTTTCAAGGGAAGAAGACCTTCTAAGAAAAAACTCACACGAGTAAAAACAATCATAACAGTCTTTATTCTTTTCTATGGTACCAAGTTGTGGGCAAAATTTAATACACTGATACAGCCAACCAGATATATCATAGAACAAGAGTAAGAAACAGGTGTATCAGTCGTTTAGCCATTGTTCTTCGCTCAGTTTACCACTTCTGAGGGAGCCACACACACACACATCACCTCGGTATTTATATTTAATGCTCTCTGATATTTTCAAATTTCAATTTAACAGCCCAAGATAACACTTGTATCAAAAACCAAATTTTACAGACACACGCAAGATAAGGTACCCTAATAACAAAAGCTGAACAACACGTCGAAAACCACAAGATAATAAATGAAATAATATAGCTAAGGTATATTCAAATTTGGATTCCATGAAGTTGTCACCCTTGACCATATGTAAGTTCATAGTTTTTGTTGCATCCGCTAATTATCATCTAACGACTTTTTTGTGGGTCAGTGCAGAATGTAACATTTGCTTTTGTAAATGCAACAAAAACTATGAACTTACATATGGTCAAGGGTGTGACAACTTCATGGAATCCAGAACTCATATATTCATCAAACTGAGGAAATCTTATGGACAATACCATTTAGATAATGTAAAGGAGACACCTCAAAAACAATATATTGATTCAGTTTATCGATGTTTAATGATAGTACTGGACAGCCATAAAATTTAAAGGTATTGATAAGGATATTTACAGATTCGGTCAGGGAAACAAACCTTGACCAGTGAGGACTAGGAAGAGTAGTGCTCACTTCATTCAGAAGACTCAAAATGAACTTGAACAGAGTCCTCCACCATTTTCCTTCTCTGTTCCGCTTTTCCCATTCCTACTTTCTCTTTGGTATGTTGACCAACTTCCCCAGCAGCCTTAGCAACTTTATTAAAAGCTCCGGTTACCCATGAAGCCCCTTTAAATACATATTGATTCTTCATTACGGCAGTTACTGTTTGCTCAGCAGTTGTAAATGCTGATTTGACTTTCTCAGAAACCTGGAGTTTCTGATCCACTTCCCGAAATTTGTCATTCACAACGGAAGTTCCAACCGTAAATGCTGATTTGACTTTCTCAGAAACCAGGAGTTTCTGATCTACTTCCCAAACTTTGTCATTCAGAAAGTTCTTTCTTTGTTCCTCTTCAGCCATTCCCAATTTCTCTTTGGTATGTTGGCCAACTTCCCCAGCAGCCTTAGCAACTTTATTAAAAGCTCCTGTTACCCATGAGGCCCCTTTAAATACATACTGATTCTTCACTACGGCAGATCTAGCACTAGTTACTGTTTGCTCGGCAGCTGTAAATGCTGATTTGACTTTCTCAGAAACCTGAAGTTTCTGATTCACTTCCCGAACCTTGTCATTCACAGCGGAAGTTCCGACCACAAATGCTGATTTGACTTTCTCAGAAACCAGGAGTTTCTGGTCTACTTCCCGAACTTTGTCATTCACAACAGAAGTACCAAAAATCACCTTCTCGCTAAGCCCAAACTTTTTGTCAAAGGAGGCAACTTTAGCAGTTGTCGTGGAAGTCAACTGGAGCTTCTCGTCCAAGGCCTTTGCCTTGTTAACAGCAGCTTTACCTAGTACATAACCCTTTTCAAGAATGCTACTGACAACATCCTTTGCCTTGTTGAAAGCAGATTCTGCTACACCTGGAGCTTTCTCTTCAGTTGTCTGAAAACATTTTGGAAGCTATACAATCACAAATAATCATCAGGTAGGTCAAAATAGACATGAAGGAAGCAATCCTTACAAGAGGTGGTAATGAAGCAGCACGTGGAAGCTGGTGATCAGCAGCCAGAGTTATGGTGACAGCCAAATCAGCTAGCTTCGTGCCCTGAAATAATTTAAATAGACACGCCACATACAAATGACTAATACAAAAACACTGTTATTTTGTTGCATTTACAATTTACATTCTAACAGACCTTCAACTCGTTTACCTTTTTCCAGGAAAAATTTCTGGAATATATCAATACATGGGGAAAGAATACACAAGAAATAAAAACCAAAAAATATACCATATTGAGAAGTTAATTTACCGAAAGAAGAACCGCACACTCTGCTCCTTGTGAATCCTTGAAGGTAACAAATGCTATCTGAGACTGCTCATAGTAACTGCATGCGCATATCATAAAACTGGTGTTACCATTAGCAAAGAAAATCCTGCGTGGAAAAAAGAAAGTACTTCATATACTAACCATTGCATCTCAACGTATTCAATATCCCCACAAGAGAAAAAGAGATTTTTGATCCCCTGAGGTGAGGCCCATAAAGAAAGATTACTGACTCTGACACTTTTAATCTGCAGGAAGAACACAACTAAAAATTTTCATGGGAGTTTTTCCTCATTCACACACATTTTTATGAATTGCCCGGCTGCTTCATCACACTAATCTGATTACTCCAAAATCCAAACTTATACACTCCTCCAAATATAATAGTCTCATTTGAGTTGTTCTTCAATATGTTAATGATTGCTTAGTACACCAAGACATAATTTTCTGTCCAAGAAAATTCGTCTTCGATTTTGAAAGACTAAAATTAGTGATTCGAAAGAAGAATAAAATGTCCAAAAATATATTAATGTCCTAGCAAATCATAACACGAGCAAGAAGGTAAACAGGTCTCTTATCTTTGGCTAGAAGAGTCCTATTTACACGTCGTCTTTTTTTTATCCACAAAGTTATATTCCCTCCGTCCCACAAAAAGAGTCGCATTTGCAAAATTTGCAAAGAGCCCCATTTGCAAAATCTGAGAAGAATCTCATGCAAATTTTGCGAATATTAAGGATATGTTTTGGTTCCATGTATGCCTCTAAAAATATCAAGTTGTTAGTTTAATAGTGTGATATAATAATGAAATTATGTGGGTATTTTGTGTCATTTTATACTCCTATCACTATAAAAAAATGGACTCTTTCTGTTGGAAAAAATTGACAAATGAGACTCTTACACTACATTTGGATAGAAGGAATGGAATGGAGAGCGAAATTTATTTCATTCTAGTTGGAATGACTTATTCCATACTCTCCCTCCCCAAGCATAAAATTCATAAATTTGGGAGGAGGAATAAGAACTGAACACAATTTTTTTCGTTCCGTTCCCACTTTTATTATTACAATCCAAACGTAGCATTAGTAAGTGAAAAATGAGCAATTCCAGTGTCATTGAATGTCAATCAAAAAAATTATTGGGCTAACGACTTGTATTATACACATGATGACACTTTTAAAGGTGGCATATGTGTCGTGTATGTATGGATAATAAGCAAATAAAAGTAAAGGAAAGTTGGTGGATTACCCGTTTCTGCTGAGCTTCTTCTGTATTTACTGATTTTAAAGAGACCGAGTTTGGGAAGTGGGATTCTTCATCAATTGGTGGGTACCCAGAAAATTCCTCCATAGTTTTTCTTATTGGATCACAATGAGCATAACTTGTATGGAAGAAGCTCAAGATGAACAACAGATGAAGGAGGAGAGAGAGTCTCAGTCCCATCGGAAAGAGACCTAGACGGGGGATCGTCGGAAAGTTGTTGACGGAGTTAGGACTTTGAAGAGAGAGGGGATCGGAAAGTTGAATGTTAAATTTTACTCTATTTGGCGGTTCAAATTTCTAGAGGGACGGATTTGGTTCCGAAGATTACTTCGTTTTCATTTTTCCTTTTTCTTTATAAAGGCAACAAGGCAACAAGGCAACAAGGCAACAAGGCAACAAACAGTATTTTAAGTTCTTTGATAAGTAGGAAAAAAAACTAAGATTTTTTTCTCGAATATTGAGTTGTGGTGATTTAATAAATTACAGCCTTAGGTATAAGAATTACTATAAATTAGTAAAAACTAATGTCATAACACTTTTGAGATGGAAGTATTTTAGAATTGTATAGTATTATTAGACAATTTTATTAATGTATGCCACAATAGCTACATATCATCCAATATAAAAGTCATGTAGAGAATCATTTATTTTGAATTGATTCAATTAAAGCTATGTGAATTACTTCAATTAAAGCTTGTGTTGTTAATTTCAGTTTGCAACTGTTTACTAGTATAAAAATAGGGAATTGATGCCCACATATTAATTAATAAAAATTTTACCCATGGTGTCTAGACCGTACGTATGAAAATATCTAAAAATGATATGAAAATATCAAAAAATGATATAAAAGTATCAATTTTCTAAAAATAAGTGCATTTTAATCTAAGTAAATATAGAAATTACCATGGTAAAAAATAAGAACATAAAACATTTAGGACTTGGGAGGAGGGACTAGGGAGCAGTGCTAGTCACTCGTGTATGTTGTCAGCGGTAGTCAAAGTTTGGGGTTACGGTTGGTGGTGGGTGGGTTAGTGTAATTGTATATGTTCATGGACATTTATAAAATAATGAATTTTTTTTGTTCGACTGGATCTTCCTCTTTTTTTTTCATGCATATTTTTTCACTTTGATTAATACACCATTGCCTATCAGATGACATAACTGTTACCGATTGCCTATATATGGGAAAATGGCAAGACAGGCTTATTAAGTAGCCAAAATATCAAAAACAATCTAAACTTTTTCAAGAATACTGACGCAGAACAGTAAAAAGAGAAATACAGCAGCCATATGATCAAGGAAGGATATAACCACGAATATACTTCGGTTATCAGAGCAACATACCAACCGCGATTATATCAAAAGGTAAATTCTTTGACAGGTAAATCATAAGAAAATATAAAGGTACACCACTTCTTACTAAATGGGTGAGGTATATCAAATCAAGATTACAGAATCCCGAAGTCTTGGTATGATATTTACAGAAACAATGAATCAGAGGATCAAACCTTCTGCTGGTGCAGGCTTAGAAGGCTTGTGCTCACTTGACTCGGAAGCTTTTGGAGACTCCGATAAATGAACTTGAGCAAAGTCATCCACAATTTTCCTTCTCTGTTGGTCCTCGGCCATTCCCACTTTCTCTTTGGTATGTTGACCAACTTCCCCAGCTGCCTTGGCAACTTTGTTGAAAGCGCCAGTTACCCAGGAAGCTCCAGTAAATACATACCGGTTCTTCATTATAGCAGATCCAGCACTACTGACTTTTTGTTCGGCAACTGCAAATGCAGTTTTGGCTTTCTCGGAAACCTGGAGTTTCTGATCCACTTCCTTGACTTTTTCATTCACAATAGAAGTACCAATGTTTATCTTCTCAGTGAACCCAATTTTTTTGTCAAAAGAGGCAACTTTAGCTGTTGCTGTGGAAGTCAACCGATGCTTCTCGTCTATTGATTTTGCTTTGTTTACAGCATCTTTACCTAAGACATAACCCTTAGCAAGCATGCTGCTGACAACATCCTCTGCCTTGTGGAAAGCAGATTCAGCTCCACCTGGAGTTTTCTTCTCTGCTGCCTGCAGAATATGAGAAGTTATGAGCTCATAAACATTCATCTGGTAGATGGAAGATGATTAAAACATGTCAAAAATACTCCTTACAGGTGGTGGTGGTGCTAATGCAGCATCAGGAAGCTGGTAATTCGGATCCAAATCCACAGTAACAGTTGAATCAACTATTGTTGCACCCTGACATGGAAGCAATAAGTGACAACTATTTAAGTATTTTACAAGAATGAAGGGAAACAAATTATTTCTATTGTAATAGAGAGGAATAAATAGATAGAAACTTGGCAAAACTAATAAAATACCTACTGTACTTGACACGTTTTACTAATTACACCATTGAACTTTTAATTTTTCAAATCACCCCGCTAAACTAATTATTATTTTTAAATCGGGTCATTTCGTTAAAAAAATAAACAAACGTTAACTTTTTATCGACAAAACTAATGAATTACCAATTGTAATTAACACGTTTTACTGATTACATCATTGAACTTTTAATTTTTTAAATTACCTCATTAAACTAATTAATATTTTGAAATTCGATCATTCTGTTACCTTTGCCTCACGAGTGTTAAATCGTTTTAATTTTTATCCTACGTGGATGTGAAAAAGAAAAAAGAAAATAAAAAAAATTGATTTATTTTCTCTCTTCCTCCCTCTTATCTCTCTCTTTTCCCCCTTCCTAGATCCGAATACCCAAAACATTGAATTGAGTTTTAAAGTTCAATATTAGATATAACAATGGAGTCTGAATCCCCAACAACAACAAATGAAGTAAATGGTGTTGCAGTAGATTTCCTCCCTCTCACCTCCAACTATCAGCAGTCTTATCTCTCTGATCTCCTCTCATTCACTCTCGATCTCCTCCACAAGGTTCACTTCTTCCCCAATCTCTGTCTATTTATCTGTGTGTGTATATATAAATATATATATACATATGATAGTAATATTTGGTTAAATTGATTTTGTTAAGATTGCATTTATAATTTGATAGGAGCCTGAGTTTTTACGGAAGAATGCGGAGATAATTCAGACGCAGATGCAAAATATTGTTGTCAATTACCGCGTATTCATTTCTAATGTTGATGCATTGCTTTTCATTCGCGAGGAAGTTTTTTATATTGATAAATATATGAGATTAGAGTACCCAAAACATTTAGATTTTTTTGCTTTCACTTTCAAGTTTTTTATTATTTTTTTGCCACATAAGTAATATTTTTTATTTTTTAATTTCTTTTCTAGAGTCACATAGATAAAAAATTAATGTCTGCTTAATTTTTTTAACAGAATGACCTAATTTCAAAATATTAATTAATTTAATGGGATAATTTAAAAAATTAAAAGTTCAATGGTATAATTAGTAAAATGTGCCAACTACAGTGGGTAATTCATTAGTTTTGTCGATAAAAAATTAACGTCCATTTATTTTTTTTAATGGAATGACTCAATTTCAAAATAATAATTAATTTAGTTGGGTAATTTGAAAAATTAAAAGTTCAATGATGTAATTAGTAAAACGTGTCAACTATAATGGGTATTTCATTAATTTTGCTATATAAACTTTCATGAAGTAACTAATCTAAACATCACAAGGTCACATACATATAGTACTTTATAGTTTGCTTCATATAAAATTTACATCTAGAAAAGAATTTTAAGATGACCATCAACCTAAGTGGCATATCCTCAATAAAGATTGTTCCAGTAACAACAGATCCAATTTATCTGCCTCAATGAATACAATTAATTCCATATACTAGTTCAAAAACAAAATGTAGAAGCGGTTAAAAGAAAAGATAAGAGAACGGATTTTCAGGCACAAAACAAATAAAACTTTTAGTTTCAAACACAACCGGTTATTGATTAGATGGGGGAAATGGTAATGCTAGTGATAGATTTCAAGACCTAACACGTATCAGTATTCGAGAAATTTTACTTATAATCTGAACGAAAACACTTGTTCCCAATCATATGGTTCAAATTCAAAGAATCCATTAACACTCACATTGATTAGTTGCACATACTCCAATTGCATAGTCATTGAGCTTCCTAAATTTGTAAAACTAGCCCTTTCTTTCATCAAATTTCTTTCTCCTGCTTAGTCATTGAATAAAAAATCCTTTCTTCTCTTCACCATTTAGTTTTTGTACTAATAACCAATACCCGAATTCTGCTCAGACTAATAACCACTTCTCCCAAATCCCAAGAACACAAACTAGATCCAGACTCTTACATTTTTCTCTAAGCGCTATAGTCTTTCAGATGGTCTGCTTAAAAAGACACAACAACAGAAACAGGTCTTATAAAGAAGTGAGTCCGCCTAAAGTGCAACACGAAACCATAAGTTTGTTTTTTAAGTCTACACCGTAAAGCTTCAAATAGATCTAAACAGGTAATACTATATAACGAGTTTCAAGGGAAAACTTATTTGAGCATAGGCATCCGGTGCATAATGTACTAATAATTTCTCATGATATATCAGACCATATTGAGGTGTTTGGACTTGGAGTAGAACAATATATGGGGAAAATGTCTAAGAAAATGAAAACCATATACAGCATAATGAGAAGTAATATACCGAAAGAAGAACAGCAGTTTCTGCCCCTTGTGAATCCTTGAATGTGACAAATGCTATCTGAGACCGCTCATTGTGACTGCATTAGTTTCATATGATATGTTTAGCGCTATTATAATATATAAAAGTTTAAAAGAAGGATAAATTATCACATATACTAACCTTTGCATCTCAACATATTCAATATCACCAGAGAAGGAAAAGAACTCTTGGAGGTCTTGCAGAGAGGCCCCTAAAGAAACATTGCTGACTTTGACAGTTTTAATCTGCAGAAGAAACACAACAGAAATTTTTAGAAAAATTTGTTCAATCATCCACACATGGTTCATGGAATGCTCGATCGCCCCATCACCGGGAGATACTGAGCAACACTAGCTGCTTACTCAAATCCTGTATATTAGGTACCGCATCTTCATTTATCCACAATGATAGACATAAACATTCTACGTGATGCAATGTGACATTTTTGCACAAGAGCATAGCTAGGCAGTGTTCCGAAACCAATTCTTTTGTAGTTGTGTTTCTCCTTTGAAGTATTCATTTAAAAGGGCTTATGCATTGAAAAAGTAGTGCGTATAATGAGAGGAAGATTTAGAGGCTTGTAATTCCTTACTAGTGGTATTTGCTGTTGTTGCAAACATATGTATGCTCTTTATTTTCAGTCACGTTATGGGACTGCATTGATTAATTAACCCTCTACTCTAAGATACGTCACAATAATGAATTAAAAACATATATATGTGAAAAGAAGAAAAAGAAAATACCATAAAAAAACATAAGGAAGATGCACAAGGATTCTGTTTGGAGCAGCTTAGGCTGCAGTTAGATTCAAGTATTTTAAATCAAAGGAATTACTTTTTCTATAAACTAATTTACGTGCAATAGCTTTGGAATTGATTTAAACAGGATGGAAATTCACAGATGCAACATTTTTTACTAAAAACATGTCTTCAGACTCCAACAACTACATGTGTCTATTCCTTGAATTAGTGTTAATCTTATTTCATTAATTAAGCATAACTGCATATTTCCAATTAATACAACAGAGACTAAACAGATCCAGTTTGGTACCACCTCACGCTCAAAACAAATCCTAATTTCAGAGTAATTAACAGCTCATAACACTAGCAATTAACCAAATCAAACATATATTTAATATATACACATACATTTATAGATGGAAGACGAAAACGATAAGATCAATACTTACCGACATCGCAAGCAGGTGATAGAGAGATGACGGGATACTGAAGCTCACGGAAAATCCGATCGAAAAATGTAAATTGATTGTAGCTTAGTCTACCGGGGATTATGGATGAAAAGCGATAGAGAAAATATAAATCAAGTGATAGAGACTTTAGAGAGAAATTAATATGTATAGAGAGAAGGAGGTTTCGGATATATAGGGGGAGAGAGTTAAAGGACGGGCCGGAGGATTAAGACTAGTAGATGCCGGCGGGCGTTGACGTATTTGAGGAGAGAAGAAGTACTGCGTTATTACACACCGGCACGCGTTTCGGATCGGATTTCTAAAGCTGGGTTCCACGTCTTTTCTAATTGCTTCCAACTTTCCAAAAAAGGTCAATATTATTGAAAACTATTAATTGATCACGAAATCCTCACTCTCTAGGTGACTTCCTCACTTTTCCTTTCAATAATTTAAAAATTAGAATAAATTTAAATCGTTTATATATATTTTTATTTAAATTAATTAAAATGAATCCCATCCAAATTTAAATTAGTCATCCTGAATAAATATTTAAAAAATAGTTTCATGGACAAAATAATAGGGGGAGATTAAAAAATTACATTTATAATTGTAATGGCAAAAAAAATATACAATTAGTGATTGTTCCGCAACCAGCGCGTTCAGTGACTTTGAAAGTTCTAAACATATCAAATTTATTTTAAACACAATTTATGTCAAACTCAATTTATTAATGTACAACATTGTATTTAGGGTCTAAATGCAGTGCTTCAAAAGTGGTACACTGTGTTTGAACTTTTAAACGCATCAAACGTTATCGCTGCAAATACTCTAAAAGCTGTGGTGTGGTATTGTGCGATTAATTATGTACAATTTAAAAACTTGTTACTTCCTCCGTTTTCAAATATAAGATTATTACTAATGTAAGACCCCAACTTTTATAAATAAAGATGAATTTTCTATAAATATCATTTTTGAATATTATGGAGTTAATTTGATATAATGTTATAGTTGTGGGTAATATTTATAAATTTTGCAAAGTAAGCAAGTTGTTATAAAATATTCGTTTGGTCGGAGAATATTCTTTTTGTCGGGGAATATTCGTACGACGGCACAATCATTGGTGGACCCCACAACGGAATTATTGTCGGATGGAGAAAACGACAGAAATCTTTCTATAAAAATAACGGCGGAAATTTTACCATTGTTACTGTTGAACTACTCGGTAGTAAAGGTACAGTAATACGTGTGGTTGCATAGTAGCACACGGTATTGATTATTAATGCTTATGTGAGAAGTCACTCAGTTTGATTCTATTATTGTCAGTTAATAATATGAATTATTTAGCGATAATGACGTTTTGTTTTATTCGTATTATTAACGTAATAAAACAGAAACATCTTTTTATATAAAACAAAATACTTTATTAAAGTTATTCTATAAATAGAATATATTTTATTTTATTTAAAAGATTTTTCTTTAAATATGGACCGTCAGATTAAAGTAATCAATCTGGACCGTTCATGGATTAGTTACTATGCATTCTATTTTTCTATAAATAGCAGCTCATTCCTTCATTATTTCTTACGAATTCACTGAACTCTAGAGAGAGAAACTATAGAGAGAAACTATAGAGAGAGAGAAGAAGAGTATTCTGCTACTTAACTACTTCCTTACTTCAGCTCTTCTTTAAAACGGTAAGGGGTGTTATTCTTTCTTATTCATGAAGAGAACTGTTATTCCATTTCTTATTATTCTGTTGGAATAACCTGTATATGCGGTCTACCCTATACTTGGTGACATTCTTCTATTATTCTGTTGGAACATCCTGTCTGTGTGTTTTACACCGGACCTGGTTCCGTTCTTATTATTATTCTGTTGGAACATCCTGTCTGTGTGTTTTACACCGGACCTGGTTCCGTCTTTATTATTATTCTGTCGGAATATCCTGTCTGTGTGTTTTACACCGGACCTGGTTCCATTATTTATTTACTGTTCTTTATTATTCTGTCGAAATATCCTGTCTGTGCGTTTACGCCGGACCTGGTTCCATTATTTATTATTCTGTCGGAATATCCTGTCTGTGCGTTTATGCCGGACCTGGTTCCATTATTTATTATTCTGTTGGAATAACCTGTTTGTGCGGTCTATCGCATGCATGGTGATTTTTTTTGTTATTCCATTCTTTATTGTACTCAGTTGGTTAAGTTTTGACTTCTATACTCCATGAAATTTGTGAAATATCCTTGATAATTGCGTTTCATCCAGTATCTATTCATGAAAATATTCTCCTGATCATTCTTGAATTTTACTCCACAAAGTAGTATCATGTTGACAATTTGGACGTTGTTAATTCTTGGATAAATTAATTCTTGAACTTGTTTTATTGAATTCTTATATCATTGTCATCATCCTCATGTTTATATTCTGTTGAAAGTCATCTGTGGCCTGTAGTGCATAGATGGACTTGGTATGATTATGACCAGGGATTATTCGGTGTAATCATGACCGTAATGTTACGAATGATGTGGTAAAAGTCCTCATTGGCCCGTAGTGCATTGATGGACAGTTGTTGGCATGATCATGACCATTAATGAATATGCGAATATCCTTGGCCGTAGTGCAGGGGTGATTCGATGATGTGGATTATTTTATTAAGCTGAGTCTCAGCGATCAAAGTGTTGAAAATCTTTTAAATCATAAAAGATAGTAGAGTTTATTTTCTACTTGACTCTTTTAATGGATTGCTTGTTCCGCTACAGTTAAACTTGATGTCTATTATATTTTATCAGTTTAACATTGTTGAAGGCTAATGATAATTTATTCTGCATTATCTTAGTCATAATATTTCTTACTGGGCTAGTTGAGCTCACCCTTTCTTTCACTGTTCTCTTCAGGAAATGAGAACGTAGCTGGGACAAGTCGGGGTACGGAGTGATGGTCCGAATGATAGTATTAGTTAGTAGTCCTCACTATTCTATGTAATGGTGTGTTAATAAATGTAATGAGGACGTTTTTTGAGTATGAATACTCTCTAGAAGATAATATTTGTATTCAAACTCACAGTTTATGTTTTGTCGTATTGTACACGACAGTTGTATTATTAAGTTGTATTTGTATTCTGTACTATGTATCTGACGACCCAAGATGGGTGATGTATACCTAATTTTGGGGGCGTCACAGTTGGTATCAGAGCTTAGGGATATGATCCCTGGCTAAGATGTGAGAATAGAACTAGGAGGGGAGAGACGGGGAATTCCTTCGCTAGTATGACCTACCTAAGTTTATTTGCATGGTATTTAATTGGTCGGTCATAATATAAGGATAATATATGACATATCAATTAATTTTTATTTTGTGGCAGTATCTGAAAATGGCATCTGAGAATGTTGAGAATAGCAATGGAGCACAGACGACTGTTGATTCACCACATATCAATAATCAGGATAATGTGCATCAGGAAGGTGACAATCCTCATGCAAACAACAACACTGACCAAATGATGAATGATCAAATGTTCAGAGGCTTTATGCAATTCATGCAACAACAGGTGAAAGCGGCTCCTGTCCACAACGTAGGTGGAAATACTGGAAACTCTCAGGCGGTCACCGCTAAACAGTTTAAGGAGCTGGGACCACCGGAGTTTAAGGGAGAACCCAAACCACTTGTAGCTGAAACATGGATAAAGCAGATCACCAAGATATTTGATGTCTTGGGTTGCTCCGAGGAGCAAAAGGTTCCCTTTGCCGCCTTTATGTTGCGAGGAGAGGCAGATTACTGGTGGGAATCGATAAAGCGTACTCAACCTGCCGCACTGAAGATGTCTTGGGAGAAGTTCCAAGAGCTGTTTAACGACAAATACTTTCCCGAGAGTATTCGTCACATGAAGGAGGTGGAGTTCATCAAATTGGAGCAGAATAATATGACCGTGTCGCAGTACGAGGCAAAATTTGCGGAGTTATCCCGGTTTGCGTCCCACCTGGTGGATAATGAAGAAAGAATGACGCGGATGTTTTTAAGAGGTTTGAAGCCGGAGATACGTCAACATCTTGTTTCTCATAAACTGTGTTTGTATTCAGATGTTGTAAATAGGGCTCAGTTGGTGGAGCGCGATAACGAGATAACGCAACCAAAAGAGAGCAGCCGGCAAAATGATAATACCAGTGAGAGCAGTCATCGAAGCGGTGACAACAAGCGTGGAGGGAATCAACAGGCCAGAAATGGTAACCACTTCGGTGGTAATCAGGGCCAAAACAATAAGAATGGACATTTCAAGAAGAGGAGATTCAACAATGATGGAAAGACGTCAGCACCAGCACCTGTCGTTAAGGAAGGAGAACGACCACCTATCATATGTTTCAAATGCGGAGGGGAGGGGCACATCAGTCCAAACTGCGCGATGCCGTCCAAAGCATGTTATAATTGTGGAAGAGAAGGTCATTTAGCCCGATTTTGTCGTTTACCGAAGACAAATTCAGCTAGGATGGAGGCACCAAAGGCCGTCCCAGAAAAGTCAAAACCGGTTGTGCAAGGGAGAGCGTTTGTTGTGACCTCCCAGAAAGCAAGGAACCCGAATGAGGTCATCACGGGTAAGCTTATCATAAACTCTAACGAAGTCTATACTTTATTTGATACCGGTTCTACCCATTCTTTTATTTCTCCTACTTGCGCTCATCGATTAAATTTGATTCCGGAGAAATTAGACTTTGACTTAGCAGTTGAAACTCCATTGGGAGAAACCTTCATTACATCCACGGTTTATAAGTCTTGTTTGGTTCAAGTTGGTACCCACACATTACCTGTCGATCTTATTTCATTAAAAATACTTGCATTTGACGTGATTCTAGGGATTGATTGGTTAACTACTCATCATGCAAAAATTGATTGTTTTCGTAAGGTTGTTAGCTTTCATATTCCTAATCGACCTATTATGCGAATTCAAGCAACCAAACCATTAAAATCAATCGCTGTCATCTCAAGCCATAAAGCTATTCGTTTATTGAAAAACGGATGTCAAGCTTTCTTAGCTCATGTCACAGATCTAAACAAAAATACGTCAGTTTTGAATGATATTTCTATTGTTAATAAATTCCCTGACGTATTCCCTGAAGAACTTCCTGGCCTACCCCCAGAGCGTGAAATTGAATTTTGTATCGACCTTGAACCCGGTACAAAACCCATTTCCAAAGCCCCATATCGAATGGCTCCTATTGAACTTCAGGAGTTAAAGACCCAACTGCAGGAATTGTTAGACATTGGTTTTATTCGTCCTAGTACTTCTCCTTGGGGTGCTCCTGTTCTGTTCGTGAAGAAGAAAGATGGAAGTATGCGACTTTGTATTGATTATCGGGAGTTGAATCATGTCACCATCAAAAACAGGTACCCATTGCCACGTATTGATGACCTGTTTGACCAGTTGCAAGGAGCACAATTCTTTTCAAAGATCGATCTTCGTTCTGGATATCATCAGCTGAAGGTTAGAACTGAGGATATTCCAAAGACGGCTTTTAGAACTCGGTACGGGCATTATGAATTCCTAGTCATGTCCTTTGGATTGACTAATGCTCCTGCTGCCTTCATGGATATGATGAACCGGGTATTCAAGGAATATTTGGATCACTTTGTGGTCGTCTTTATTGATGACATCCTTATTTATTCCAAAAGCCGTGAAGATCATGAGCAACACTTGAGGCTGGTACTCCAAAAGCTTCGTGAATACAAGCTTTATGCCAAGTTGAAGAAATGCGAGTTCTGGCTGGAGGAGGTAGCATTCCTTGGGCACGTAGTATCAAGTCGTGGAATATCGGTTGACCCGGCAAAGATTGAAGCTATTCAAAGCTGGGAGCAACCTAAATCAGTGACCGAAGTACGTAGCTTTCTTGGTTTAGCTGGTTATTATCGGAGATTCGTGGAAGGATTTTCTCGAATCGCTACTCCATTAACTCAGCTGACTCGGAAAGATACAAAGTTTGGTTGGAGCGAAGAATGTGAGCAGAGTTTTCAAGAACTCAAGAGGAGACTCATTTCAGCACCTGTTCTAACAATACCATCTGGCTCGGAGGGATTTGTCATCTACAGTGATGCTTCGAGCAAAGGGTTGGGATGCGTTCTCATGCAACATGGAAAAGTCATAGCCTATGCATCAAGACAACTCAAGGAATATGAGAGGAATTATCCTACTCATGATCTAGAGTTGGCAGCTGTTGTCTTTGCACTTAAAATTTGGAGGCATTACTTGTATGGGGAGAAAGTGGAGATCTTTACGGATCATAAAAGCCTCAAATATTTCTTCACTCAAAAGGAACTCAACATGCGACAACGACGTTGGCTTGAACTGTTGAAAGATTATGATCATACCATTCAATACCATCCTGGAAAAGCGAACGTGGTAGCTGACGCATTGAGTAGAAGATCATATGCAAGTACAAGTGCAATATTGTCAACACAAAGGCCCATTTTGTGTGACTTGCAAAGGATGGAGATAGAGTTAAAGACTCCAGGGACCCATGTGATGATGGCGAATATACGAGTAGAACCGACTTTAATCGATAAAGTTAAAGCTGCTCAAGCTACAGACCTGGAGCTGATGCGTATGAGGAAGAAAGTGCAAGAAGGTGCTATGCCGGAAGCAAGAATCGATGAAGAAGGAATACTTCGAGTCAACTCCAGACTTTGTGTTCCTAACAACCCTGATTTAAAGTATGAAATCATGATGGAGGCGCACAACACACCGTTTGCAATCCATCCTGGAAGTACCAAAATGTATCATGATCTTCGTCATACATTTTGGTGGAGCAATATGAAGAGAGAGATAGCGTTGTTTATCTCAAGGTGTCTAACTTGTCAACGAGTCAAAGCGGAGCATCAAGTACCAAAAGGTCCATTGCAACCACTTGAAATTCCAGAATGGAAGTGGGAGCACATTACCATGGATTTCGTTACCGGTCTTCCTAGGGTTTCTCAAGGTATTGATGCGATTTGGGTCATTGTTGATAGATTGACCAAGTCTGCTCATTTCTTACCGATACGAGAAACTTATACACTTGAACGTCTTGCTCGTATGTACATAAACGAGATTGTAAGACTGCATGGTATGCCAGTATCCATAGTTTCTGATCGAGACCCAAGATTCACTTCACGATTTTGGGTTAGTTTACAAAAAGCTATGGGCACGGAGTTACGATTTAGTTCAGCATATCATCCTCAGACGGACGGACAATCAGAGAGGACTATTCAAACTCTTGAAGATCTATTAAGACTCTGTGTCTTTGACTTCAAGGGAAGTTGGGACAAGTTCTTACCATTGGTGGAGTTTTCCTACAACAACAGTTATCAAGCAAGTATTGGCATGGCTCCATTCGAAGCATTGTATGGAAGAAAATGTCGTTCTCCAGTATGCTGGGATGAGGTGGGTGAAGCAACGTTGTTGGGACCGGAGTTGGTACGTATGACTACAGAAAAGATTCAAACGATCCGACAACGTATAAAAACCTCACAAGATCGACAAAAGAGTTATGCTGATCTTCATCGAAAGGACGTGGAATTTGATGTAGGAGATCATGTGTTCTTACGTGTTGCTCCATGGAAAGGAGTTACGAGATTTGGAAAGAGAGGAAAGCTCAATCCTCGATTCATCGGTCCATTTTTAATCCTCGATCGAGTAGGAACTGTGGCTTATAGACTCGCTTTACCGCCAAGTATGTCTCGTGTTCATAACGTTTTTCACATATCCATGTTACGCAAATATGTGGAAGACCCGAACCACATTATTGAGTTAGAACCGGACGAAATAGCGGAGGATTTGACGTATGAAGAAGTTCCTGTTCAAATCTTGGATAAGAAGGAACATATTCTACGCTCCAAGGTTATACCTCAAGTCAAAGTTTTGTGGAGAAACCACGATGTTGAGGAAATGACTTGGGAGTTAGAATCTGAAATGAAATCAAGGTATCCTTACCTCTTCGACATACCAGGTACGTACCCTAATTTCGAGGGCGAAATTTCATAAGAAGGGGAGGTTGTAAGACCCCAACTTTTATAAATAAAGATGAATTTTCTATAAATATCATTTTTGAATATTATGGAGTTAATTTGATATAATGTTATAGTTGTGGGTAATATTTATAAATTTTGCAAAGTACGCAAGTTGTTATATAATATTCGATTGGTCGGGGAATATTCTTTTTAACAGGGAATATTCGTACAACGGCACAATCATTGGTGGACCCCACAACGGAATTATTGTCGGATTGAGAAAACGACAAAAATATTTTATAAAAATAACGGCGGAATTTTACCATTGTTACTGTTGAACTACTCGGTAGTAAAAGTACAGTAATACGTGTGGTTGCATAGTAGCACACGGTATTGATTATTAATGCTTATGTGAGAAGTCACTCAGTTTGATTCAATTATTGTCAGTTAATAATATGAATTATTTAGCGATAATGACGTTTTGTTTTATTCGTATTATTAACGTAATAAAACAGAAACATCTTTTTATATAAAACAAAATACTTTATTAAAGTTATTCTATAAATAGAATATATTATATTTTATTTAAAAGATTTTTCTTTAAATATGGACCGTCAGATTAAAGTAATCAATCTGGACCGTTCATGGATTAGTTACTATGCATTCTATTTTTCTATAAATAGCAGCTCATTCCTTCATTATTTCTTACGAATTCACTGAACTCTAGAGAGAGAAACTATAGAGAGAAACTATAGAGAGAGAGAAGAAGAGTATTCTGCTACTTAACTACTTCCTTATTTCAGCTCTTCTTTAAAACGGTAAGGGGTGTTATTCTTTCTTATTCATGAAGAGAACTGTTATTCCATTTCTTATTATTCTGTTGGAATAACCTGTATACGCGGTCTACCCTATACTTGGTGACATTCTTCTATTATTCTGTTGGAACATCCTGTCTGTGTGTTTTACACCGGACCTGGTTCCGTTTTTATTATTATTCTGTTGGAACATCCTGTCTGTGTGTTTTACACCGGACCTGGTTCCGTCTTTATTATTATTCTGTTGGAACATCCTGTCTGTGTGTTTTACACCGGACCTGGTTCCATTATTTATTATTATTATTCTGTCGAATATCCTGTCTGTGCGTTTACGCCGGACCTGGTTCCATTATTTATTATTCTGTCGGAATATCCTGTCTGTGCGTTTACGCCGGACCTGGTTCCATTATTTATTATTCTGTTGGAATAACCTGTCTGTGCGGTCTATCGCATGCATGGTGATTTCTTTTGTTATTCCATTCTTTATTATACTCAGTTGGTTAAGTTTTGACTTCTATACTCCATGAAATTTGTGGAATATCCTTGATAATTGCGTTTCATCCAGTATCTTTTCATGAAAATATTCTTCTAATCATTCTTGAATTTTACTCCACAAAGCAGTATCATGTTGACAATTTGGACGTTGTTAATTCTTGGATAAATTAATTCTTGAACTTGTTTTATTGAATTCTTATATCATTGTCATCATCCTCATGTTTATAAAATGTTGAAAGTCATCTGTGGCCTGTAGTGCATAGATGGACTTGGTATGATTATGACCAGGGATTATTCGGTATAATCATGACCGTAATGTTACAAATGATGTGGTAAAAGTCCTCATTGGCCCGTAGTGCATTGATGGACAGTTGTTGGCATGATCATGACCATTAATGAATATACGAATATCCTTGGCCGTAGTGCAGGGGTGATTCGATGATGTGGATTATTTTATTAAGCTGAGTCTCAGCGATCACAGTGTTGAAAAATCTTTTAAATCATAAAAGATAGTAGAGTTTATTTTCTACTTGACTCTTTTAATGGATTGCTTGTTCCGCTGCAGTTAAACTTGATGTCTATTATATTTTATCAGTTTAACATTGTTGAAGGCTAATGATAATTTATTCTGCATTATCTTAGTCATAATATTTCTTACTGGGCTAGTTGAGCTCACCCTTTCTTTCACTGTTCTCTTCAGGAAATGAGAACGTAGCTGGGGCAAGTCGGGGAACGGAGTGATGGTCCGAATGATAGTATTAGTTAGTAGTCCTCACTATTCTATGTAATGGTGTGTTAATAAATGTAATGAGGACTCCTTTTGAGTATGAATACTCTCTAGAAGATAATATTTGTATTCAAACTCACAGTTTATGTTTTGTCGTATTGTACACGACAGTTGTATTATTAAGTTGTATTTGTATTCTGTACTATGTATCTGACGACCCAAGATGGGTGATGTATACCTAATTTTGGGGGCGTCACAACAATTTTCAACAATTATAAACATGATTAAGATGACAATCTATAAGAATTCTTTAAAACAAGTTCAAGAATTAATTTATCCAGAATTAATAACTTCCAAATTGTCACATGATACTGCTTTGTGGAGTAAACTTCAAGACTGATCAGGAGAATATATTCATGAATAGATACTAGATGAAGCGCAAAAATGTCAAGGATATTCCACTAATTTCATGGAGAATAAAAGTCAAAGTTTTAATCAACTAAATATAAAAAGAATGGAATAACAAAAGAAATCACCATGCATGCGATAGACACCGCACAGACAGGTATTCTTAACATAATAATAATAATGGAACCAGGTCCGAC
>CM029020.1:9617402-9732383 GCA_016801055.1 Panax notoginseng
TTTATAAATATTACCCACAACTATAACATTATATCAAATTAACTCCATAATATTCAAAAATAATATTTATAGAAAATTCATCTTTATTTATAAAAGTTGGGGTCTTACAGTTTTAATATTGTGTGTTCATTGTATTTTTAAAACATCTTTTTAAATTTGAAAAGAAGAAAAAAATAAGAAAATGATCTCATACATAAAAGATATATAAAACACTAAAGTTTCATTTTATTATAAAATATAAGTCCTAATTTAATATTCTCCTAATAGTTATATGATTAATTATATGAGGTAGCAAGAAGCATATATAAACAGAAATGTAAATTAGTTTAAAAAATGGGTTCTGAAAGCTTTGGTGATACATCAAGAATGTTTTAGACTGTAAAGATTTCAAGATTAAAAGAATTTTTAGTGAACATAAAACAATTATAATTTTTTTGAGGCCTGTTTATATTTAAATTCAAAAACTCACTATATATATATATTATATATATATATATATATATATATATATATATATATACTTTAAGAATTACTTATTAAATATTATTTGACATTTATATATTGAAAGCACTTTTAACTTATTTAGTGTAATGATTTATTTTGCATTGGATAATGAGAAGGGATCGGACAACTTTAAAATCCAATTATTTAAATAAATAAAAATAAAATATTTTACAGAATTATATAAATATATATATATATATATATATATATATATATATATAATTCTCAAGTTGTAGAGTGTACACGCAACAGGTGAAGCGTGAGAAGAGAAAAGGCAAAGGTGGAGTGTCAAAGCATTGAAAAGCCTTCTCCTACGTTTCTTGGACAGCAGAGCTGGAGGCAACCATGCAGTTGCATTGTATTTATGATACCGGGGGTGATGATGATGTGGCGGGGGCTGACTTTAATGACTTTCTTCCTTGTTTTGACTCTACACCTCAAACTGTAACCCTTATTTAAATCCAAAAGATGCCTAATTCCAAGTGGGACCTCGTTTCTTCCCAATATTTACTCAAAATTGTGCTTACTTATTTCTTTTTTATTATGATCAATAAATGTAATTGATAAACAAAAGAGAAATGTTGGGTTTCAAATTTTTGGTGTTAAATGAGTTTCAAATGATATAATACTATTAAATATTTTAATGACGTAATCAATTACATAAAATATATTCAATCAATATTATGGTGATACGCCATCTGAGATAATTTTTTAAGTTCAAAATTTGAGACCCCTAATATCATTCTAAATAAAATTTCAGTGGGCGTGGTTTACATTACTCCATCCGTCCATTAATATAAGTCATTTTAGAGAAGTATTTTTGTCCCTTAATATAAGTCGTTTGAAAATTTCAAATAAGTATTAATTGCTTAGTTTCCAATATTACCGCAAGTATTAATAAATAAATTTAGTTCTCTCACTATTTTTGTACAATAAATAATACTCTTTTTTCAATATAAAGACAATATACACAATTAATATTATATTTAATGTTATATAATCATATACTTAATACAAGTGCACAACTCTAAAACGACTTATATTAAGGGATAGATGGAGTGTATTTTTTGAAATAATACTATGTCACCTAGTAAAAAATAGATTTGTGTTAGTTTTGGGTTACATAAAATAATTATGGGTCAGTTAAGGAACTAAAATCATATTACCTATATTATATAGGGTTTTTTACACTATTATACAATAATTAGAAAGTAATTACAAGATTAGTGCATTCACAAAATGATTACAAGAAAAGTGCAATACAATAACCACGTCAGATCATTCAGTTTCACATAAATAAGGAAACGCTGACATAAAGGAGAAGTTGCTGCCATATGCGACAGTTACCAATTATTTGCAAATGTTCTACGATCGAGCAACCCAAACAAATCGACCAGTCTATTCAGAATCACGAAAAAAATAAGAAGCCTGAGTAGCCGAATCTTGCAAATAGGAAATCTAAAACCGACATTCACAAAAAAATCGAAGGATTTGGAAATTGACATTCTGATGCAGATACTGAATTTTTTTTAAGACTATTTAGTTACCCACAAAAGCTAAAATGATTATATTTGTATGAAGATTTGAATATCAACTGTATCATATTCAAAATAATTTTATTTTTAAAAGATTGTTTATAATTAAGTAACCAGCATCTTACTTGAACTATAATGTTTATATTACTATATCATTTGTTAATTCCTAGAAACTGAGTATTTTTATTTTTTTCGTTATTTTTTGATATATAAACAGGGGCGGATCCAGCCCATTAATTTAGTGGGGTCAATTTTTTAAAATAAAAAATTATAAAAAAAATAAAATACAATAAAATAAAGGCGTCAAAATGCGAGGGATATTGCAAATAATTGTGTGAGCTATCATATAAAATTGATATTTTTTTATGTAATTGAATACACTTCGAATTCTCGATCTTATATTATATATAAAATGATATTTTATAATTTTTTAAAGCACTGTTATTATAAGAGATACTTCTTGTGTCTTTTAAAATAAATTACAAAACTAAATAATATTGTTAAAATATTATTTATAATAACATTTTTTGATATTTCATTGTTTGAAACTATCGTAATGATAGTTTCATTTCAATAGCTGCAAAAATATCATGCTCAATATAAGTTACTAAACAATATAAAAGAGTGGAGTGTTTGTGTTAGTAGAAATTTGAGACATTTAATAGTCTTTTAATCTGAATTTTTTATTTTCACTAAACACTTTATAAAATCAAAATCAAATTAAAAATTAATTTCCAAAAATTCAGTGGGGTCAATTGACCCACTGCCCTAAGGTAGATCCGCCCATGTGTATAAAAAATTTAAATTATAGTTTAGAATATATTATTACTGGTAAGGGCATAATAGTTTAAACGACATTTTTTAATCCAAACCTTTAACTAATCCTAAAAAAAACAAACATAATAAGATTATTTTAAATTATTCCATGAATAATTTCATAAAAACAAACACGTGACTATGATTATTTAATTATAGGATTAATAGTCTTGATTATAATTCTTACAAGCAAATACGGTCATAAAGAAATAATTTATATGTCAATAAATTTTATGACAAAATTAGATTACAAATTAATTAAAATTTTAAGTTATAAGATAAAATAAATTAAAATGAGATAAATTATTTATGTTCTCTCTCAAATATATACTAGGTCAATAATCACACGCACAACCATCCCTTATAAGACAATAAATTCTTAGCCTAATTCTTAGGCTCACGATCCATAGTCACCCTTCCATTAAAATTTTCTTTTATGTAGATTTTGTATTCTTCTTTTTTTTTTTTTTTATGAATTTTACATGAGAGTTAATATAAATTAGTTCTATGTTAAAATTTTCACCTTGAATTTCAATTGAACAAAAATATTTATTTTGGTGGAAAAAATCAAAACAAGAAGCGAAAAAAAAAATCAAAGCAAAAGTTGGCATTTTGCGAAGGAATCGCCAGAACCCACCATGCGTGTCATGTGACAGAAAAAGAGTCGAACAGAACCTCCATTTCCACCACCAAAAATGGCTATCCTCCCCAGCTCCTCTTTCTCTCTCCTCTTCAAAAATCCCACCACCACCGCTCTCCATTTCTCCCCAAAAATCCACCACCCCCTCTCTTTCTCTCTAATCCCAGCTTCCCCAAATAGTAATCAACTACGATTATTCTCCACCATCCGTTTCTCCCGCCCATACCCCGGCGACCTACCGGAACCTCCATCCGATAAGGACGATGAAGATCCCGAAAAGACTCCGACCACATTTGTTGACGAATGGGGCGAGAAAACCGGCCCAGATCCTGAACCGTCCACGAAATTGGCGGACTCGGACCCTCCTAAGGATGAAGACGAATGGGGGAAAGCTGCTGAACGGGAGGAGGAGTATGTTGTGGCGGGTAATGGTAGTGCTGCGGCTGTTGATGGGAGTGATTATAGAGATAATGATAAGCTTGAGGAGCTGAAGAGGTGTTTGGTGGATAGTGTTTATGGGACTGATTTAGGGTTTAGGGCTTCGAGTGAGGTTCGGGCGGAGGTATTCGAGTTGGTTTCTCAGTTGGAGGCACTGAATCCGATTCCGGTGCCGACTGATGCTGTGGGGGAGCTTGATGGGAACTGGGTTTTGTTGTAAGTTAACCATCACCTCAACTTTTGTTTTTGTAATCTAATTACAGTTGCTATGAAGGAATATATATATATATATATATATATATATATATATATATTTGTGTTTTGAGTTAAGTTTTAGTTGGTATATAGAATTGCCAGTGGACATGATTGCGAATTAGAAGTGAAATGTGAAGATAGAATATGTAGGGCTTTAAAGTTTCCTGTTTTCAGTTTAATTTGATTTGCTTGACAATTCTAGAGTTAAGTGTTGGAAATTTCGAGATTGCAGCTACCCGATTAAGGAATTCTGGTAATGGTACTATGGTAGTTAAGTATAAACTGGCCTCTTAAGGAGCATCACAAAATATGACATATATAGGATACAGATTTTTTGAAATTCTTATTCGGTTCCGAAATATAAGATCTAAAAGTCAATATATTGTATATTTTGTCTTGATGTATGAATTGATTAATTCAATTTAGGGTAGGAGAGCTGAAGCATATAGTCTTAATTATTGATTTATTGCGCTCTTGAACTTGGAAGTTTTCATCAAATGAGGGCATTGGGGTTGGGGGACCGCAAAACCTCTATTGTTTGCATTGGGAATATGGAGGGTTGGGTAATGCACTTAAGAGTATAAGAAAAAATTGAGCATATTTTTGATTCTTTGGCCTTGATACCAGCAAGCAGATTAATATATTTTTTTGTTAAAAAAATTATTTTGAACTGTATGTATGGCTGTATCATGTTTGGAACAGGACATGAAGGTTTCTTCATTTCTAAAATTTGCTTAAAAAGCTTGAGAGAGTAATGGAATTTCACAATGTACAACATATTTTTTTCTTCCAGGTTTTAGAAGTGCTTTGAAGTGTGAGGCAATTACAACACAGATCAAAAACTTGACTTGTTTGACATGAATCTTACTTTATTATGCTATTTCTTTGTTACTCATCTTCTTGCCATCTTTATAATCTTCTTTCCTTCGAGCTTTTTCTCAGATATGCATTTTTACTTTTATTTTTATCTTTTGTTTAAATTGGTTATACTATGATTTGTTGTCTCCTAATTATTACAACTCTCTCTACCCTCTTAATTAGATGGAATCATGAAGGTGTATAATTTATGTGCGCTGTCACTCGTCAATTAGTATGATAATCTATTTTAATTTGACTGTTTCTTGTTCGTGATTTATAGATGTGGCACTTATATGAGCCAGTCGTGTATTCATTCATGGACAAGAGTATTGATAGTTCATAGTGCAATGTTTGAAATGTTTTTTATTCATGTTTCAGCTGTAATTAATGTAACTGTAATTCTATTTTTTATTTTTCCTCATCAGGTACACAGCATTTTCTGAGCTGTTGCCTCTTCTCGCAGCAGGCACAACCCCTCTGTTGAAAGTTGAGAAGATTTGTCAATCAATTAACACCAACAACCTTACCATAGATAATTCTGCCACATTGTCGAGTCCTTTTGCCACTTTCTCCTTCAGTGCTTCTGCAACTTTTGAAGTTCGAAGTCCTTCAAGAATACAGGTACTTTACATTTTACTAGAGATATAGATGTGTGATATATTCTATTGGTAAGGTAGCACCCAGGATGCCCCTATCGAAAGAGAAATAGGGAAAAATGGAAATAAAATTCATGCACTCTAGTTGTGTAGAACTTGATCGTTTAATAGTCATGCATTCTAGTTCTTTCTTGGCTTGGATGAATTTAGGGAAGAATCACCTTTCACTTTTAAAACTTCAAGGATGAAATTGTTTCGTAAGGCAAATTCATGGCAACATTGTACTCTCTGTCTCTATCCTAAAAAAGTATTTTTTTTAATATTATTTTTGCATAGAACACCTTTACTTGATACTTTATTAATTCATAATTTTACTTTCAAAAAATATCATAAATTTACTTTCAAAATTTATAAAAATTAATTTTATATTTATATTTTAGAACAAATGGAATACTCTAATAAATTTTAATTGGATTATAAATAAATTTTAACAAAAGCTTAACGGTATAATTAAAATTGTAGAAAAATCGAATTCGGTAATGGCCACCCTTGGCCATGCCCAAGGTCCGCTTATGTGATAAAAATTAGTAACTTCAAGTGCACAATGTCTATTGTAGACTTGACAAATGCATGTCGAATTACAAAGACTAAATTAACTATTAAATCCTTAATTTATATTCCAGACTGAAAAGTCCAATAATAATCTAGAAGTGGGGTCAGACAGATTACTACAGATTAAAAAAATTATCTTAGGCATTTTTGAATTTTTAGATAATTAATTTCCAGGGTTAGAAATTAATATGCAAGATAATAAAAATTCAATCGCACAATGCACAGAGATTTGTCTGGTTCACAACATACATCCTAGGTATGTTGCTACGTCTAATCTCAAGCTCTTCTCCAGGACTTGAGATCTTATTACTTTTTGTAAAAAAAATTACTTTAACTGGCGGAGAAGCCTTTACAAAGATTTGTAGACAAACTTTCAACTATTCTCAACTAATATATCTTGGACAGCAACCTCCCAACTCCCTCCTTAAGCTTAGTTGTACTTCTTTTGAGTTCTGTTCTATTATATGATCTGGTCTTGATATGATAGCTTCTTACTCACCTCACAAGTACATTAGAGACCCAACTCCTAGCTAACCTCTCTAAGACTCTGGTCTTGGTAAAAGAATTATTCGTCTTTCTCACAAGTACATAAAATAAACTAACTCTACCATTTTCCCTTTTTACAAAGTGTTTAACAAAATTTTGTTTCTAAAATAAGCAGATACAATTTAGTATAGATATATAAAAGTTTAAATAACTTTTATATTTTGTGTGAAAAGTGCTTCTTGAATAAGCAGATGTAAATTTATGCAGGATTAACAAACTATGCTTATTGATTAAGCAAATAGATCAATTTTAGCTTTAGCTCAAAATGTTTCTGTATAAGCAGATATATAGTTTAATGCAAATTTATAAAAAATTATTTATTCTTTATAATAAAGAATGCGTTTCAATGGATTAAAGATATAACTTTAAGTTCAGATATAAAAGTTTAAAGAACTTTTATATTTAAAGTGAAAATGCTTCTGAGTAAGTAGATAAATTGTTTTAAGTTTTGAATTAAATATGCTTGTATTTAAGCAGATATATTCACTTGAGTTTGTGATATAAAAGTTTAAATAATTTTTATATTATGCAACAAGTATTTTATAAATAAATGAATTTATGATCAAATACTTATGATGACTGATGTTAAATATAGTAAATAAATTAGTTGTGAATGAATCAGTTAAACAATACTTGATACAACAAATATATTTATTTAACTCAAAGAATATATAATAAATATTTTATCTATTATATGAATGATCATAAATAAAGCCACTTAGGAATTTGAGAAATCGTACGGTCTGATTCCCTCACTTAAGAGGAATATCTCCATAGTCTCGGTATCTAAGTACTGACAAAATTTATAGTTTCACAATGTAAATATTTTTGATAGATAACTTAGATTTTCAAATCCAGCTCGGATAATTCACTCTCTATTAGAGGAATATCTCGGGATTATTTTGAACTATCAAGTGGATTTACTTTACGATATTTATATAAATAATATCAATAAAAAGCCACTTAGGATTTTGAGAAATCATACGGTCCAATTTCCTCACTTAAGAGGAATATCTCCGTAGTCTCGATGTCTAAGGGTGTAAACGAATCGAGTCGATCCGAGTATTGAGTTGCTCAGATTTGGTTCACAAAATTTATCGAGTATAAAATAAGGTTTGATTGAGGCTCATTTAGCTACCAAGTCGAGCACGATTCTGAATCGAGCCCGAGCAGTTTGGACTTTTTCAACGAATATGATCCGAGTATCAATAAAAAATTATAATTTGAGGAGGTTCGAGTAATTTATCGAACTTTAAAATGTGCTCATATTTGACTCATTAATATTTTGAGTCGAGCTCGAATCGAACTTTTAGTCGAGCGAGTACGAATCGAGCCCGAACTGTTTGCTTATTTTACTGCCTTATCGGTGTCTAAGTACTGACTTTTTATTTGATAAATAGATGAAATATATATATATATATATATATATATATATAATTGTATATAACAATTTATATTTGTATATTTATAAATTTAAATAAGCAAGAGATAATTCAAATAAATTAAGCTAAATAACTTATCTCAATTACTTAGACCAATTTCCTTTTCTCAAATGATCAGAACTTTGATAAGAAGAGAGATAAAAAGCTTTTTAGAGAGAGTATGTAGGCAAGGAGTAAGTTTTTCTTTTTAAGTGAATTGACAAAGCAAAATGAATGAGAGTGCCTCCTATTTATAGATTTTTGAGGTTGGGGGTAAAAAGGTAATTTTGAAGATTTACTTTTGAAATTAATGGCTTAGATTACTTTGATAAAAATGAAGGGCTCAGATGATGGACATATACTCGCGGATTGGTCAAAGAAATAGTCTGCTGATAATTTTTTGAAATTCAAAGTCTTAGCCCATTAAAACAAATAGCTTCCAAAAACATATGGCTTAATAATTTAATGCTCCAGCACATGCTTGGTTTTTGTCCGAATTTAATTCTCATTTTAACACTACCGGCCTATGTTTGGTCAAAAAGGCTATAAGCCTTCGTTTAATGCTTCCATGCGCGCGCGCACACACACACACACACACACACACACACACACACACACACACACATATATATATATATATATATATATATATGAGCACGAATCTAAAGCATACCTCTTAAATAATATACTTTCTTAAATACCACACCTTTATTAAAACTACGTCGGGTCGCGGGCGGCATTTTTGTAAATAAAAAGAAAGTGGGATCACTCTTTTTTAATATTATTTTATTTTTTAAAAGAATATTCAAAAGGACGTAATTTTAATAAAGATATGCTATTTAAGAGAGGTGTGTTATTTAAGAGGTATGCTTAAGATCCGTTCTATATATATATATACATATATGTATAACAAGCAATTTGTTTAAAAATCTTTTTGCCCCTTTTTGTGAAAAAAGATTTTTAGAAAATAATAGGAGATCTCCTTGCCTTAGGAAATGTTACTTTATAAACTAATTTATTTAACACTTGATATTTAAATTATCAAAGGTTAATAAAATTAATTCAATAAGATTTAGAAAATATTTTTGGTCAAAGTAAATAAGATAATTAAAACAATTATAATATAAATCATATGGAGAGGATTCTACCCTTTTAATTAATCTATTTACTAATTATTGTTATCATTAAAATAAACCTAAAAGTTAGAGACCCAACACAGAAAAATTAGAAATATAGATGGTGGAGATGATTAATTTACTAAATAATGCAAATTAAAAATTAATAATGAAAACTAGTATTGAAAAAAATTACCTAGGAATCTGAATCCAATAAAACTAACATAATAATTAATTTATTTTCTTCCGAATTAATTTCTAATTTAGTTTTTTCTTCCATTTAAAAATAATGATTCATACAATTAATATGGGCAAATATAAGTTATGAAAAATTTACATATTAACTATAACTTATCAAAACCACGTAATCAATATAAGAACCACAACGAATTTTGCGCGAAGGTATATATGAAGGCGAAAATAATTAGGCACTAATTTCACAACGGAAAGAAACTAATAATCTATATCAAACAAAATCAAAATTAAAACTACTACTACTAACTGCATGAAATAAAACAAAATTTAACGTAACAATAATATAAAAAGAAAACTCTATTAATTCATTAAAGAATGTTGTAAAATAATGATAACAATACTCCCCGACTCCTTAATCTAGCTAGCCTACTGTTGCCATAATGATGATTGGAAGACGAGGGAAAAAGAAATACAAAAGCTCTCAAGTATCCTGCTAATCAACTCCCTCTTAATCTAGCTGAATGCAGGGAAAATGAAATAGAAAAATTCACAACCCCTCTCTCCAAAACAAAAGTCCTATTTATAGGCAAAAATAAATTGCAACCTAATCTAAGGTACATTGAATTTGATCTTCTTTTTTCTTTTATGTCTTTATCTCCAAGATGACTTTAACCTCTTCTTGACAATCCTTAAGAATTCCATGTTATTTTTAAAACCTAGATAGTAATCTTTTATTTACTCCAGAAGTTAAATAAATGTTAGTTATTACAAAACAATATAATAATCATTTGTTAAAATAAATAGACACATAAAGTAATAAATATGGGATTATAAAAATGCAAAAATATGTTTCTATCATCCTCCACCGAACACGACTAAAAAAAGTAAATTGATCGAACAAATTTGTAAGTTTAAAATAATTGCATTAGCACTTTCTTCTTTGTAAGACTTGTTTTCTCATTATGTGAGTTGATTGTTTATTGATATTGTAAATTTAATTTTTTACTCAATTATGAGAAGTTATTATACTTGTAATCACATCTTCGTACAAAGTTGTGAACTATACTAAAATTAGCACTGACAAGTTGAGAGTGAGATTGTGTTTTTACTTGTTCAAATTTGGATCAAGGGTGATATCTTGTACATATGGATTGGTGTAACCCGAGTCTTATGTAGCACCCTTAATCTGTCACATGTATGTCATGTAAGACTAAAAAAGATAGTCTAGACTCTACTTGATACTTTGTTTTGATGATATTTTTTTCTATATTAAAATTTAAGTACTATAAATTTATAATTAGAAAAAATTGTTAAGAAAAATTATGTTCAAGTGTTTGCTATGTGAACCTTAATATTCTGAATAAAGCTAGCGTACTTCTTTTTCAGGACGGAGGGAGTATATAGCATAACTATGTCATTCTTTTGTTTTGTTTGGGAACTACTTATTTATTTGGACTTATGATTCGAGTATAATTCCCAAATTTATGTCTGATGAATATGGATTTAAGGAACTTGATGTTCAATTTCGAACTAATAGTGAGATATAAATATTCAGGTTGAATTTAAGGAAGGGACCTTGCAACCTCCGGAGATCAAATCAAGGGTTAGTCTTCCTGAGAATGTAGATCTTTTTGGGCAAAAGATCAACTTGTCACCTGTCCAGCAATCTCTTAATCCCCTGCAAGAGTCCTTGGCAGGTATAGCACGGGTTATTTCCGGTCAGCCTCCTCTCAAGATTCCCATTCGGGGTGAGCGGACTAAATCTTGGCTTCTTATCACATACCTCGACAAAGATCTTCGCATTTCAAAAGGGGATGGTGGTCTTTTTGTGCTTGCTAAAGAAGGGAGTCCTCTCTTAGATCAATAACCAGGTACCATTACACATACGATTATCCACCTGAAAGATGCATGCTCTTTGTACTAGTTGGTAATTGTTTAACACTTGTTCTCACCATTTTCTTGATCATAGGCAATCAGATTCATGGCAAGGAAGATGTGAATGGCATGCATTACGTATGTTGGCATTTGACTGGTCCGGCGTGGGAGTAGCAGGATGCAGTTTCATTGAGATTGGAATACCTAGCTAGTGATATAAGTTTATACTCAAGTATAGTCGGTCGGTCCATGCAACTTCTTAAGGCGTTTGTATGTAAAATCATTCCACCCCATTCATTGTATTTTAAATCTTTTTCATGGATTATATATAGATGGTGTTGGCATACAAGAACTTGCTAACTAAGTTTCTTTGTATATTTCCTGGAATCTGAAAAGAATACATATCTGTCCTGTCCTACAAAATAGTAGTATTCCCTCCATTCCAAAAAAAGCAGCAGCAGCAGCAGCAGCATTTGCTCTTTTTCTTAATTAATTTGTAAAATTTTAAAGTTCAAATTGATCAATCTGTCATCTCATCTTTTTTATAAAATACTCCAAACAATTTATTTAAAATAAAAGAATAAAAGTATGAAAATTAAAAATTACTCCCTCCATTCCTAAATAAGTGTCGTTTAAGGTTTTTGCACATAGATTAAGAAAATTATTTAATACTATCATTTACTACTTAAAATATGTGTGAAATTTCATCACTATCCTTTCATGGGAAGTTGAAAACTATTAATACTAAGGGTGAAAATTTTTTGGGACAATGAGAGAATGTAAGAGTGATATACGAAAGTAAATAATTTATTCTCCTAGAAAGTTGTAAACGACAGATAATTTGAAACAAATTTTTTCTTTCAAAACGTCATTTATTTAGGAATGGAGAGAGTATTGTCGTAACTCTGACCTGGCACTCAATAATTCCGAACATAACTAAAGTCAATTAAATAAAACTGTTGAAAAAGTCGGCCAATTAAATAAAACGGTTGAAAAAGTCAGTTGAGGCCGAACGACCGCAGCCAATTAAGACGTGCTAGTCTCACGGAATTCCCGCCTCTTTTGCACCTTCTCAGTCCAGTCTTTGACAAAAACAAAGAACAAGAAAACTAGTATGAAGATCAGTATTTTTATATTTTTTAATCTTCTACAACGCTTCATAATTATGAGTCCGTGCAGATAAATATATGAAAATTTATTTTATATGTACATATATATTTACATATTTGAACTAAAATTATTATATTAACATGTAATAAAATTAAGTTTTTTCCTAATTTGCCTTATTTACCCTCCAAATTTCTGCCAAGTTCCTCCAAAGTCCCTAAAATTAAATTGCAACTCTTAAATTGAAATATAATATTATAAATTTTTTTTTTAAAAAAACTCCTATTTTGTTCAAATAAACAATTACTCCCTCTATTTCTTAATATAAGTCGTTTTAGAATTGTGCACAAATATTAAAAAAATAATTGTATAACATTAAATATAATATCAATTGTGTATATTGCACTTGTATTGAAAAAATAGAGTAGGAGTATTATTTATTGGGTAAAAAATAGAACCAAAGTTATATTTATTACTTCTGGTAATATTAAAAACTAAGTAATTAATACTTATTTAAAATTCTCAAATGATTTATATTAAATAATAAAAATAATTTTTAAAAACGATTAATATTAAGTAATAAAGGGAGTATTCATATTGAGGATCTGCTCTCATTTATTAATGTGTACAAAATTCTCACTCCTACGACGACGTGTTAATCATCTACAGACAAATTAGGCATCAATTTCGGTTTCTTTTTGAAGTAGTTGGGGATGAGGAGTAGTTTATATACATTATACCCTGCTAATTAGGATCACCCATTGACTCTGTTTAATGTTCCATTTCTACAACTTCTCGGATCCCAGAACAAACTCCATAGATTGAAAATTGTTTTAGATATAAGAAAGAAGGGGAAGAAAAAGGAAAATACCCACTGTTCTATTAAGAGAAGTGACAGAAAGCAGAAAAAAGAAAAGGGAATCATATATGGATACAGAAAAAATCAGACCCACTTGGATTATAGTATCAATTGAAGGAAATTAATGGCAGTACTGATTGTTTGAGGGAGAAATAGTAAAAGGGTGTTTGCTAATATGAGCAATAAGGAGCCATTGAAGTTGGACGATGAGCAGATCGCCGAGCTCCGAGAAATTTTCCGATCATTCGACCGTAACAAAGACGGAAGCCTCACCCAGCTCGAGCTCGGCTCGCTTTTACGATCACTCGGCTTAAAACCGAGCCCTGATCAGCTCGAAACGTTGATACAGAAAGCCGATACTAACAGTAACGGTCTAATTGAGTTTTCGGAATTTGTTGCACTTGTTGCGCCGGAACTTCTGCCGGCGAAATCGCCGTACACGGAGGAGCAATTGAAGCAGCTGTTTAGGATGTTTGATCGGGACGGAAATGGGTTTATCACCGCGGCGGAGTTGGCTCACTCAATGGCGAAGCTCGGCCACGCCTTGACGGCGGAGGAGCTGACGGGAATGATTAAAGAAGCCGATACGGATGGAGATGGACGGATTAGTTTTCAGGAGTTTTCGCAGGCGATTACTTCAGCTGCATTTGATAATTCTTGGGCTTGAGTTTTTTTTGGAAAATTATAAAATCTCAGGTAATTTTTAGCGTTTGTTTTGACTTTTTAGTGACCATGTTTTGTAATAAAAATTTGTTTTTGTTTTGAGTGTGATTAGTTTATTGTTCTCGTCAAGATTTTACAGTTTGATTTAAATTTGATTAATTATCTGTTATTAGTACATCATCATCTTCTTTTGAAAGAGTTTGGAGAGAAGTCATCTGCTCAGAAGTGGTGGAAACATAAACAAGTAACTGGATTTTCCATTTTTTCAATTATGAAAGTTCAACTAGGGTTCTTAATATTTGAATGAATTAAAGGTTTGTCAACATAGGAAATGTGTTTGGACAATTAACTTGATCTCTTGGCAGGATGATTATTAATTTGTTGCTGAAGATGTTACAGTCGAGATCTAACAGGATGAGGGAGACATTTTTTTAGTTTTGAGCGAGATGATGCCAAATTTGCAGAGAGAAAAAGTTGTAATAATTGAAATGAGTTTTCCATTGAAGATTTTATGTGAAAATATGGTATAATTGGAAACAATTTGGTGCATTAGTATGCTTTGATTTGGGGTAGAAAAGTGCTCTGTTTCTGGGTTAATTTATTTAAATCCATCTTCTAATTACAATGGAGTAAAAGGGTGACTTGTTTATAAACTGGGATCTTTACCGATCAGTTTTAGTGTAAAGTTTCTCTATAAATATTCATGGGATTGGTTTTAACATTGAAGTGGTATTTTCCAGAGCCATCATTTATTTATTTAGGTATGATTCAATAATTATTAATCTTATCTCTGGGAGCAGCTGTATTGATTGAACATAAATAATAATAATAATAATAATAATTATTATTATTATTATAATACCTCTTACTTTAACAGCTTTTGAAGAACAATCATTCACATGGTCCATTTTTCTCATATTAAAACAGAAATGAGAAATGGCAATTTCAGCCTCGTCAAGAAGATCAAATTCATGAACTCATCACAACTACATGTTTATTTGTTTTGTTACAGGTTAAGCTTTGTTCCTACACCATCAATTCTGCAACCGGAAGGTACTGAGAGGTGGTGCATCAAGAATCTGGTTCTACTTGCTCGTACAATTCCTCTATCGCAAGGAGTCTTTCCGTCCATAAACCACTTGTGTAAAACTGGGGATTTCCCTTTGATGATAAATAATACAACAAAGTCTTTTAGGTTATCGACTTTATTTTGTTTTCCTCTCTGGGAAACATTAGTTGCTTATTTTTCTTGGCTAAGAACATCATTCTATGTTTTGATTCCAGTTCATATGTCAAAAACACGATATTGTTGTTGTGAAGATCTATGTAACTCGAGAGAATACCATGTTGCGACGTCTCATAATGTTTTTAAAGTCAATAAGTCTACTATTATATACAACAGCTCACATACCGCTCATATACACTCACATGCATATTGTCATGGCTCACTTGCATAACAAGTCAGGTCAGTCATGCCAATATGCATACGAGTGTATGTGAACGGTTGTATGTGATAGTAGATTTTGAGGTTATAAGTCTAAATATATATATATATATAATCTATAAATAACGTTCTCAGGAAAGGAAAGAAAAAAGTTTTTAGACCCCCACTAGGCACTAACCATGTATGTAAGACCAAACTAAAGAAGAGGGAAGTTGACTTAATAAGGGCTAGTTAACATCCATTAAAAGTTAATTCTTTGCCAATGGGGATGCTGAAATTAGAGCCAACATGCCAGAATGCAATCACTTTATACCATTGCAACTTCACCTAAACACGCTACAAGTTCATGCTGGGGCTTACATAGTCAATAACTTGGACAAATCACTATCAATTTACATTTTGTCAATTCAAAATCAAGAATATCCCAGTTTTCAGCCCAAATTATTAGGATATACATTGTTCATTTCTTTACTCATTATTATTTATTTAGTTTGTTATTACATATTTACTTATCACTATATTGATATTTTGGTAGAGTAAATGGTTGTGTAATAGGTTTGTCATCATAACATTACACCGTGAAAAGGTTTGTGGTTGCCAATAAAAGATGGAAAGGGTTATTAACCGAAAGCAAAAGTTGTCAAAATAACAAAATATATTGAAACTGCTGCCTTTTCAAAACCATATCGTATCCTTATAACAAAGTGTAATGAAGTACAAAGAGAGAGAGAGAGATCCTAAAATACCAGAAAAATGAATAGCATACTGCTTCAAGCCTTTTTCTTTTTCGATTTTAGCATCACATATCCAATGAATACACTCAAGAAGCAGAGAAGTGTGACACCAGCAAATACTGGAATGAGAATGGCATATTCTTGAGGTAGGAAGTACTTGTGTACAAAATGATCGCCGTGAACAAAAGGCTGCAAGATAAAAAAGATACAATTAGTAAGAAATTTTCACAAGTCCAGAAAGGAGAACAAATTTCAACCCAGTGAAAGCTAACTTACCAGGATGATGACCCAAAAGGTATAATAAGTGAAAATGGACAAGCTAATAAATGATAAAAGAAATCCCACAGCCTTGTCTGCTAATTCCATAGTATTGTTTCTTGCAATTACTGACTGCATCCCAAATTGGTCAAATTAGCACTTTAGTATCATAGTCTTATGCTTCAAGAGTGGTGTAATAGGAAAAACCCGAAAAAGATTAAAATTTATTTTATCTTCAGTTCTTGTCTTTCAAGAAGCACGATTTTATGAAGTTTAATGATCATCTTGTTGACAAATAAGATGATAAATACCACTTAAAAAATCTATACAATTTACAAAATTACTATTCAATGAGAAAATACAGTTTATATTAAGAAAAGTATTTAGCTCCGTACAGCCCATATAATTATACCTATCAACCTTTTCTCTTCAATTCTCCACAAAAGAAAAACAAAAACAAACTATACGGGAAGCATGCTTAGATGAGGCTTCACATATCCATTAACTGTTCCTATCAATGTTCATTTTACATTTAGCTCCCTGTTTTAGCAAATTGATTCTAAATTTGTAACCAAAACAATGATCCTTTCTTTGAGCCTTCTAAGATTTTCAATTTCTTTGCTCACTTTGTTCCCAATTTCTATCAGTACTTGAGATTTAGTGACAAGTTGTCACCTATACTAGTTGTCTCCAATATTGTTGTTTTCCTCAGATATGTCAAAAATATATAACAGGAATCCTAATGCTTGATCATGACCTTAGAAAAATACCTCAGTTGGGTATAGTGCTCATTCGATTTATATCTATATAGGTATCTGATCCTTCATCAATCCTGACATACCCTGGGATTTAATCAGCTTAACACTACCAAAAAATGAATTTTTAACACATCCTAGTTTCAATTCTGCCATAACTGCCAGCTACCTCTCCCAGGATAAGGGAATAAGAGATGAACAATCTACAAATAACTCATATCTGTATTGATTCAGCTCTCGCATGAAATGCTACTAAACTCTACTTTCTAGCTGTATTGGTTCAGCTCTCAGAAGAAATGCTATGAAGCTCTACTTTCTAGTTGCTAAACAGTTGACAGAACAAATAATTTTAATGCATGAGGCATCTTGCATTGACTAGCAGAAAGACATTAACTGCCGCAGCTAGTATTCAATAAATTTAATCATATTTCATCACATAGTTGTGCTGGGAATAGCATTATGTTCTTTTAAGTATGTATGTAACAATTCCTCCCTCAAAAAAATCTTCCGTAGAAACACAATGATAAGAGCCAGTTGAAGCTTCACTCAGAAGTCTCAAATTCTGAACTATTGTATTTACCAATCAAACAAAGACCTAACTATGTTCTCCTCCGTTTCCATGTAACAAGTCAAGTAAATAACTTTTAAGGCAAACATAAACTGAAATTGCTCCAGTCACACGTAAAAATTCAAAACTTCAACAAAATTCTTGAAATGTATTGGAAAGTTGCAAACTTGCTCCAAATAAATACTCCACTAGAATGACAACATGTCCTCAGAAGGGACTGTTTCCAGACATTTTTTAGGAAGTTTCTACAATTCATAAACACAGTTAAATAAAAACCTGAAAAAAACCCCAAAATCCCCTTTAAACAGCATGGATCCAAAGAATGCAGGAACAACCATGAACTCTCATATTTTTTCCCCTACCTTTTAGAATCTCATGTAAAAATTCAACATAAATTTGACAATGAAACCAATCAAATCCATGCATCAAAATACACTTACTATTCTACAAATGAAAAATAAAAATGAAAAAACCACTAAAACTACTTTTCCAAAGTACAAATTTGAGCCATTACCAAAATTCCCATCTTCTTATTTTCTTCAGCTGAAGGGCAATGAAATCATAACAACATAGCTCAAAGAATACAGTTATATCATCAATCAAAAACCAGTTGGCACACATAGCTTTTTAAACTAGTAGTTTTACTGAGAAATTCTCGAATGTAAAAATCATTCGTATTTCAAGCTTCTTTTCTGTATCAGAAATAAAAAGCAAATTTTGAACGATGAGTGAGAGAGAATTCAGTAATAGGAATCTGGGACTTACTTGTTTTTAAAGACGTAATAGATATATTAGGGTTTCGTTTCAGATTGCAGCCAAGATCGTCGTCCCCAACTTTCTGCTCCCTCTATTCTTTTTTGCGCTCTTGTTTCATTGTCCGTGGGGCGTGGAGAGAAAAGGAAGAGAATAAATAATGGCAGAAAAAAAAAAGACACGACAGCTTTTTTTAATGGAATTAATGTTTACATTAGATACATTTACTTAATATTCTTTGGCTTATCTTTGTTCGGAAAGATTTATCCTAGGATAAAACTATTAATTTATACTTGTTACTATTAATCAGAATTGTAAAATAATTTAATATGAGAATTATTTAATTGAAATTATAATACTCATTATTTGTGATTAAAATTTTTTAAATAAAATTAATCTTAATATTTTTCTAAAATAATCACAATATCTTATTCTATGCATTTAATTGAATTTTCAAGTTACATATTTACCCCTATTTTCTACATTAATGTCACCCATTTACTCTCACTTTTTACCGATTTACTCACTTATTTACCCATTTCCCTCTCTCACGTGGATTTCAAATCATTAATTTGCAGGCTATATTATTTATTGTCCATAAATAAATAAAAAAGGCAATCATATATAAAATCTGCAAACAAATAGTTGTATGTTTCATGATATTCAAATTTAAGTTAAAAAAAAATTATAAAAATAAAATTATATATATTATATAGATGTTCAAATTTTGCATTTTATAGTATTATATAAAACACAAATATAGTAAAATGCATACAGTTTGTAGCTAAATTTGACTCTTAAATATGACTTTCTCTCTACATTCCACTTTCTCCCTCTAAAAATGTTAATTTGTTTTTTATTTATTTATAAAAATGTTCACTTTCTGTCTTTTGAACTTTTCAATTATGTTTTAGAAAAATTCACTATCCATTTCAAAATATAAGTTCATTATCCATTTCAAAATATAAGTTCATTATTGACTTTTTAAAATCAACATGTTCAAACCTAGTTTATACAAATTTTATAATTAATTGTTCATTATTTTTTGATGTATAAATAAGTTTAAATTATAGTTTAAAATATGTTATTATTCGTAATAGTATAATAGTACAAACGATATTTTTTTATCCAATCTTGTAATTAATCCTGAAAAAAACAAACATAAGATGATATTATTTTAAGTTATCTTATGAATCTCATAAAAAATAAACATGTGATTGAGACTATTTAACTTAGGATTAATAGTTTTGGAATTATAATATTTGCAAACAAACACAATCTTAATGTTTTTATACTTATGTCTTGAAATTAAATTCTACATTATTTCAAATATATATATATATATATATATATATATATATATATTTGATATTATAAAAAAACAGCCAAAAATATATTTTTAGTTAAGACAAAAGGAGAACTATTTATACAAAGAAAAAAAAATGTTTTAATGTTATCATTAAAGATCCAAATATTACCTCAGCCTTAAAAATTAAAGGATAAGATTTGTTTTGTGCATAATTTTGACAATCAGTTATAGGTAATTTGTAGTCAAGACAAAAAGAGTATTATTTAGGTAATTGTTAAATCCACAACAAAATTGTCGTTGTAGATGTATAACAACGGTAAAAATCGTCGCTATAGGATCTATAGGGACACTTTTGTTGTGAAAATAATAATTTCTGTTGACTAGGCAATGATTCAAGTCCAAAAGACACCATAGTGCACTCTGAGGATCAAATAAAATTTTTCTGGTGGGTGTTTTGAAACAAAAGGATAACAAGAAGAAAGAAATGTTAAAGGGTATTTTGAGTTTTACCAAGGCATTAACATTTGAAAGAAACTAACCCATATTTGCTCATCCCATTCGACATACAAAGTAAAATGATATGTTTTTACCCCCTCTTGGCATGCCAATTGTAGTTCCAGTCATCAGGATGTAAAGAGTAACATTACCTATGTAACAAAGTAAAAAAGAAAATTATTATGAGATCATATCTCAAGTAACATTCTACTCAACAAAGACTCAAAAGTATACATCAAAGTCAGAACAGGTGGGAAAAAATCTCTCCACTGCTGAAGAACAAACAGAAAGCCGAAAGAAAAGGTTTTCTGCACATCATTTTATAGCAACCACTGCATTAACTTCAACTAGTAAGTGACGTCTTCTTAAAGATTTAGCCTCAGAAAATGATGATGATCTTCACAGCACGACTCAAAAAAGGAAATTAAAAGTTCCATTCCTTAATTTCGCACCATCCACTGCATTATGTCCTTCCTGATAACTCCCTCAGACCCAATTCTTCCATAGTTCAATTTGTACACCTCAGGACCGCAGATGGATATATGTCTATACTGGGTGTTAATTCCAGTTGGCTTTACTGGGGCCATCATCATTGCAATGGTAGGACATGGTTTATGCCACGTGTTTCTTGACGAGGTAAACAGATGCCTATCAGATTCTCGATCACCACTTTTTGAACTAAATGTTGGGTGTCCCCCAGGAGTTTTCTGGTGAGACGAGTTGGTCAACTGCTTCGTCACACTTGTGTTAGTCTTACCATCTGAGTGATTCTGTCCTCCACGGATCTCAGCCGATGGTTTCATTCTGTCAAGCCACCGGAGGATCCAGTTTCCCAGGTTCCGACCAACTTCGATGTCCCTCTCTTGTATATTCTTGTGAACCTTGACTGCCACATCAAATATAGCACGTGTTTGTCTGTGATGCAAATCAAAGCAAGTATGAGGAAAGCATTACAATTAACAAAATATGGCACTGATAATCGTATAGTTAATTATTATGATTTAAGTTCTAAATTTAACAAAAAATTATTTAATTGCATCATTTGTACATAGCACAAACCAAGGTTGAGTAAATTTGATTGTAGTGACCAGTCATGGCGCAAAAAGCTTCATACTTGAGACGAAGTAATGGCCAACCTTACGGGTTTTATCGCTACAAAACCAATCTGAAATCTATATAAAAGGGTGAAGGTGATACAAGGTAGCTCAATTAGACAATATAAAGCATTTGACAATTATCTTATGAGCATGAATTTACTACAAAGAAAACAAAAAGAATTAAAAGACCAAGAGAATCTCCCAAAAAGTTTAAATGTTAGCCTTGATTTAAGATATCAGTCACTAAACTATTTCTGACGGACTAAATGAAGGATAAGAGCATGTTATCAGGAGTAACACTAGCAATTAACGTTGGTTCCAATCCCCATACCCCGGATCAAGCTTACGTATCTCAAAGTAAACTTCATCCCAAGATCAATTCTAACTCATGTGGGTGTGTTGGAATGTTTCAAAGATGTGTTATACTAAATAGGAGACTGAGACTCAGTACCTCTATAAAGGAGGTTGTTTTATACTAAATAGGAGTACCTTATCTAGCCTGCCTGGTGCCAACATATTCATATATTTGTTGTTATTTTGGTCTTGGTGGATCATAGGCTCAAGAGTCGAGATTCAAGAAATTGAAGATGGTTTTTTGTCGGAAGGTATGGCGGCCCATACAGGAGAGGAACAGAAGTTCCATCTGTTTGATTAGGAATTGGTCTACTAATCAGTTAGAGAAAGGGGACTTGGTATTGAAAAACATAGTTGAAATTTAAAGTATTTTTTTTAACAAGTTTAAGTAGAAATTTATTTAGGCTATCCTTGGGAAACAGGCCGTGGCACTACACGGTTGAGAGGGAAGCTTTTGGTGGTATTTGATAGACATGGGGAGGGCCTTGGGACTTGGAAGGTGCACTCCCAAAAAAGTGAGGCAGCAGAACAATGTGGGAGTTTGGAAGGGTATTGAATTGACCTGATGTGTGAAAATTTTCGTTTTAATTCAGAGATAGGGCTGAGATTTGTTCTGCTCAGATAAGTGGTGCAGGAGACACCTTTAAGTAATGCTTTCCCATGTTACACAAGGTTACTGGACGAGGAAGTAGTGGTAGAGTCTTTATCTTCTGTCCGTAAGGGTAATCTTTTTGAACATTGGAGTCCAGTTTTCAGAAGAAAATTTCAGGATTGTAGAGCAGAACATCTAGAGATGCAATACATCTAAGCTATAACAATCCTTTAACTCATAAATTGCCCAAAACCCAATCTTCCCATCCATTCTCGTATTCATTGCTAATACACAATTTTTCCATTCTATTAAGCATGATTAGTATTGACCAGTACCATCAGACCCATATTGAAAAAAGAAAAGAAAAAACCAACATCCTTTGGGCCGAGTGAAAGGACCTCCCCCTTAAGCAATATTTGTGAACAGAGAAAACGGTGTTAGGGAGAGCTCCCCTTTGTGACCATAGCTTGTTTCCGGAGTAGTCTGAGCCTAATGGTTGCCGGATACCAAATTTGAGAACCAAAAAAAAGCGAGTTATTTTAATTGATTGGATATTATCTATTATCAGTTACTAATTGATGATTTTCCATGCCCTTCCATAATGTTTAAAATCCCAAAACCTGAAAACCATTCAGACAAACCCAAAATAATCAGTTTAAATTTTCTTTATTCTGTCATTTCAAATGTATGAAAATTCTTGAAAAGATACTATATCACGTGCAATATACTAAAATGCCACCGAAATCCTCCTCTTCTCAGCTGGAATGATAACGAAATTATGATGGAATGTAAACTTAAGAAATTGTTCATTTGATACAATCATTTCAAACTTTTTGTGCAAAAAAAAAACAGTAAAAAAGACTCTTTTTTAGTGGTGGGAGGGGAGGGGTAATTAACAATAAAAGAACATAAGTTGCGTAGTTGTTGTGTTAACTCAACATTTTTGCATCATCAACAACTAATAGAAACCAAAAGAAATTAAATCAATCAAGCTTGATCAAACTTTCACTGAAATTAATATCAAATGGGAGAAAGATATACACCAACCCGTGAACAAATTGACGGATCTTAGGGTACTTGGGAGATATAAGGCGACGCTGAATCTTGAGAGCAAGCTTGTAGGTTCGTTTCAGACCCAAAAAATACGCAGTTCCCAATGTGAATTCCCATAGCACCATTTTCCCCCCTCTCTCAAACTCTGTTTAGTTTTCCATTTCCTTTCACTCTCCTCAAATCACCGATGTTTTTGGGGGCTGCCAGAAATCTCGATTTCCAGTGGACGATTATTCTTCTATTGGTGGCTCTTTGCTACCGTCACAGGTTCGTGATGTTATCACACACGTCATCATAACCCTTAACAATGAAATTCGGGTTTTAGTCCAGTAAATTTAGATAGAAAGCCCAATTTTTTCCGTCCTTTTGGGCAATACTGTAGAGCCCATTTTAATTTCAAACAACTTTGTTGGCCTTTTGCATCGTTTTATTTTTATTTTTTATTTTTTATTTTTTCCTCCGTGTTTATACATTTTGGAGTATAAAGTTTTTTACCTTTCTTATATTCTAAAATCATTTACATTTGAAAATATCAGAATTTAAATTTTAAAAGGCAAAATGAAACTTTTTTTTTTATGAAGGAGGAGTACAACTCGATATTAATATTTATTTGATTTTCCATGAAAACTATAATTGATGAAGAATTGAAAAATAAAACAAAAAATGTTTACATTTTGTTATATTGAGGCCAGGCCAGGCCAGGTCAGGTGATATTATAAATAAATTCATATAATCATCATCTTACTTGTTAAATTCTATTTTAAAGAAATTAATAATACATAATACGCATGAAGTAGAGTTGTGACATTATTGTTGTTGAATCATGAATGGAATGGAGGTGATAGTATAGTAGTAAGGATGTGGATGCATATAGAGGAGTTGAGCATTTGGATTTCGAATGGAAAATAGAAAAGAAAGAAACCCACGTTATCTTAAACAAAAGAGTTTTTCCCAATAATAGGGACAAAAATATCTTAAACAAAAGAAAGACGTAGCTTGTGGGATAAGGCGACGCTGAATCTTGAGAGCAAGCTTTAAGATAATACTCAAAAATACTGTATTATACACATTTGCTTTAAAACAAGTAGTGATCGTCTTTGTTGTCCACAAGATTTGATCTCTCAACCTTTATATTAATAAAAAATAAATTATACTAATAAATCAAATGGTCATTATTTTAATAAGTTTTAGTCTCATGGTTAAAAATTTAAATTCCATTCATAAAAGTTAATCATGTACCAAATGTAATGATACACGTGTCGATGAATCTTAGTCTGACAATCCAAATTTTGATATACACTTTTTTTCTGGCTTGTTCTAAAATTTAGATATAATTTTATTTTTTTATTATAAAATAGCATAAAGTTTCTAACATGCATGTGCTTATACTTGAATATTAAACACTTAAGAATGTACTAATATTTTTTTCCTTCAAAAATTGTTATTTTATTCTTTAAGGTTTGGAATGGATGAAGTAGTAATTTACGCATGCAATTTCCTTTTCAAAAATCAAACGGTTATTAGAACCGAACAAAAAATAAATATAATCAAATTACCAAACTGAACTCAAATAATTTAATCCAATGCTCACTTCTACCGGTTGTGTAAAAAGTAACACTTAACAAAATTAAAATTGCTGATGATTTTATTTTATTTTTAATAAATCGAGGGCATAAATGGAAATACAAAATAACACAAAGATAAGGCCGCACCTTAAAGATGCTCACAGTATTAAAACCCAGACGCCAAACCAACAGAACCCCGCTCCACACGCGCTCACAGTTCTCTCTCATTCAACTCTTCTTCCATTCCCTCTGTATCGAAAATGCACCGACAGTCCCTTGGCTCACCAAATTCGAAGCTCCACAATCACGGAGGAGTAGTCGTCCCAGTCAAAGAAGACGACCTCACAGTAGAAGAGCAGAAGCGGAAGGACCAAGCCTCTACACTCGCCGCCGGCGCCGACGACGATGAAGTGCGCAAGTCTCAGAAGCCTCAAAAATCACCGGAGAAGTTCATTCATCTCATTCCGATGCTCATTATTTTCTGCTTCCTTATCCTCTATCTCTCCTCGCACGATCCTTCTCAAAAAGGTACCGAAATCAACGGCCACAAATTACGCTTTTTTGTTTTTCACAACGAATCTCACTATATTCTATCGTATTGTTTCAGATTTGACTCACTTCAACGGCTTCAAGCGGATTTCCAAGCCTATAGGTATAATGCAGATTGTATCAAAAATACTTTTGATGTTTTCATTACTTCAAATACAGTGTTTAATTTTATTTCGTTGTTATATGTGTATAGAACTATCGTCGGAGGTTGACGATTTCGTAGGACTTTTAGAGATTGAGAAGAGCGATGTTTTGGCGATTCGGAGCCTGAGGAACTTGCAGGAGATTGATAAGCAAAGTCAAAAGAATCAACGCCATCGGAAAATCGGCGATTTCTAGTCCGCATTTTATGGTTTTATTCTACTCTCTTTACCTGTGTACTATTTTTCTTCTGCCAAATTTTATTTTGGTCACGCGTGTACATGCGAGACAATGCATGTAAATTTGTTGGTTTGCGAACAGAGTTTAGCGCGTGTGCTTATGTAAATAATAAAAATGTTTTATTTATCAAACAATTAACCAGATTACTTGCAATAAAGTCCGATTTTATTCCATATATGAAAGAAAGATGAGCAGCATGAGCTGAGAAAATTGTGCTACGCTGGGCTTAAACATATAATTGTAATTGTAATACTATTATACTACTAGTCTACTAGTACTAATATGTGTCCATGGTGTTTGGAGTACAGCTGGATACTTCGGACCGTTACTGCAACCTCGAAGTGCGGTTGGAATTGGCAAGAGCTAGCTGGAAAAGTACACTCATGCAAATGCAATTTAATATTCTTTAATACTCCTTCCTCCTCCACTAAATTATTGTACTAGATACCTTTTTCGTTTTAAAATTTAAAAATATAATTAAATTAACATTTACTATATTTGAAATAAGCTTATGGAAATACTATAACTTTTCATAAAAATCGTTTTTTTTTAAAAAATTTAGTTTAGAAAAACACAATAATATTATTATCAACCGCTTGGAGTAAATGGTCACTTGGTTTTCTCCTGCTACCAAGTCCTGGCATTGACCTAGTCAATGGAGTATATTGTTCTCATCTTTAGGCTCTTTTTTTGGATTACGCAAACTCCCGTTTACTATGGTTGGTTTGGTAGGAGGATAGAAAAGTTGAGAGGGAAAAAAAGATAATGACCATTGATGCACATATCACGAGCTAATTTCTTCAGCGGAATTTTCTCGCATGTTTTGAGAATTTCTTCTAGTAGGATTGAAGTTAGATAATATGTTTAGCAAGCACAGATTTGGGCTCTGATGGAGTTCACAAGGGACTTGGACCCTTTCACAGTTCAACTATTCGTTCTTAGTTAGGTTTTGACTCGAGTCGAGAGTACGTGCTAGTGGTGAGCGTGATAATTATTTCGTAAGGTACCAACTAACAGGTGTCATCAATGGTAATCGATTATTGCATACCTGGACCCCTTCAACCGAGTGAGGAGTACCCGAGAACCCACAGGAATAAATAAATAAATAAAAGCCTAAAAACAAATACTATATAGTACTCCCTTTGTCCCGTTTGCATGATATACGACGTTTTAAAATTATATATAAAAATTAAAAAAATAATTATATTATCATAACAGGACGAGGAGTATAAACAAATAGTTAAAGTCCTTGATGCTTTCATTCGAAAAACGATTGGGAGATGTTAATAATATCATTAGCTGCCAGAGTTTAGAGTTTGAACTTATGTCTGTCTTGTGTATCAAATGAAACAAAGCAATTTGTAGCTAATAATTATTTACTGAAAACAAATTTAATTGCTGGCCGGGAATGGACCACACAAAGCTCAACTACTCAACAAATTGGTTGGGGTGGGTACTTTAGTTTTTTTATTATTTATTATTACCTTTTTATTTCATAAAAAGAGTTTTATTTTTAAATTTTATAAATATTAATAAATTATTTATTCATATAATAATAAGTTGATAGTTTACTAATGACAACATGATAATAAATTTAAAGACATTTAATCATTTTATATACTATAAATAAAAAGAGTTCTTTTTGTAGAATATTTTTTTATTAAACGATTTTTTTTTTTTTGTGAAATTGAACAAGTATTTTTTCTGACCGGAAGCTTGGGTCAACCACCCGGATATGCTCATAATCTCACAACCATGCAAACTAGATAAAATTCATAATAAACTATGTTCAGTGACACTAAATATGTCCATAAATGAGAGAATCTAAAAGCTCGAAACTCTTACTTAAATTAATAATAAATTGTGCCCGTCTAACACAAAATATATTTAGATTTCCATATGTGACAATTGATTGATATGAATATTATTTCGGTAAATACATTTTATACCGTTAATCATGATATTCAAAAATTAGAATTAAATTGAACTTAGACCCTCTCGTTACTCCTTATAGCGGCCTACATACTTTTTCTAATAACAGGAGAAATTACTTAAATACTATTCCCTTAATCTGATCTCTGTTGCTAGAAGGAGAAGCGACAAATTAGCTAATTACATCATTGTCCTCAATTATTTCTTCAGCGCCGTTAGCGACAAGTTAATTATATGAGATATTTTCCTTTCCTTTTCCAAATATGTTGTACCACTCTCACTCCCAAGTTCAAACAATTGTGCTCCCACGATTCAAATTATTAAGTTTCTTCTTAAGGTAAGTTTTTTAAAATGACAAAAAATGTCTGCGCATAATTTATTTTGGTCGATGTGCAAAGTATTGTTTATTTTTCATAGTCAATTCTTTTATTATTTTCATTTGTGCACAAGTTCAAAATTGAAATATATAGAATAACATAAAATAGGATTTCATTGTAGAACTTTTTTACAAAACAAGCCAACACAAAACACAACTCTATATCAACACTTAGATCGTAGAGTACTGACTTGATAATCGTAAAATAATGACTCAACGATTGCAGAGTTATGACTCTACGATCATAGAGTTATGACTTAACAATCGTTGAGTACTGACTAGGTAAAAAAATATTTAAATGTACAATATATATTTTTTTAAACTATTTTTTTCCACATAACCTGTTACACATCTACCATGTTAAACATTGAAAAACCATTAAATAGCAATCATGATAAACATCAACCATTAAAATTAAATTAATATACAAAGTTATAAATATTCACATAACCTAATACACATCTATACATCTACACAACCATTAAACATACACAATGTTAAACATCAACTATAAAAATTAAACGGATGTACAAAGTGATAAATATCTTCAATTCCAGGTAATTAATAAAAATGTGATCATTATATCTCATCAACCGAAAGTAGTATAGTTGGACGTTTGAATAGCTCTCGTGTGATTTGGTATCCAAAGACCGTTAAATTTTCCATGAAACGTTTTTCTTTACGCATCACTCACGAAGTAGTCGACATACTTGCAAAATAAAATGATACAGTTCGATGTGTTATGCGCTACAGGTCGCTTATGTGGTACCTACACGTAGGGCTCTTCTTTTGACAATGATGTAATTAAACAACCTGCCGCTACTCCTTCTAGCAACAGGGATCAGATCAAGGGGAGGATATTTAAATAATTTCTCGAGTCGCTAGAAAGAGTATGTCTGTCGCTACTCCTTATAATAGCAGAGTTCAAATCCAATTTAATCCGAGCCTTTAGATATCATGATGAACGTTGTAATATGTAATTACTGAAATAGTATCCGTAGCAACCAATTATCACATATGAGAACCCAATATATATATATATATAGATGAGAGAATCCAAAAGCTCGAAACTGTTACTTAGCTTGCAAGGTTCTTCTTCCTGTTAGTTTATCTTTAATCCATCCTAATAATTGACACTGAAATCATGGTGTAATCCAAAGGTGCCTAATAAATCAACACTCTACACTGTCCCTACCAAAAAGCCTCTCTTTCTATCTCTATCCAATTCCACATCCTCATAAAATAATGGGTTTTTAGGATGCCTTTCTTCAATTGAAAATGGTGGGGGGAGGGGGTCCATTTTCACGAGTGGAGCCTTTAGAACATGGCCTCTCGTGATCGAGTAGAACAACCAGTACAGGCTGTTTCTTTTTGTAATTACGTTCACCACCTATCACTTTCTTCGGCCTGTTTAATTACTCAATTAAACTGACATTTAAAATTTGAATATAAACTAAAATTACAACGAATTAAAAAAATGCAATCCCTCAATTAATAATAAATAAAAATGTCAAAGTCACAATTATGAATACCAATGTCGTATGAGGGGCAGACGATAACGTTATCAATATGGGATCGATATATGTTTGGACTTCCTCTCTTCAATAGTTAGGTTTTTAAAAGGAAATTGGGGTTGAGCCTATATACTTAGTAACGGCCACATCAAAAACATTCCAAAGCTTAAAATAGACAACTATAAATCCACTGCTGTAAACATTCCAAAGCTTAAAACAGACCATTATAAATTCACTGCTGTGCTCAACAAACATTCAGTTGTATGTAAAAACATTTGTGACGCTGTTAATATGGTAGTTAATTGGTCTTTTGAGCATTTAATAGTCACAGTACAACTGAGTTTGAAGCTGTTGTACATGTTTTAGAACCTTAAGTTATAACTAAACCAACTAAAATAGAAATTTGAATTAACACACTAAACCCCAGCAATGATGCAATAAAATTCCAAATTAAGGTTGAGACAAAATTAACCAGAAGACTTACCACTCTAGCATTTGTTTCTCTTCATGGAGACGGCACTTCCCAGCAAATACCAAAATTCAGAATCAACTTGATTACAAGAATTGTGCTACAAAATAGATTAAACAGGAAAAGAGGAACGGAAAAATTAGAAGCATATAAAAGGAATGAAGAACTAACATTGTATACAAGTACAGTTTCACATAAAACAAACACATCTAAAATGGGAGTGATTCCAACAACATAACTACTTTGTAGAGGCTGAAGAGTTCACTTGAGGGCATAGATGGTGTGAGAAAGGAAGAGTTCCTTCTTCCTTATAAGGTAGACTGTAAAAAATGAAACTTCTTTCTGGTAATTAACAATTAGTGATTCATTCATTCCACCTAAGAGTTTACAACCATTTGCCAAGAGCTTCTGGGCATTTTCCTAACTATGCAAAACTCAGCACAAACTACTAAATATTTTACAGGCATTCCTACAATATTCTCCAGCCCCTAGATATCTAATTATATTTATAAAAATCTGCTGCAACATAAACACTTCACCAAACCCCCCAATTCCATCCAACATCTTCAAACCAAATCAAAGCCTGGTAAATAGTTGGAGTCTCTGCCTAGATATGTGAAGCAACAAAAACATAATTATTTAACTAGAAAATTTTGCTAGTACCAGTAAACACCGCAGAAGCAGCCCCCCATTCTCAGAAAAGATTTCTTGCACATACATCGGTAACAACTGGCACAATTTCTCGTTACTTATTTGGATTTTTGCAGAAGAGGAGGATATAGATGAGTTTGGATGACACAAGTCATTAGAAAGGAATGAAACTAACTAAATTGTGACCTTCAAAAAATATGTTGAACTAAAGATGATTGATAGACACATAATTCATACATTTTATTATCCTTAATTTTGTCTTTTTAATTATATTAGTTTATTTAATTAATATGTTTTATTTTATTTTGTAGGATTTAATATTTGTTGCAATAAAGTCAAAATCTTGGTGATCAAGCGATATTTAATGCTCTTATTCATATAAGGAATATCCAAGAAGAATCCTGCAAGGAGTAGGAAAGAGGTTGAACAATCTTGGTGTGCAAGTCAAATCCAACAAAGAAAGGAAAGTATATCTAAAAGATCTCTTTGAGAAGTTGATTGCCACTAGGGAATTGAAACCTACATGAAAAGGGAACAAAAGTGTCTAAGTTCAATGAATCTAAATTAGGGTTCAAAGTTATTTTTTTAGAGAGAAAGGCACCACTTGTTATTTTCTTTTTCTTAGTTTTTCACTAGTGTAGAAGGGAGTAAAATATTTAGAGTTTGTCTTTTCTCTTATTCCAATCACGTGTGGTACTACTATCAGGGAGTATTTGTAACTTTCTTTTATTTATATAATAAAAATTCTCTTTTTAATTATTGTTCTTATTTCATGCAAATAGTAATACTAATATTATTTGTTTTTGTTTTTAATTTCATGGCTAGCTAAATTTCTAATACCTAGGATTATGATGAAACTAAGTATTTCATAATAATATTTTCTTTCCATTCCAAAATTAATGCCTAATTATTTTCGCCTCCATATTTTCCTCCGCATAAATTGCATATTATTTTTATATTGATTGCGAGATTTTGATAAGTTATAGTTAATCTGTGAATTTTTCATAATTTATGCTTGCCCATATTAATTATATGAATCATTATTTTTAAAGGGAAGGGGAAATAATTTGGGAATTGATTTAAGAAATAAGAAATTATTTATTATGTTAATATTTGGTGGATTTTGATTCCTAGGTATCTTTTCTCATTAACAATTTTCGTTATTAATTAATAGTTTGCATAATTTAGTTAATAAATCTTCTCCACCATTTTTGTTTCTAATTTGCCTAAAATATTAATTAAAGATACATTAAAAAATTGATCTAGTCTCTGTGGGTTCGACCTGTACTTGTCAGTTCTTCAATTCTGACACTGTGCACTTGCAGTTACATAATTTTAACACATCAATGATAAAGTGCCATTAGTGGAGAATGTATTCTATAATGACATCTAAAGTGCTCCATGTTCTAAAAATTTCCGCCTAGGTCCGATTAATCACCGCCTAGGCACTAGGCATCATCTACTGCCTCGATTTGACTGGACGCCTAGGTAGAATCAAACCTCTACTTTGAAACTCTACAAATACTTAAAAAATGATTTTGTTAAACCTTAAAAGATTGTTGTTTGGTAATTTTACATGTAAATTTTAAAAAAATTACATCTACTATATTCTTTGCATAGTATAACAAGTATGTACAATAACAGATAAATAATGAGATCGCCTAAGAAAATGTCTAGTCCGTGTAAGAAAACGTCTAGGCACCGCCTAGGAGGTCTGGGCGCTAAGTGCCACCTCCACCGCTTAGGTCCGCCAAGACTTTACTAGAACTAGAACACTGAAAGTGGTTAATCTTTTAGCATAACTAATCACAAAATACTATCAGCCACTAATTTCTGGACAGAAGCTGCTTAAAGTGCAAAACTGAAAACATATACTCTCTACCGCCTCTATCCCATGTTCCTACCTTGAGGGATATACCCTTTTGACTCGAGGCATTTATAATAATTAGCAGAGATTGGAGAGAAGATAGATGCCCAAACAATCATCTGTATCAGTAAAGATAAAGAAAGAAATTTTTTCTTTATTTCCTTTTACAACATAGGAGGGTGGCGGGTTGAAAACGTTTTGAAAAATCTGGCTGGATCCAGTAGAACTTCTGTTCTTAGACACTCCTTATGCCACAGGGGAGGGACAGGAGGCCCCATCCGAGAAAAGAGGAGGGAGGTCTGGGTCTCCGACTTGTAAAGCTCGTGAATCAAGCACTTTTAAGTCATAAAAGGCAGTGTAATAAAGCATCAATTGGATAACAGAAGTTTACGGATGGAAATTGTAGAACAGAGCAGAAGAAATTCCAAAGGGGAGAATCTATGTTTTTGCATACATTCCAACTCTAAATCTTAAAGTTCTTGACATATTGTGTTGTTGAATAAACAATAAATTAAACTTGAAGAAAAAAATCTGGAAATAAGAATGGCTGACACACACACACACACCTAGTTCTCCGTATTCCATAACTAAAAAGAAGAAGAATACAAATGACTAATGGGTGGTCCATTTGACAAGAAAATTCCAATTGCGTCAACATCAGCATATTTCTGAAGCACCTATTAGACATCTATCCAGAGTATCTGAGATATTAGCAGCTTATTTTCAAGGGAAGAAGACCTTCTAAGAAAAAACTCACACGAGTAAAAACAATCATAACAGTCTTTATTCTTTTCTATGGTACCAAGTTGTGGGCAAAATTTAATACACTGATACAGCCAACCAGATATATCATAGAACAAGAGTAAGAAACAGGTGTATCAGTCGTTTAGCCATTGTTCTTCGCTCAGTTTACCACTTCTGAGGGAGCCACACACACACACATCACCTCGGTATTTATATTTAATGCTCTCTGATATTTTCAAATTTCAATTTAACAGCCCAAGATAACACTTGTATCAAAAACCAAATTTTACAGACACACGCAAGATAAGGTACCCTAATAACAAAAGCTGAACAACACGTCGAAAACCACAAGATAATAAATGAAATAATATAGCTAAGGTATATTCAAATTTGGATTCCATGAAGTTGTCACCCTTGACCATATGTAAGTTCATAGTTTTTGTTGCATCCGCTAATTATCATCTAACGACTTTTTTGTGGGTCAGTGCAGAATGTAACATTTGCTTTTGTAAATGCAACAAAAACTATGAACTTACATATGGTCAAGGGTGTGACAACTTCATGGAATCCAGAACTCATATATTCATCAAACTGAGGAAATCTTATGGACAATACCATTTAGATAATGTAAAGGAGACACCTCAAAAACAATATATTGATTCAGTTTATCGATGTTTAATGATAGTACTGGACAGCCATAAAATTTAAAGGTATTGATAAGGATATTTACAGATTCGGTCAGGGAAACAAACCTTGACCAGTGAGGACTAGGAAGAGTAGTGCTCACTTCATTCAGAAGACTCAAAATGAACTTGAACAGAGTCCTCCACCATTTTCCTTCTCTGTTCCGCTTTTCCCATTCCTACTTTCTCTTTGGTATGTTGACCAACTTCCCCAGCAGCCTTAGCAACTTTATTAAAAGCTCCGGTTACCCATGAAGCCCCTTTAAATACATATTGATTCTTCATTACGGCAGTTACTGTTTGCTCAGCAGTTGTAAATGCTGATTTGACTTTCTCAGAAACCTGGAGTTTCTGATCCACTTCCCGAAATTTGTCATTCACAACGGAAGTTCCAACCGTAAATGCTGATTTGACTTTCTCAGAAACCAGGAGTTTCTGATCTACTTCCCAAACTTTGTCATTCAGAAAGTTCTTTCTTTGTTCCTCTTCAGCCATTCCCAATTTCTCTTTGGTATGTTGGCCAACTTCCCCAGCAGCCTTAGCAACTTTATTAAAAGCTCCTGTTACCCATGAGGCCCCTTTAAATACATACTGATTCTTCACTACGGCAGATCTAGCACTAGTTACTGTTTGCTCGGCAGCTGTAAATGCTGATTTGACTTTCTCAGAAACCTGAAGTTTCTGATTCACTTCCCGAACCTTGTCATTCACAGCGGAAGTTCCGACCACAAATGCTGATTTGACTTTCTCAGAAACCAGGAGTTTCTGGTCTACTTCCCGAACTTTGTCATTCACAACAGAAGTACCAAAAATCACCTTCTCGCTAAGCCCAAACTTTTTGTCAAAGGAGGCAACTTTAGCAGTTGTCGTGGAAGTCAACTGGAGCTTCTCGTCCAAGGCCTTTGCCTTGTTAACAGCAGCTTTACCTAGTACATAACCCTTTTCAAGAATGCTACTGACAACATCCTTTGCCTTGTTGAAAGCAGATTCTGCTACACCTGGAGCTTTCTCTTCAGTTGTCTGAAAACATTTTGGAAGCTATACAATCACAAATAATCATCAGGTAGGTCAAAATAGACATGAAGGAAGCAATCCTTACAAGAGGTGGTAATGAAGCAGCACGTGGAAGCTGGTGATCAGCAGCCAGAGTTATGGTGACAGCCAAATCAGCTAGCTTCGTGCCCTGAAATAATTTAAATAGACACGCCACATACAAATGACTAATACAAAAACACTGTTATTTTGTTGCATTTACAATTTACATTCTAACAGACCTTCAACTCGTTTACCTTTTTCCAGGAAAAATTTCTGGAATATATCAATACATGGGGAAAGAATACACAAGAAATAAAAACCAAAAAATATACCATATTGAGAAGTTAATTTACCGAAAGAAGAACCGCACACTCTGCTCCTTGTGAATCCTTGAAGGTAACAAATGCTATCTGAGACTGCTCATAGTAACTGCATGCGCATATCATAAAACTGGTGTTACCATTAGCAAAGAAAATCCTGCGTGGAAAAAAGAAAGTACTTCATATACTAACCATTGCATCTCAACGTATTCAATATCCCCACAAGAGAAAAAGAGATTTTTGATCCCCTGAGGTGAGGCCCATAAAGAAAGATTACTGACTCTGACACTTTTAATCTGCAGGAAGAACACAACTAAAAATTTTCATGGGAGTTTTTCCTCATTCACACACATTTTTATGAATTGCCCGGCTGCTTCATCACACTAATCTGATTACTCCAAAATCCAAACTTATACACTCCTCCAAATATAATAGTCTCATTTGAGTTGTTCTTCAATATGTTAATGATTGCTTAGTACACCAAGACATAATTTTCTGTCCAAGAAAATTCGTCTTCGATTTTGAAAGACTAAAATTAGTGATTCGAAAGAAGAATAAAATGTCCAAAAATATATTAATGTCCTAGCAAATCATAACACGAGCAAGAAGGTAAACAGGTCTCTTATCTTTGGATAGAAGAGTCCTATTTACACGTCGTCTTTTTTTTATCCACAAAGTTATATTCCCTCCGTCCCACAAAAAGAGTCGCATTTGCAAAATTTGCAAAGAGCCCCATTTGCAAAATCTGAGAAGAATCTCATGCAAATTTTGCGAATATTAAGGATATGTTTTGGTTCCATGTATGCCTCTAAAAATATCAAGTTGTTAGTTTAATAGTGTGATATAATAATGAAATTATGTGGGTATTTTGTGTCATTTTATACTCCTATCACTATAAAAAAATGGACTCTTTCTGTTGGAAAAAATTGACAAATGAGACTCTTACACTACATTTGGATAGAAGGAATGGAATGGAGAGCGAAATTTATTTCATTCTAGTTGGAATGACTTATTCCATACTCTCCCTCCCCAAGCATAAAATTCATAAATTTGGGAGGAGGAATAAGAACTGAACACAATTTTTTTCGTTCCGTTCCCACTTTTATTATTACAATCCAAACGTAGCATTAGTAAGTGAAAAATGAGCAATTCCAGTGTCATTGAATGTCAATCAAAAAAATTATTGGGCTAACGACTTGTATTATACACATGATGACACTTTTAAAGGTGGCATATGTGTCGTGTATGTATGGATAATAAGCAAATAAAAGTAAAGGAAAGTTGGTGGATTACCCGTTTCTGCTGAGCTTCTTCTGTATTTACTGATTTTAAAGAGACCGAGTTTGGGAAGTGGGATTCTTCATCAATTGGTGGGTACCCAGAAAATTCCTCCATAGTTTTTCTTATTGGATCACAATGAGCATAACTTGTATGGAAGAAGCTCAAGATGAACAACAGATGAAGGAGGAGAGAGAGTCTCAGTCCCATCGGAAAGAGACCTAGACGGGGGATCGTCGGAAAGTTGTTGACGGAGTTAGGACTTTGAAGAGAGAGGGGATCGGAAAGTTGAATGTTAAATTTTACTCTATTTGGCGGTTCAAATTTCTAGAGGGACGGATTTGGTTCCGAAGATTACTTCGTTTTCATTTTTCCTTTTTCTTTATAAAGGCAACAAGGCAACAAACAGTATTTTAAGTTCTTTGATAAGTAGGAAAAAAAACTAAGATTTTTTTCTTGGTATAATTATGGATAAATGAATCAAATCGAATCGAATATTGAGTTGTGGTGATTTAATAAATTACAGCCTTAGGTATAAGAATTACTATAAATTAGTAAAAACTAATGTCATAACACTTTTGAGATGGAAGTATTTTAGAATTGTATAGTATTATTAGACAATTTTATTAATGTATGCCACAATAGCTACATATCATCCAATATAAAAGTCATGTAGAGAATCATTTATTTTGAATTGATTCAATTAAAGCTATGTGAATTACTTCAATTAAAGCTTGTGTTGTTAATTTCAGTTTGCAACTGTTTACTAGTATAAAAATAGGGAATTGATGCCCACATATTAATTAATAAAAATTTTACCCATGGTGTCTAGACCGTACGTATGAAAATATCTAAAAATGATATGAAAATATCAAAAAATGATATAAAAGTATCAATTTTCTAAAAATAAGTGCATTTTAATCTAAGTAAATATAGAAATTACCATGGTAAAAAATAAGAACATAAAACATTTAGGACTTGGGAGGAGGGACTAGGGAGCAGTGCTAGTCACTCGTGTATGTTGTCAGCGGTAGTCAAAGTTTGGGGTTACGGTTGGTGGTGGGTGGGTTAGTGTAATTGTATATGTTCATGGACATTTATAAAATAATGAATTTTTTTTGTTCGACTGGATCTTCCTCTTTTTTTTTCATGCATTTTTTTTCACTTTGATTAATACACCATTGCCTATCAGATGACATAACTGTTACCGATTGCCTATATATGGGAAAATGGCAAGACAGGCTTATTAAGTAGCCAAAATATCAAAAACAATCTAAACTTTTTCAAGAATACTGACGCAGAACAGTAAAAAGAGAAATACAGCAGCCATATGATCAAGGAAGGATATAACCACGAATATACTTCGGTTATCAGAGCAACATACCAACCGCGATTATATCAAAAGGTAAATTCTTTGACAGGTAAATCATAAGAAAATATAAAGGTACACCACTTCTTACTAAATGGGTGAGGTATATCAAATCAAGATTTACAGAATCCCGAAGTCTTGGTATGATATTTACAGAAACAATGAATCAGAGGATCAAACCTTCTGCTGGTGCAGGCTTAGAAGGCTTGTGCTCACTTGACTCGGAAGCTTTTGGAGACTCCGATAAATGAACTTGAGCAAAGTCATCCACAATTTTCCTTCTCTGTTGGTCCTCGGCCATTCCCACTTTCTCTTTGGTATGTTGACCAACTTCCCCAGCTGCCTTGGCAACTTTGTTGAAAGCGCCAGTTACCCAGGAAGCTCCAGTAAATACATACCGGTTCTTCATTATAGCAGATCCAGCACTACTGACTTTTTGTTCGGCAACTGCAAATGCAGTTTTGGCTTTCTCGGAAACCTGGAGTTTCTGATCCACTTCCTTGACTTTTTCATTCACAATAGAAGTACCAATGTTTATCTTCTCAGTGAACCCAATTTTTTTGTCAAAAGAGGCAACTTTAGCTGTTGCTGTGGAAGTCAACCGATGCTTCTCGTCTATTGATTTTGCTTTGTTTACAGCATCTTTACCTAAGACATAACCCTTAGCAAGCATGCTGCTGACAACATCCTCTGCCTTGTGGAAAGCAGATTCAGCTCCACCTGGAGTTTTCTTCTCTGCTGCCTGCAGAATATGAGAAGTTATGAGCTCATAAACATTCATCTGGTAGATGGAAGATGATTAAAACATGTCAAAAATACTCCTTACAGGTGGTGGTGGTGCTAATGCAGCATCAGGAAGCTGGTAATTCGGATCCAAATCCACAGTAACAGTTGAATCAACTATTGTTGCACCCTGACATGGAAGCAATAAGTGACAACTATTTAAGTATTTTACAAGAATGAAGGGAAACAAATTATTTCTATTGTAATAGAGAGGAATAAATAGATAGAAACTTGGCAAAACTAATAAAATACCTACTGTACTTGACACGTTTTACTAATTACACCATTGAACTTTTAATTTTTCAAATCACCCCGCTAAACTAATTATTATTTTTAAATCGGGTCATTTCGTTAAAAAAATAAACAAACGTTAACTTTTTATCGACAAAACTAATGAATTACCAATTGTAATTAACACGTTTTACTGATTACATCATTGAACTTTTAATTTTTTAAATTACCCCATTAAACTAATTAATATTTTGAAATTCGATCATTCTGTTACCTTTGCCTCACGAGTGTTAAATCGTTTTAATTTTTATCCTACGTGGATGTGAAAAAGAAAAAAGAAAATAAAAAAAATTGATTTATTTTCTCTCTTCCTCCCTCTTATCTCTCTCTTTTCCCCCTTCCTAGATCCGAATACCCAAAACATTGAATTGAGTTTTAAAGTTCAATATTAGATATAACAATGGAGTCTGAATCCCCAACAACAACAAATGAAGTAAATGGTGTTGCAGTAGATTTCCTCCCTCTCACCTCCAACTATCAGCAGTCTTATCTCTCTGATCTCCTCTCATTCACTCTCGATCTCCTCCACAAGGTTCACTTCTTCCCCAATCTCTGTCTATTTATCTGTGTGTGTATATATAAATATATATATACATATGATAGTAATATTTGGTTAAATTGATTTTGTTAAGATTGCATTTATAATTTGATAGGAGCCTGAGTTTTTACGGAAGAATGCGGAGATAATTCAGACGCAGATGCAAAATATTGTTGTCAATTACCGCGTATTCATTTCTAATGTTGATGCATTGCTTTTCATTCGCGAGGAAGTTTTTTATATTGATAAATATATGAGATTAGAGTACCCAAAACATTTAGATTTTTTTGCTTTCACTTTCAAGTTTTTTATTATTTTTTTGCCACATAAGTAATATTTTTTATTTTTTAATTTCTTTTCTAGAGTCACATAGATAAAAAATTAATGTCTGCTTAATTTTTTTAACAGAATGACCTAATTTCAAAATATTAATTAATTTAATGGGATAATTTAAAAAATTAAAAGTTCAATGGTATAATTAGTAAAATGTGCCAACTACAGTGGGTAATTCATTAGTTTTGTCGATAAAAAATTAACGTCCATTTATTTTTTTTAATGGAATGACTCAATTTCAAAATAATAATTAATTTAGTTGGGTAATTTGAAAAATTAAAAGTTCAATGATGTAATTAGTAAAACGTGTCAACTATAATGGGTATTTCATTAATTTTGCCATATAAACTTTCATGAAGTAACTAATCTAAACATCACAAGGTCACATACATATAGTACTTTATAGTTTGCTTCATATAAAATTTACATCTAGAAAAGAATTTTAAGATGACCATCAACCTAAGTGGCATATCCTCAATAAAGATTGTTCCAGTAACAACAGATCCAATTTATCTGCCTCAATGAATACAATTAATTCCATATACTAGTTCAAAAACAAAATGTAGAAGCGGTTAAAAGAAAAGATAAGAGAACGGATTTTCAGGCACAAAACAAATAAAACTTTTAGTTTCAAACACAACCGGTTATTGATTAGATGGGGGAAATGGTAATGCTAGTGATAGATTTCAAGACCTAACACGTATCAGTATTCGAGAAATTTTACTTATAATCTGAACGAAAACACTTGTTCCCAATCATATGGTTCAAATTCAAAGAATCCATTAACACTCACATTGATTAGTTGCACATACTCCAATTGCATAGTCATTGAGCTTCCTAAATTTGTAAAACTAGCCCTTTCTTTCATCAAATTTCTTTCTCCTGCTTAGTCATTGAATAAAAAATCCTTTCTTCTCTTCACCATTTAGTTTTTGTACTAATAACCAATACCCGAATTCTGCTCAGACTAATAACCACTTCTCCCAAATCCCAAGAACACAAACTAGATCCAGACTCTTACATTTTTCTCTAAGCGCTATAGTCTTTCAGATGGTCTGCTTAAAAAGACACAACAACAGAAACAGGTCTTATAAAGAAGTGAGTCCGCCTAAAGTGCAACACGAAACCATAAGTTTGTTTTTTAAGTCTACACCGTAAAGCTTCAAATAGATCTAAACAGGTAATACTATATAACGAGTTTCAAGGGAAAACTTATTTGAGCATAGGCATCCGGTGCATAATGTACTAATAATTTCTCATGATATATCAGACCATATTGAGGTGTTTGGACTTGGAGTAGAACAATATATGGGGAAAATGTCTAAGAAAATGAAAACCATATACAGCATAATGAGAAGTAATATACCGAAAGAAGAACAGCAGTTTCTGCCCCTTGTGAATCCTTGAATGTGACAAATGCTATCTGAGACCGCTCATTGTGACTGCATTAGTTTCATATGATATGTTTAGCGCTATTATAATATATAAAAGTTTAAAAGAAGGATAAATTATCACATATACTAACCTTTGCATCTCAACATATTCAATATCACCAGAGAAGGAAAAGAACTCTTGGAGGTCTTGCAGAGAGGCCCCTAAAGAAACATTGCTGACTTTGACAGTTTTAATCTGCAGAAGAAACACAACAGAAATTTTTAGAAAAATTTGTTCAATCATCCACACATGGTTCATGGAATGCTCGATCGCCCCATCACCGGGAGATACTGAGCAACACTAGCTGCTTACTCAAATCCTGTATATTAGGTACCGCATCTTCATTTATCCACAATGATAGACATAAACATTCTACGTGATGCAATGTGACATTTTTGCACAAGAGCATAGCTAGGCAGTGTTCCGAAACCAATTCTTTTGTAGTTGTGTTTCTCCTTTGAAGTATTCATTTAAAAGGGCTTATGCATTGAAAAAGTAGTGCGTATAATGAGAGGAAGATTTAGAGGCTTGTAATTCCTTACTAGTGGTATTTGCTGTTGTTGCAAACATATGTATGCTCTTTATTTTCAGTCACGTTATGGGACTGCATTGATTAATTAACCCTCTACTCTAAGATACGTCACAATAATGAATTAAAAACATATATATGTGAAAAGAAGAAAAAGAAAATACCATAAAAAAACATAAGGAAGATGCACAAGGATTCTGTTTGGAGCAGCTTAGGCTGCAGTTAGATTCAAGTATTTTAAATCAAAGGAATTACTTTTTCTATAAACTAATTTACGTGCAATAGCTTTGGAATTGATTTAAACAGGATGGAAATTCACAGATGCAACATTTTTTACTAAAAACATGTCTTCAGACTCCAACAACTACATGTGTCTATTCCTTGAATTAGTGTTAATCTTATTTCATTAATTAAGCATAACTGCATATTTCCAATTAATACAACAGAGACTAAACAGATCCAGTTTGGTACCACCTCACGCTCAAAACAAATCCTAATTTCAGAGTAATTAACAGCTCATAACACTAGCAATTAACCAAATCAAACATATATTTAATATATACACATACATTTATAGATGGAAGACGAAAACGATAAGATCAATACTTACCGACATCGCAAGCAGGTGATAGAGAGATGACGGGATACTGAAGCTCACGGAAAATCCGATCGAAAAATGTAAATTGATTGTAGCTTAGTCTACCGGGGATTATGGATGAAAAGCGATAGAGAAAATATAAATCAAGTGATAGAGACTTTAGAGAGAAATTAATATGTATAGAGAGAAGGAGGTTTCGGATATATAGGGGGAGAGAGTTAAAGGACGGGCCGGAGGATTAAGACTAGTAGATGCCGGCGGGCGTTGACGTATTTGAGGAGAGAAGAAGTACTGCGTTATTACACACCGGCACGCGTTTCGGATCGGATTTATAAAGCTGGGTTCCACGTCTTTTCTAATTGCTTCCAACTTTCCAAAAAAGGTCAATATTATTGAAAACTATTAATTGATCACGAAATCCTCACTCTCTAGGTGACTTCCTCACTTTCCCTTTCAATAATTTAAAAATTAGAATAAATTTAAATCGTTTATATATATTTTTATTTAAATTAATTAAAATGAATCCCATCCAAATTTAAATTAGTCATCCTGAATAAATATTTAAAAAATAGTTTCATGGACAAAATAATAGGGGGAGATTAAAAAATTACATTTATAATTGTAATGGCAAAAAAAGTATACAATTAGTGATTGTTCCGCAACCAGCGCGTTCAGTGACTTTGAAAGTTCTAAACATATCAAATTTATTTTAAACACAATTTATGTCAAACTCAATTTATTAATGTACAACATTGTATTTAGGGTCTAAATGCAGTGCTTCAAAAGTGGTACACTGTGTTTGAACTTTTAAACGCATCAAACGTTATCGCTGCAAATACTCTAAAAGCTGTGGTGTGGTATTGTGCGATTAATTATGTACAATTTAAAAACTTGTTACTTCCTCCGTTTTCAAATATAAGATTATTACTAATTTTCAAAAGTTAATTTGAGACATTTTTAAACTTAAAATTAACATGGATATCTTTAATTTTAGTCAATACAATAATAAAATATAGTCAACGGTAAAAAAAATTTACTCATTATAAAATTTATTATTTCATAACTTTTAATAAATTATCTCAATTTTAAATTAACTTTCAAAAGTCAATAATGATATTTAGTTTAAATTTTAAAAAAATTAATTAACATTACCAATTACTTTAATTGGGTCGCTGTTGTACCCTTGTTTATTTTACCCAAAAACATACGATTATAAAAGAAATGATATTTAAGTACAACCAATGAAAGAAGCTATTAGAAGAGGATAGGGATGATTTTAAAAATTAAATATATCTTTTTTTTAAAGTCCATTTTTTTGAATAATAAAATAGAATTTAATAATTTAAGTACATCGATGATCATTATTATAATATAATATTAAGAATCAATCAGACATCATTAAAAGATGAAAAAATAAATTCACAAACAAGTCTCATCGTCATTATTACAATATCAATAACTAATGATAAATAAACTAACAAACAAGTCTGAAAATAAAAAATAATAACATGATAAAAAATAATCTTACTAACATTTAAAAATCACATTATTCTAATCTTAACCAGTAAACTAACATATTATTAACAACTAAAATGGAGTATTGTTTTGTTATGGGTTATGTATACCTGCCCATAAATTATTATCTTCGTTGATGTATTCTTGAGATTGTTCAGGATTTAAATTTATATTATGCTAAACTACAAAATGAGTAATTGTTAATTACAATGATAAAAATTTTATATTTAATGACATAGTAATAAAAATCAGAAATAATTATACCGTTGTCGTTATCGTTTAAAACAATTTTTATGTCATTATATATTTATAGATTCAAAAAAAATATTATAAAAAAGGATATTGATCCAAAACAATTTACTACTTTATATTCCAATGTTATACATATATTTTGATTCTAAATTAATTTGTGAAATTTAATTTTAAAATCAGTATAATATTTAATTTTAGTATATATAAATACAACCGTAAATTATTTAACGATAAATACTATTTAAATTAAAATCGACAAGAAAACTCCATCCTCCACTAATATTTAATTATTAATTGTTTTAATTAAGCTCGTAAAGAATAAGCTTTGTTCACTAAGTTGGTCAAATTTATTGTAGAAGAGTGTTGGTACTGTGATATTTTTTTTTTATAAAACTTAATTTGCAAAATGATACAGAATATAATTAGTGAATTATTTACAGATATACTTAGTAATATTAATTAATTATAATCAATCATATCATTTTATAAGTAATTTTTTGTAAGATAATTTTTTTAAAAATAATAAATTAACGGGTAGAAATGAGATTTTCTCCATTTCCTAGCGAGTGTCCACGTGTCGCACCATTAGACCACCTAAATAGACCAGACGGCAGTAAATAACGAAGAGTATACAGACTCCCCCCTCCACCTCATCCCAAAGGAATATGAATATCAAATTATTATGTCGTTTTCATTTTCTCTCTCCGAAACTCTCTCTCTAGAACCATACTTATGTTCAGCAATTATCATCCCCAATTGCCTCCACCTTTTCCTCACCTTCTCGCACTAATTAAACCATTGTGTTTGTCCAATCGCTGTTGGAATTTTCCATACCCCAAATTCCTCCAATTCCCCAAACCCATTTCCAATCACATAGGGTTTCACATATTACACATACATATAATATTTGGGAAGAAAAATTGTGATTAGGGCTTCAAAGATATGAGCTTCCAAGATCTTGAAGCCGGTCGTTCTGTGGGTTTGAGACGGGGCTTTGTAAATGGAAAGCAAGACCCCACACAAGCTGTGGCTTCGGGTATTTTTCAGATCAACACTGCTGTTTCTACATTTCAGAGGCTCGTCAATACCCTCGGAACCCCTAAGGACACACCTGAGCTCCGCGAGAAGCTGTGAGTTCTCTCAATTTCTCTTCTTGTCTAAAATGTGCTTCATTTAGGTTTGATTTCAGCAATTTATAATGTTTTTGTTTAAAATTGGACCAGAATGACGTGTTTTAAACCTGGATTTGTGTAGTCTATATGAATTAGAGTTGTTAGTGGATTGTGTTGATCTTATTGATTTAAAGGTTGAATTTTGAACAGTTCTTTATTTGATGTATATGGACTTCTATAGATCAAACTAGAAAATGTAATCAAACAATAGGAATAGTAGAATACTTGTTTTTTTGATGAGTTGTGTTATGAACAAGAGTTTTTCCCCCCTGCATTTGATATAACAATTACCTTGTCTTACTCTGCCTCAAGTTTCTTTTCTGATACAATGCACACCTCCACAGCTAAATGAGGTTAGAATGGGTAACAATTTAGCTAAGCAAATAATCAAGTCAAGACACTGTATCCTAATCACATACCAGGGAACTGGTTAAAGACTTGTGTGCATAAATATCCTATTGTTGAGGTCCAATTTTTGAGCTCACAGAGGGGAATGTATCAAATGATTTACAAATAGGTTAAAAGAGACGGATTAAGGGTAGCTCAAGTGTCGGGACCTCTTGATAAGTGCCTCAATTAGGTAAAAGTCATTTGTTCAAAACTCCGTGGGAGCAACGGTCTCCTTATACCAACATATTTTATATGTAGGCTTACTGCTTACTCAGTGTGCGTGTTTAATGGGTTATTGCGTGCATGCAGTGGTTTACCCGAGTGCAAACCCGTAGCGTAGTGGTTTTGTGTTACTATGTTTTCAAATAAATCTATCCGAAAGCTGAAGTCTCTTGTTATGGGATGGAAGAAACTTTGTACTAATAAAGGTGGCATGTGTTGGGATTTCATTATAATGTTAATGATCTGTACTTTCTTAGCGGTGGCTGGCTGACTGTTGAGTGTTCTCTATAAAGTACAAAGTAGTTACTTTAGTTTTTTAAAAACTCATGTAAACCAATGGTGTTTTTCTTCCTCAATTAAGGCTAATTCATAATATTTGCAATGCACTTGCGTGTATTTCTTAAGTTTGCACTTTTACTGTACTCCTTAGAGTTTATCACGTTCTTTTGTGAAATTATCACAGTTTATCTTTTGAAAATTTTCATGGTCTTTAATGAAGCACAATATTTTTTTAAGTTACTTATTAAAAGAAAATTTTAATTGAAGTAGAAATAAGAACTAAATATGCATCTATAACTTTCATCTTGTGTATTATTAGAGTATTTACCGTTTTAACATTTGGAATGAGATTCTAATTCTAAGATAGCTTGGTCACCCCCTCACTGATTTTAGTACCTTTGGCAGGCACAAGACAAGACTACATATTGGGCAGTTGGTAAAGGATACTTCAGCTAAACTTAAGCAAGCTAGTGAAACAGATCATCATGCAGAAGCCAGTGTGAGTTGGCCTTTTTGGGGTTACTCTTCAATCTTCATATAATACAGTTTGGTTAAAGAATTTGTGCTTGCATCCTCTCTCTCTTTCTAATTCTACAATGATACAATTTGTTGTCCCTTAGTGAAGTATACAAAGTTACAAACTATTGAAGGAGTTCCCTATAAACCTTAATTCTCTTCCAGAAAACTTCTTCACCAAATTCTAAGCAATACTTGGTTCATATTTTTTCAGAAATCTATCCTTTATTCTATGTTTAAGAACTCCAGATTTGAAGATCCTGTATCAATTGTAGAACAGTTAACACCCTTCCGCACTTTGTCCCTCCTCTCCTCACTTTTTCTAGAGAATAGTTTGACCATTCTAAATACTCATAGATGGTGTCTTATCTTTCATCTGCAGGCCAGCAAGAAGATTACGGATGCCAAACTAGCAAAAGATTTCCAAGCAGTTTTGAAAGAGTTTCAGAAGGCACAGCGCCTTGCTGCTGAGAGGGAGACAGCATATACTCCTTTTGTTCCCCAAGCAGTTCTTCCTTCTAGGTAACCATTACTCACCAGCCTACAATGGATGCATGGGGTTAAGTTTGAGGTTTCTATTCGTGTGAATATATGCAAGATAGTAGTAGCCATGGGAACTTTGTTATATGAAATTGAAAGTTTTTCCTAACCCGTGTATTGCTTTGCTATATTCTCTGAACAGCTACACTGAAAGTGAGACAGATGTACGTTCAGATAAGAATCCAGAACAACGTGCTCTTCTTGTGGAATCTAGAAGGTAAATTCTGCTCATGCTTTTGTGTTTGTGTTATATACAAATATTTTTTTCAGTGAATTTATCTAGATTTAAAAAGTTGTGGAATGCTTTTCGTTTATATATTAAATATCAATATTTTTTCGCTGAATTTATATAGATGTGAAAAGTAAGAAGTGAAAATCAACATGTCATCTTCCTAATATTTCTCAATTTTTTTGAACTTATCATTTATGTAACACGAGATGTAAATGGTTCCCTATGCCTTCATGATAAAGGAGAATTCTGGCACCGTTGAAGGTTTATTTTGTTGAAGGTTTATTAGATATGTTAAAATTCATGCTACCCCAAAAGCAAGGTTTAGGGGGAGGGGGAATCTTTCAAGTTCCAACTTACATTATATATCTTATGTGGCCAAATTTGGGAATGTTTATAAATAAAAGGGTAAAACTATAGTTACAGGAAGAAATCCCAAGAACAATAGCACGGATGCAACTTTTCTTGTACAATGGTATAGGAAAATGTTGCATTTGTTGAAACAAAACAAGTTCAACACATGCAACATTTTCCTATTCGATTGTATAGGAAAAAAGTTACATCCGTTTCAGGATTCAAAAGTGTTAATACTTATCAGTGTCCAACAATAAAAGTATGATTTACTAGTGGTATTCATTTTTAGCCTACCCCATGTAGTTTGGGATAGGTGTTGTTGAGTTGAGTTGATCAAACTGACTCTAAAATTATCATTTTTACTTCAGTAAAAAATTCTGCTAAAGTATAGTGCCCCATAGCTCTGACTAATTGTGCTACAGGCAGGAAGTTCTGCTCTTGGACAATGAGATTGCCTTCAATGAGGCTATAATTGATGAAAGAGAGCAGGGAATTCAAGAAATCCAGAACCAGATTGGAGAAGTAAATGAGATTTTCAAAGATCTTGCTGTTCTGGTTCATGAGCAAGGAGCAATGATTGGTGAGAGATGCTTTTCTTTGGACAGCAATATTCTTTTAGTTTATTTGTTTTGATTCAATTCTTTTCCTTCAATTTTTTTCCGTTTTTTTAAATCATGATAAAATATTGCAGATGATATTGGCTCCAACGTTGAGAATGCTCACGCAGCTACTGCACAGGGAAAATCACAACTTGTCAAAGCAGCAAAGACGCAAAGATCAAACTCATCTCTGGTAACATTAGAATATCTCTGATCTGTAGATTGTTGTAAATCCGGCATTACTTTATAGGATCCACTTAAACATTTTTTTCAGAGTATACATTCTTGTTATACTGTGAGGACTTAGAAACTATGACAGGGCAAATGGGTGTAGTTGACTTCATTATCATGTGGTTTATATATATTGCTTGATTACTGCTGCCACTGAGAAATTTCATTACCGTTTACCAATGTTAATTGTTAAATATCTCTTTTACATCTCTCATATCTGTAATTGGCTACATCAGTTTTTAGAGTTATAATTGCCACACAAATTTTTTGGTGTCGGTGTGTGGTACCTACAATCATGATGACTTGGGTATTTCCCAATGTCTCACAAATGAGGTTACAAGCTGACTTTATAAAAATTTCAAGCTATTACTGTGGATGATCCAGGGATATAGATCGTACTTTTTTGTCCAGAAAAAAGATTCCTACTGGACTTCTTGATTTTTTAATAAGGGGTTTTTTTCCAACATGTTTCCCGGTAACAATTTTTAGTCTTATAAATTAATATTGAACGTCAAAGTATGTCGTATAGACAAACCTTAACTGGCGTATAGAAATAGTCGAACCATTTTTGGATTGGGGGATTACTATTTTACTACATACACCCACTCCCCCCAAGCCCAGTTATATTGATCAATATTGTCAGTGTTAATAAAGGTCTTCTTTCCCTTGTATCTTTTGTGATATTTTTAGTAGATGGTAGTAACTTTTTCAATGTATTCAATGCAGACTTGCTTGCTCTTGGTGATTTTTGGAATTGTGCTTCTCATTGTCATTGTAGTACTTGCAGCCTAATCAAGAGATTATTTTTCATGTTAGTCATCAAGACAAGTGAAGACTGATGACCGAAAAAGAGAAACTGAAGGGCAGGTCTCTTTAATGAATATAAATTCTTTGTTGATCTATGTGGTTTTATGTTGTTTTACTGGCGGTGGATGCTTTATGATACCATACAGATGGAAGTTGAATAAATTTGCAGGGTGCCATTTTGTTCTCCTTTGTAAATTGTTTTTTGTTTGTTTGTTTGGGATTGGGGGTGGGGGACGGGAGTGTAGGTTGGTAGTAAGTACTCCCTCCCTTCCTTAATATAGGTCGTTTTAGAGAATTATTTTTGTTCCTAAATATAAGTCGTTTGAGAATTTCAAGTAAATTTTAATTGCTTAGTTTTCAATATTATCTCAAGTAATAAATATAACTTTGGTTCTCTCACTATTTTTTGTCCAATAAATAACACTTTTTTTTAATACAAGGGTAATATAGATAATTGATAGTATATTTAGTGTTTTACAATCATTTTTTTAATACTTGTGAACATTCTAAAACGATTTATATTAAAGAACGGAGGGAGTATTATGTAATGGCTTCAAAAAGAAAATAAGTTCAAGATTATTGTCTTTTGAAGGTTCTTACTTTTCAGCTGTCTGCATTTGAAATTTGAATTGGTATCCATTTATGGATTTGAAATTTTGATTACTCAATCAATCTATTAACTGTTGGTAGAGATTAATTTGAACTTTATTGGGCTTCTACGAGTTGAGTTTTGTCGTGCCTCGAGGCCCGACAATGGTGAAATTATTCCAATTTAATATTTTTTTTTTCATTTAAGAAAAAAAGTGTTCCACTAGTCTTTTTTAATTTATAACAGTATAAAATAACATAATATTTTCAAGTTTTTATGAGCAAATTTCACCATCATGATCCATGTCATCAAGTTAAATTGAATATTTTTAAGGATAAACGTAGGAAATAAAATCCTTAACGTTTGTCCATTTTGCAAATGGAACCCGGGGGAAAGAAGGGATTTTTTTTAAATATCAAAATTAAGCAACTCAGAAGAGTTGTAATTTATGAACCTAATAATGACATTCACCTACTCCTATCGTGCTTTTCCTCCCTGCTCCCTACTTAAGAATCTTAAGGCGACATCTCGCCTAACAAGCTTGCTACCTGGGAAGCTCTTCTGCCCAACTCACTGGCACTTGACTGTTTGCGTCTGAGGGAAGGGACTTGAAGACGGGCTAGTTGACACTGTAATATAGTGAGACAATTTGAGTTCTGAACAGCTACCTTGTGGCAGAGTAGGCTCGAGTATGCTAATCTAAAGTAGAGATAAGATAAAAATAAGTATACTATCATATAAAATCGCTCACATACACTTACATGCATATTTTGATGACCCACGTGACTTGCTCTGCACGTGAGCCATCAAAATATGCACGTGAGTACGATTTATTTGATAGCAGACTTGCTGATAAGATAATCCCCTCCACAACTCATATGAAGATATTTGACGATGAGCTAGAAAGTCACAAAATTTAAGAAAATTGAGAGCCAAGTATGTATAGGTAGGATAATCCCCTCACAGCTGCAAGTCAAGATCAATCGTAAAATATTACATCTCAAGCATCATACTGCTGTGAGGCATTCAAAACAGAATGTACCGCTGTGAAGCATTCAAAACAGAATGTTAAAGAAGAGGAAAGTGAATATATATGCAGTGTCCAACTCCAAAGAAATCTTTGTAACTTTCAGTGACAAAATAAAGTGAAATCGACAAAGATATAGTAATGTGCGTCAATGTAAGTAAATTTAATAGTTTAAACCACTGAAGTCAGTCCCCTAATCCAAAAGGCCATAGTACTACAGACTGACAAGATTATTTGCCTTGAAGGTCCTTGCACCAAAAGCCAAAAATTGAGGAAAAAAGATAAGGAAGCAAGTTCACAAGAGGAAACAGAAACATATGAACAAGAGGATAAGACACTTGTGCAAAAAAGTGCTACCAACACTAACAATTCCCACTAGTTCTGTTGCAGATTATCTTATTATGGGCATGCTGCCCCATTTCTAGTCAAAGCAGACCAACTTCGTACTTCTATTAAGAAATCTCAGTTGAAAAGGAACACATTCGAAAAACCACTTTCAATTTTGCGTTGCTTCTTGCAAATACAGTACACTGAAGATGTTAAAGACTAATAGTAACTATTACAAGCACATCTCTATGTTCAATAATGATTTTCAAGTAAATGTAAAATCAACGTGCTATAGAAATGTTTACTATATTAAGATTGTTTCATACTGTTGCAACCGATATTTGAATGATAAATAGACGTGAGGATAATTAGAAGAGCTGATACAGTTGCAGAAATAAAAGTAACATAAGATACAGCTTCGGTGTGTTCCCTTTTTCCACAAGGTACTTCCCACACAACACCATCACTTCCAGATTTATCAGTACTGTCAGTTGCAATGAAGATGCAGCTTTGATTGTGGGACTTCCCTTCTACAGTGCAGTGTGTAAATAATTCAGGTTGGCCAAATTCAACTATTGAAAATCCATTTTCTCCAAGGGGCTGCAATGGGAAGAAATTTCAGAAGAGCTAACTGCCTTAATTTTGCAAGATGAATGTTCAACCCATGTCCAAGAATTGGTGATTGACCAAGTTTACGGGATCATGCAAGACATAACCACCATATGTTTTATCCCCAAAAGAACACACTACCATTTTAACTGCTACTTACTATTTAGAGATAATGAACTACATGCAATTCGAAGAATATCCCCTCTCCTGAACTCGCTCTGGATGCCAATATCCTTTAAAACAATATTTGTGCGTAACTATAGGATATTTGGTATTGGGATGAACATAAATTTACTTATATAGGAAAAGAGAACACAAGTTATCCTTGTTATGCATGAGATGAAAACGAAATATCAGATATGTGAATATATTTTCAAGAGTTCTTCAAAGTTCATCATAATTTTGGTTCAGATTTGAAGGTAAATTTCACCAAAAACTTGGGCCAAATAAAATCAAGAAAAAGAAAGGGACTGTAAGGCAACAAATTTGGCAATGTTTTCAAGGATTATTATATAATTGAGTTACTCATGAGACGTGGGAGTCAAAGACTACTAAACCTTAGCCATCTTAATGTTAAGAGAAATACCTTCGTAACTTCTTCAGTGAAGTTTCTTAAGTGTCCCTCTACAAGGCATGCACCGCCTAACCTTTGGTCACTAGGGATTTGGGGATTGCTATCCAAATAAAAGAAAATTAATTTGTTCATTTATTTATTATTGAGGGAGGAAGGGAGGAAGGGGGGAAGGGCGTCAAAAACTACTTATTCACATACCGGATAACGTGCATGTAACGGAAGTTCAATGTTGATTTCCATCCCATTCTTCTTTCCTGATAATGCATTTGAACCAATATCCATGTGAATCTCAACAAGGGACCGGTTTGACTGAATAGAAGGCAACTCTAGATTTGTGTCTCCAAAAACAGATGCTTCTGTAAAAACTGTGCAACAAATGTTTTAAATACAACCTTGAGAAAGGATAACTATAGCCAATATGTTGCAGAATTTGATAGTAATTACCGCCACGATGTAGAAGATCTTGTAGCTCAAATGGATCTGCAAAGACACCAGAGGGAAGTTTCTCAATGATTATGGCCTCACAATAGTGATCAGGTAGCTCAGAAATGGAATCTTGATTGATATCAAATTGAATTGACGTAGATAGACGACGATGAGAACCTTCACCAACCAGATATCGGTGCAGAATTGACAGTCTTGGTCCAGGTTGGATTATGTCTCGCAACACTTCACACAAGCCTAAAGGGACTTCACGTGCCAGAAAATCTTGGAAATATGAATCAACCAGGCTTTCATATTTCTCAAAATATGGTTCTGCAATATACCTCTTGAAACACTGAAAGGACTTTCCATTTTGATTGTTGGCATCATACTTCGACTTACAGTTATCCACCTGTAAAAGAAAGAAGCAAAGGAATACAAGTCCAAGAACTTGGTAAAAATAGGAATATCCAACTGATGAAACATCCACTACTACAAATTGTGAGGATTGGTGCACATTAAAAAAAGTGAATTAAATGATAGAGCATGAAAACCAAAACAACTGCAAAAATTTGATAGTAAGCATGCAATCCTTATATTTATTATATCTATATGTTGACCTCTTGCCAATTGATTCTGGCCAGCATGAAACTAAGAAAGAGGATGTGCCTAAGGCGGCATATATCTATATGTATTCATAGTTGTTACGGCGTCACGGCAAGTCATGGCAGTAGGCGACAATCGTGGCGTCTGTACGAGTTGTTTACAATGTATAATTTATATATTATTTATTTTACTTAACAAGTATATTAGCAATAAAATTTCATATACATTAAAACTCAAAAATAACACTATGGAATAACATTAAAGACATAATTATGTAAATACTTAGCAATAACAATCCAAAAACAAAACACTTGATATTAAAACAAATTATATGGTCCACTCACCTCAGTAAATTCAGAAGAAATATAATGGCAAGAGCCAATGCCAGCAACCAAAAACAGTACAATACCAACTATCAGAAAAATTTGCACTTGGAAATGTAGAAATAACATGATACCGACTAGGTCCTCTCTCCTCCTTCTGTAATTATGGTTCCACTTTGACTGGTCCAATACAATCTGGAGTCTAGAGTCTTCAAATAAACTTGAATGGCTTAATTTAATTCAACATTATTCCAAACTGCGAAAGCAAAATTGAACATTCCATTTAGAAATCTACTTTTGGAATCCACACAGGCTAGTTATTAAATATGCATGTTACATCAGATGTAAATAAAACTCAATATTAATTCTAGATGTGATGCTGTATTATATGTCTGATTCTCGAGAAATTAAATGACTAGTTCACCAACGTGAGCAATAATTTTTCAAAGCAAGGCCAAACATTCTATGCCATAATCTACCTTTGTTGTGTCTAGGTAAGGATCCTACTTGCTGTGAACTTAAAATTTGCAAAAGCACCAATAACTTCTTAAATTGATTACCCCACATTTCTAACGAAAACAAACGACTGTAAAAACATAAATTTACAGTGCAAACTAAACAAAAGTTTAAAACACTCAAATGCAATCACTCAGTGAAAACTTTGAAGTATATGCATAGAAAGGTTTACACTATAAAGTTCTGAGCAATTGAAGCCAGTTCAAGAACATTTCCCCCATGAAATATCAAATTATAAAACAGACAAAGCATGAGTGTGAATCATTCACTCTTTTTTCTTTGAAATTGGTGTCAAATTTAGCAAAGTATCCAAGAAATCTGCAGATTAGTAATGAATTGCTTCAATGCTAATTAAACAAAAATATATAATTCTCATTAATGGAATTTGTAATAATACCTAAGATGCATTTCATTTCGATCCAGCCATGATAAGTTGCTCTCTCTAATCTCTAATATCATTAAGTTTCCAAACTACAGCCAAATTAATAAATATATATATATATATATATATATATATATGTGTGTGTGTGTGTGTGTGTGTGTGTGTGTGTGTGTGTGTGTGTGTGTGTGTGTGTGTGTAACTGTATACAAACGTCGGGAACAAAAAGATTTAAACTTTACCTGAGATTTGATTTGAATGAATATTGCTGGATACTTTGGACTGAAACAGAAATCGGAAAGTGGTCGTTGGTTTTGGGTGAAAATCACAAGACCCTCTATTTACAAACAAATCAACGGCCCAAAATAAGGCATGTTAGCAACACTTAAAGCGGCGGCGTTTTGGTGAAGCAAGTACTCTTTCAATTTCTTAAATTGGACCTGGGTACCGGGCTCAACTAGTATTTGAAGAGTTTTTTTTTAGAGAGAAAGTAGAGGAGGGATGAGTAATTCATCGCTTTCATCATCACCGGCTCGGTCTTCGATATCGACGACGGCGATCGCCGGGGCAAATGGTCCTTCCTCCCTTCCCGTTGATGACTTTCACTTCCCCGCCGATCTTATCTCCATTCAGGATCGCAAGGACGAAGCACTTCTTGGTTAGTTGATTATTTGTTACTTTTTTTAGTAAAAAAAGAAGTGAATTTCTGCAATTTGGGCATCTGGGTCCGTTTATTTCTGTTTTATTTTTTGATTTTGTTTTCCTTTTATATGGAGGTTTTATATTGAGCTTGTTTAATTAACGATTTTGTTATTTATTTTGTGGTTTTTTTATACTGTTGGGATGCGGCTTTCGTTTTAAAAAAATTAAGGTGTTTATATTTCTGTTTTGGTTGACTACTTAATAGTGATTCGTGATCATCTTTTATTTGGTGGTCTTATAAGATGTTTCAGAAATTTGAATGAGCATTTTAGAGGCATTTAACTGATAATTTAAGTTGGTAAAGATTACAAGGACTGTGATCACTAATGAAGCTTTTTAAAATGAAATTTTTTTAAAGCTTTTTCTTTACTCATTTTTACATGGCTTTTCAGTTTCTCAAATACTACTAACCACTCTGAATTTAGATTTTTGCATCATGATGCTTGAACAAAAATTGACTGCGGTCATTTTGATTCAAAGGGGTCTAATAAACAACTCATATTATGTTTCATTACTTGGAAGTTTTCAATGAGACTTATAAACAAGTATTATCTTTTTTCTTGGTTGAATTTATAGGCAGGCCTTAAATTTTTGGTAAGATTCTTCGTTGTTAACTAAAATAAGTTCACTGTGACTACTTGCTACTTGGTCACATGTTTTAAATAGTTTTTCTGAAGAACAATGCTGTAGTCGCATACAAGTATCCACTTATTCTTTTTTTTTCTTCGTCATTTCATTTGGATCCTCACATAAGTTTTTATATACTCAAAACCGCTTATTTTATGGATTGCAGTTTTGAAATCTGATCTGATGTCTGCACTTGCGAAGGAGGTTAAATCGTTGGATGAAGATAACTGGATGTTTGACGGACCTCGATCTCGTATTAACCTTATATCAAAACCAGGTATACTACAGCATTAACCAACCAATCAGTTGCTCCTAGATTTCTGCCTTTGATACATAAGCTGAGCTCCTTGGGTAGCTAGAGTTTGGTTTCAGATCAGAGACCAATGATATTTCGTTATTCATTTTGGCCTTTAAAACCTTAGATGGATAATGGGGTTGTTCACATAGTTGATGGAAAGTTGGAAACAATTATATCTTCAGGTCTCAGTATAGTCTTAAGTCTTAACTCAACATAGCAATAGTGCTGCATCAATGCGAGCTTCTATTTTCTGACGAGGTTTGTACTTTGGCTCAAATTTCTTGTTTGACCATAGCAAAGTTTAAAGATAACTTGGCAAGATGGCTGTTTGGGTGTATGGGCAAGTTAAATCCAACCAGTTGCACTAATCACTTGCACAATACTAATTACGTGGCCAGTTGATATCCTGTGCAGCTGCATAAGCAGAAAATGAGCCTTTCAGCATACTAGAAGGATAAAACTACACTAAGAAATCAGTGACATGTAGAATCTTACAAGCCATTAGATCAAATCCAAACTGCAAGATAATGAAACTAATGGCATTTTGTGGATCATTAAAGGATATGTTTCCTAAACCTAATTCTTTGACATTTGGTTTCTCATAGCTAGTTGAATCATATAACACTTGTTAAATTTGTAAATTTAAGTTTTTGCAGCTTATCATATTCTCATTTAGTTGGTTTAGCTTTTGTTCATTATTAACTTTTATGATTTTAAATTCAGGTGGTTTTCTCAACAAGGATACAAAAACTTTGAAGCATAACTTACCCCGGCCAAAATAATGTTAGAATACTTTAGGCAAGTAGCATACTTTTTAGCTGTAAGCTGTTTAAGATCTTTTACTTCTTGATCATATATGGACCAGTATTGATTGTTCATCTGTTGAGCTTCACTGCAAGTAGATGTAGCTGGAGATTTTTTACTTCAAGAAGCATGTAGTTGTGGATTCTATGAGAATTGATCTTCTCTTATCTTCCTTCCCTCGGCTGGTCATTGACTTGCTGTTTGTTACTTATAGTGACAGTGTTTATGACCATGAATGTTGATGCATCAACTGCAAAGTTGGGGGCAATGCTTTAGAAACTGCTTCCAGTGTGAAAATTTGTTAACATGGAATAGCTGGTTAATGATATTTGATAGTTCTTTTCTTTTTCTTTGGTGGTTTTATTCTGTAAAATTTGTTTTGATGAACATGGCGGGAGAGCCATGAAGTGTTTCAATAATTTGAGAACTATATTTTTTTTAATTATGATTTTTTTAGTAATATTGTGAGAACAGGGAAGGATTTGTTTAATTGCCCAAGTATCAATCACCTTGTTTCTTGCATGTCATAATTTACTACCAGTGATCTCAAGTCCGAGTACTCCTGAACTGGGCTCTAAGATTGACTATTTATTGTTTTTATAATTAAATACTTTGCAATTGAGCTTTGTTTTGAAATGGGTGATCAACAAATCTTATATTCATGCTCTACTCAAACTATCAAATAACAAGTCCAATTATCAAATAATAGAGCCGAGACTAGTAGCTCGTAAATACCACATGATATGAACAAGGTTGAAGTCGACTCAAACTTGAGTGAGCTTGACTCGTAATTTTCCACGTATGTATAAAAATGAAGGTCTAATTCATTATTAATTTTTTTTTTTCAGAATTTTCCGTAAAAGTAGTATTGTGTGTATTTGGCTTGGCTATAATATTTTTGAATATTAAATTTCACAAAGTAAGGTTTATTACAAAAGAATTATGTTTGAGTGTATCAAATATAAAAAATTAAATTATCAGAACAACAAAGTTTTAAGACCTAGCCAAGTTCAACCATTTGAAGCATAGCCAATTAGCTCTTGTATAGAACCACTGTGACATCCAGCAACAAAAGGGTGACTAAGAAGCTCTTCCACCGTCCCTCTAGACGTCCAATCTTTTACCAAACACCTAAGAACAAAACTTTGAAACTCCGGTGATGCCGTCTCCGGTATAACCATCTTCTCCCCAAAGCAAATTGCACACATTAACGTTGCCCAATCCAATTTTTGACCCGGATCAATCAACGGAAAACGCCCCACAAGACATTCCAGCACTACCACTCCAAGTGACCACACATCTCCGGCAAACTCATTACAACATTCCCCATTCCACCTCTCCGGATCAAACCTTTCAGGACTCATATAAGCCCAAGTTCCCACATACAACTCGCACTCTTCCGGCCTTCCTGCCACGACTCGACTCGCTCCAAAATCCGCAATCTTTAACTCTCCTCTTCTGTTAATCAATAAATTTGATGGCTTAATATCTCTATGCACTATCTGTATACCATGCAGATAGTACAGTCCTTCCAGTACTCGTCTCGCCACGCCAGAAATTACCTTCTCAGGTAATCTCCGGCAGGAACTTAAAACATCTAGCAATGATCCTGCTTCCATATACTCCATAACAAAGCAGAGATCACCACAAGTGTTTGTATCAGCAAGCTCATTATCAAACACCCCATAACACTTCACAATAAACAGTGAATCCATCCGTTTAAGAATCTCTGCCTCGCGTGCTGCCTGTTGTTGGATTTTCATTGGGCCTTCATTAAATCTCAAAACTTTTAAAGCGTAAGTTGTATTAGAATTCTTATGGCGAACTTTATAGACTATGCCACCATTGCCATGGCCAAGTACAGCTAATTTCTCAAGGTCCGAGATACTATCAACGCCTGCTGCAGAGTTTGAGCTTGTTGAGGAAACGTTATGCCGGAATTCTGCCGGTGGTATTGGAGCTGGTAAGGATAGCCTCAAGGCTTGTTGTTGCCTTCTCTCCCTAATTAATGTCATTTAGACATATGTAAACTCGAGTCTGTGTGTGCATGTATGTTTGTATTTCTCTCCTATAAGTTGCATGGGAATGAAGAGAGTGAATAAGTTAATGGGTGGTGATTAGGATCCCATAGTTAAAGGGCAGGTGAGTTTTTTGTGGTGACATAAACTGCTGCAGCCGAGTTTTTTGTGATGACATCAGCTGCTGTTTCTGGCTGTGAGTTGAGTTAGTTCTTAAACTAGTCTTCTAAACTGCCAAGTGTATTTGTATCTGCTTTGTACCAATTTTTCAGGCGTCTAGTACATAATTTTTCGGGCACAGTTCTGCACACGCTTTTAAGATATTAAAACTAGAGAATATCCACTTAAATTTTATGATTCTAGAACCTTTTTTTTAATCATATCATTATTTCAACCATTTTACTTCTTTAAAAAACTTAATGATATTATATTCACTATTTCTTGAATATTATAAATATATGAACAAATTTATCAATTATAATTATATTAAGTTTTAAATACCATATTCATTAAGAATTTAAAAAAATATCACAACTTAAAACTGACCGAGTAAAACGATTAAGTGGACATTATCAAGTAGAAATATTCATATTGAGAGTTCCTTTAAATAAAGTAAACTGCAAACATGAAATTGTGCCATAAGGAAAAGAGGGGGAAAAATAAAACAGCCAGTGAAGACTCTTTCGGTTGTAACCAGAAAATGATCAATGATAAGTCCATACACATGGAACATGCCAAATGTACATTGGGTAAAACAGGATCAAACTTTTTTCTGAGGAAAGAAGCCCCAACTGCTCTGTCAATTCTTGCATCTGAGTTTTTGACCATTTATTTTCCAACACCTTCGCGATCTTCCAATGGAGTAGAGTCAATATCCTCACTGTCGGCAGCTAGCGGGCTCTTCCCCATAAATTGTTCCCAGGAGGGGTCATCTGCACTAAATAGCTTTTGCATCTCATCAAGCAAAGAATTGTCCCAATCGATCACTTGATCAGGAGAGAAATCATCAATGTCTAAGGGCATGTTTTCATCCACAACTAATGAGGTCGGATCCAGGAATGCATCATTACTTCCACTGGGATTATCAACATTGCTTTCTGGAACCATTTCTTGAAAGTTAGAGAGCTCAGGGATAATGATGTCATTCGAAGGAAGACCGACAGAGGGTAACGCTTGTGCAGCAACTAGTGGGCTTATATCATGAAATTGCGTGGCTGTAACTGCATCAGAAGTTACACCAAGTGGTAATGACTGAATCTCAGACATGGAGGCTGAAGGGCCAGTAGGTGCAACTCCTGAAGCCGAAGGTATATATGAATGTTTGAAGTTGGTGGAACCTCCAAAAGAGTAACTCCTGAGGTACGAATCGGAGCCTAGTGCATTGGTTGCAGATGAAACATCACTAATGAGGAAACTACTCGAACCACTGTTGAAATTCTCCAGCTAGTCGAGGAGACGCATCCAGTTTCAGAATCTGGCTGACAATTGCTTTTGCTGCCTCATTCGTATAAGGCTTGTACTTGACAATCTGTCCATCAGCAGGAGCAACCGGATCAGGGTAGATGGAGAAAACATTTAAAATTTTCATTTATCTATTTCCATTTCTTTTTTTTGTGGCGGGCAAGATGTCCCCAAACGGAACTTTTTCCATTTTTAAAAGTTGGAGTATTATCTTTTTCTCTCCCAGTTTGTTCTTTCTTGGGGTAGAGGTGCTGGTAATGCAGTTGGAGAGAATGTAGAAATAAGCTTTTCATATAGAAAATGATTAGTGTACATAATTCTTGGAATTGACAAGGATGTTCTTAATCATCTTTTCTAGCAAGTTTGAGAGTAATCTGGGTCTGGGCTGCAAATGTTACAGGATGATTTTAGATCCTTGCTTAAAAACATTGAATTTTAGCCTTTTCTCGGTGTAGTAAATTATTGCTAGGCCATGGTTATTTTAACATGCACGACTTGATCATTTATAATTGACCTATATTTCCTGGTCTAATAATCTATTGAAATTATTACAATATTAGGTTCCGCTGTTTATTATTAGTGTCTCCTCCTATAAGTAGCATCTTTTTCTATTATTATAGCTATAGCACAGTTAATCTTTCAACTTCCAATGTCAAATAAATCCTAGTCTGCTGCTTTGAAGGAAGCTAATGATGACCTAGAATGGCCAGGGATCAAGCATCCAGATAATCCTACAACCAGCTCCTCTCCGTCTGTTACCTTTAAAGGTGAAGAAAAGGCCATGGGGACTTGAAGGTAGTATTAACTTCATTGACGAGCGAACATATGTTGCCAGGGGCGAGCAGTTTTGGCCCTCCTTTTTCTTGTAGATGTATTATGCGAATACTGATCTGTTGGTTGCATTCCTTATTGATCGCCAAGTTTCTTACAGGTAACAGTTTGGACTCATTGTATGCTAGTCTTACCGGATCTTTCCTTGATGTCACAGGTATAAATCCAAATTCCTTCAAGCACCAACTTCAAACATATCAAGCAGTGTTATCAATGATAAACAAGGAAGCAAGTTGACCATCGGAAGAGGTGGAATATTAAAGGTTCAGTACCTAAATTCAGTTGTAAGACCATCCAACTCACATCCCCACATAGGAAGGAGTAAGACTATAAAATGAGCCAACTCGATTTGACTAGCTCGACTAAAAGTTCGATTCGAGTGAGCTCGACTCTTCGATAAATTACTCGAACCTTCACAAGTTGTAATTTATTATTAATATTCGGATCATATTCATTTGAAAAGTTTAAACTGTTCGGACTAGATTCATTTACATCAACGCAACCTCTGATCGGTAGTCAGACGCCATACCATTGCGCCACAGATCCCTTTGGGTTACTAAGGTGTTTTTTTTAGATGAAAGACTCCTTATTGAGTAATTTCTCTTTCCTTTTTCAAAAGAAGATGCATAACTAAGTTGATGTTTAATTTGAATTTGTAGCTGTGCTAAGCTATGTCGCCCGTCCTAAATCATTATCCATTGAATAGGATTGAAGTATCTACATAGCTGCAAGTTGATTAACAAATAAAGCCACTATAAGAATTATACAGCGCTATCCTAAAGAAAGAAAAGCATTTTTAACGAAACAATAAAAGTAGAACTAATTTTTCATAAATGGACAAACAATTAGCAAAATCTTAAACTCATTCAAGTTTATGTAAAGCAGATGTTTAGTCATTTACTTATTTATTTTTTAACTTTTGAAAATGGGATAGTATGTGGTTAATTATTTTTTAAATAAATAGTAATTCAAAAAATGTATCTCCAATATTGAAGCGGAGGTAGTAGATCGTACAATTTAATCAAAAAATAAAAAAAATAGAATGAGATTCAAAGAAAACATATGCACTGAAGTGAGTGACGCTAGTGATTTTGACCCGGCACCGAGGGAAGTTCACGCTGAAAATAGACTCAACCGGATGTGGAAAAGTACATTCTGTCATCAACACCACATGGTTGGTTATAAAAACTATCCCACTGTGTGTTGTTTGCAACCCTTGGGCCCATAATGGTTAGAGCTGCGCTTCACTATCTTTTTACACGAGTAGCAGTAATGGTTTTGGCATGCCCAGCAGAAGATATGATTGTTATTGCCAACCTGCCAACGAGAAAAAGTAAAAATGTGAGAGATAATTAAGCACCTCCTAAATAATGAGTGCATCCAAAAGTATGTACATCTTTTTTCTTTTTTAGCATCCGTTAGAAACATACTTCATAAAAGAAGGGTACTGAGACTAATATATGCCGGCCATGCTAGAGATAAACAAGAAGGGTCGAGCAACCAGGCAATATATCCTCCATGGTTTGCCAACAGTAAAGGTTACCACATACCAGGTCGCATTAAAACCCCTACCCCCAACCCAATGACAATGGTTAAAATTTCATAGTTGATAATTTCAGAATTGTTGGGTCTTTCTACATTTCAAAGTGTTTTCCTTCTTTGATAGAATGATCTTCTGATGAGAGTTTTAAAAGTTTTTTTTTTTGTATCCCCCTAGTTAAGGTTTGAGAAAGAACCTTAAAACCAACACCTTATGAAATGAGCCAAATACATCAGTAATGTGGAAAGCACAAATAAAGTGCGCCCACCTCTAGTAATTATAATGATGATGCTTCAACCATGATTTATCAGAAGAAGAAAAAAATGATGCTACAACTACGAACAATTTATTTAGCCGCACAGCATTGCCCCTGCTTCAAAGAAGCAAAAGGGTCGCCAACTTAATCTATGAAACGATCCCTTTCTTTTAATCTCTAATGAAGTAATCTTTGAAAGAGAAACATACTCCAAACAGATAGTCCATATGTTCATCCATTGTTTGCATTATCGGAAATAATTTTACCAGGGTCAATAATACGGTCTTAAAAAGAAGAACAATTAATAAGAACCGAATGAATCCCCGGGAGACAAACCCTTACCTCCTTCCAGAATGGAATTATAAACAAATATTAGATGATGCTTGGCTTTCTAATATAAACAACCACATGGAATATTTCCCCATCAGCAAGTGAGGGAAAAACCAGTTACAGGTCTTACTAGCCTCTGTAGACATAATTTTACCCATCCTGACTAAGGGTGTAAGTCGAACCAAGTAGTTCGGTACTCGATTCGAGATTAGCTCGAAAATATGATCCAAAGCTCGAATTCGAAGTTGATCCGAGTCGAATTTGATCTATACTCGTTTTCTGTTTAATGATACACGAGTCGAATTCGAGCATACCAGTGTTCGCTAAGATTAGGGTTCGAGTATTTCATTTTTTCTCGAACCAGACTCGATACCTGCTCGATGGATCATATTCGAATATTGGTTTGATCCATTCTATTAAGCTAAATATGTGATATTTGTATCAATCTTTTATAATTTATAAAGTGTAGTATAAAATTGTGTAAACTTGTACTTGAATAAATTAATGAATTGGATGTCAATTTTTATTACATTCTTTATAATTTCAATACATAAATAAAAGTGAAATTTTTTTATATATAAAATATTAGTTAAGTAACCAATTTAGTATGCAGTGGTTCAGTTTTAAGTGAAATGGTTCATATTCGAAACTCGATTTGAAGGCTCATGAGTAACTCGCTTTGTAAACGAGTCGAGTATTTACGAGCCGAGTAGGTCCGAGTAATGATCCAAGTCGAATCTGGCGCAAAAATATAAATCCCTTATCGAATTCGAGTCGAATTCGAGCTCAATTTTTTCGAGTCGAGCCGGCGCAAAAATATAAATCCCTTATCGAATTCGAGTCGAATTCGAGCTCAATTTTTTCGAGTCGAGCCGAATCTGAGCATGAAGGTGTTCGCTGAGATTCGACTCGTTTACACCCCTAATCCTGACAGCTAGTTCTAACATAAATGTGGACACATAACAAAGGAGTAAGGATGTTCAAGCACGTTTGAGAAAAAAACATATCTGTTAGCAGGAGGATATGTAATGCAGGACAAAGTGAAAATGGCTTAGAAAAGGGATAAACGGACGAAGAGAGAAGGGTGGAAGCTTAAGCCTATCCTCGCCTACAAACACACAGCGGCGCAAAGCCATGTTCCCAAAATATATCACTCTGAATCCTAAAGATGGGATTACTCGGTTGATATAGACTATAAAACCCTAAGTCTAAGGTAACCTAATTTAATAAGGAATTAAATTCCTAACTATAATCTGATATAAGATATAGAAAGAAATAATTATCTCCTAACTAAAATAATCTAATTACAATTAATTTATGCATTATTAATATACTAATAATCCTTTGCTCATTATAGTAACCTTCATGTTCCATTCTGCATCAATAAGATCTTTATTCAGGGTCTTTTCTGGTCAATATCAATGAAAGGGAGCATTATGCAAAACTACTATAGTAAGCGGAGAAATGTGAATGATATATGTTAGACTGGGACTGAAGTCAAGCAAAACAAGACTTCAATCCATATCTTTGACAAGTTTACTATAGAGGGTGTTTCAAATTTTTAATATTACAAATGATGCAATTCCAACCAACAAGCATTCAGTATTTAATATGGGTTTGAAGTTTTCCACTAATTCCAGTGACCGGTGTCTGGATCTCATGACTTTACAAATTATCTGTCAAGTGTGTCATCAATTTTTTTCCCCGGACATTTTGCATAAGTTAGTCTGATGAGTATGAAATATATTATATTTTTATTCCTTAATACTTAATCTTTTGTATTTATTTTGTGTCTAAATAAACTCATTATTCTTATATTTTTATTTTAGGTACAATTGAAGGGGTTTCATGATTTTAGAAATAAATTGGAGGAGGTTTACGGGATTCCTAACAAATCAAGGATTCAACAATTAGTATCATAAATGGATTTGGATTCACGCGGCAAGGAGTTTAAGCACATGACAATTGTGGGATTTAATTCCAATTTCAAATCTGAATTTTGGATTCTAGAAGAATAGTTTTTATAATTCTATTGTAATTAGGATTTCTTTTAGAATAAGATTTATTTCCAAATTGAATTCTATTTCTTTATGGAAATTAGTATAATTTGTAATTCCTTTAGGATTTGGATTTCTACTTCCTATTGAATTTAGGACTTTGTCTAGCACTATAAATAGAGGATGAGAGTCATGGTTTTATTCATTCAATTATCAACTATCATCTATTGGAGTGCAGACTCAAGAGCATGTCAGGCTAGTTCTTTTCATTTAGTTCTAAAGGGAGGTGAATCCTTGTTACAAGTAATTGATTATTTGAGTATTATTATTTATTCCTTCTTGTGTGAAATTTCTTCTGATAATCTGTTTTCATTGATTGCATGCTAATTGATCTAATTAATTTAATATGGTCAATTGAATTAGTTTGATCATTATCATATGCTAGATTAAGATTGGTATTACATGTAATTGATATCTGTCTTCATCATAAGTAGCAACTTGGTAATAATAATTGTGGACAAGCTTTTGTTTATTGCTAAGATTATCAGAAAACAAGTTAAACAAATCGAGCTTATGTGTTTGTTGCTTAGATTAGCCTAATTCTCTATTTCTTAATGCTTCTATCATATTAAATCTAGAGAGCTTGTTCTAGGTTGTATGCTAGTTAGAATATGGTGGAGAGCTTGTTTCATACAGTGATAATCTAAGGAGAATTTTGGATAGCAGAGCTTATTGTTATCTAGGGCTAATAGTTTCATTGAAGAAAAAAATAATAATAATAACTTGATTAATTGATTGTTGTACTTGGTGAAACTGAACTGCAGAACTGAAGTTTTTACATATTTGGTTAATTTCATCATTAATTCTTGTTCTCTTAGTTTAAAAATAATTTTCAAAAATCTCCCATCTTTATTTTCTGTTGAAATAATAGAATAATTCTAAAACAACTTTACTCTTTGTGGGATCGATCCTTGCTTACTACTGTGCTAATTGTTTAAATTTGTAAAGTAAAAGCGAGGTTAATTTAGGAGTGTAAACGACAGCTCCCAAATTTTGGCGCCATTGCCGGGGAGTAATTTGGCATTTTGTTTTTATTCTATTATTATTATTTTATTTTATTTTTGTTCTTGTTTTATGACTCGATCTTTTCAGGCTACTATATTAGATTTTGATCAAGAGATTGAGAAAACTGCAAGGAGGCTAAGAAAGAAAAAACTTAAAGTTCAACAGTCTTCTGCAGATATAGACGAGGCTTCTGCATCATCACCAGGCCTCAACTTAGCTTTGGAATTATTATCCAACGAATCATCCACCGCATCTGATAAAGAAGAAGAGATGGCGATTCAAAACAACAATAGAACTCTCAGGGAGTTGGCAACTCCTAATTTAAATCAACAACCTCTGTGCATTGAATATCCTAATTTAAATGCTTCATTTGAACTTAAATTAGGACTAATCCATTTACTGCCTACTTTTCGTGGTCTTACAGGTGAGGACCCCTACAAACATCTAAAGGAATTTCATGTGGTGTGCTCCACCATGAAACCAAACGGAATCACCGAAGAGCAAATCAAGCTGAGAGCATTCCCATTCTCCCTAGCAGATTTGGCAAAGGATTGGTTGTACTACCTACCCTCAGGTTCAATACAGTCATGGAATGACATGAAGAAGTTGTTCTTGGAGAGATACTTTCCAGCCTCAAGGGTAGCCAACATAAGGAAGGAGATCTGTGGGATTAGACAATTCAGTGGGGAGACACTATACGAATATTGGGAAAGATTCAAAAAGCTTTGTTCCAGCTGTCCACCGCATCAAATAGATGAACAACACCTGATCCAATATTTATACGAAGGGTTGGTACCGATGGATAGAAGCATGATTGATGCAGCTAGCGGAGGAGCACTAGTTGACAAGACCCCAGAGGATGCAAGGAATTTAATTGTATACATGGCAGCAAACTCGCAACAATATAGCACTCGAACAAATCATGCACCAGTAAGGGTAATCGAGGTAAGCACTTGTGATTATGGCCAACAAATTTCTGAATTAACTGCTATGGTTAGACAATTAGTTACAGGTCAACAGCCAGTTGAAAAGGTTTGTGGAATCTGTCTACAACCCAAACACAATACAGATGAATGCCCAACATTACAAGATGATGAGACTGTGTAACAAGCTAATGCAATGGGAAATTATCAGTCACAACCTCAGAGAAAGTATGATCCGTACTCAAACACTTATAACCCAGGATGGAGGGATCATCCAAATATGAGTTATGGGAACAAGCAAGCGGCACCACCTAGGCAGCAGGGCTTCCAACCAGCCCCACCTCAATATCAACCGAAGCAAGCAGTCTCTGCACCTACTGGAACATCATTGGAGGATATGTTTAAAGCATTCATGAATCAGACACAGCAGTTCCAGCAAGAGACAAAAGCTTCAGTTCAAGATTTGAGGAACCAAGTAGGACAACTGGCTACAACTGTGGGGATATTGGAATACAGAGGCTCAGAAAAATTACCATCTCAAACAATAGTCAACCCAAGGGAGAATGCAAGTGCCATAACTTTGCGGAATGAAACACAGTTGGATACACCACCGACCCCCGTAGAGCTTGAGGAGGAAGCAACTAAAGGGAAAACAGAAAAATCCAAGGTACAACCTAAACCTCCTAATCAGCTTAAGAACATTCCTCTTCCCTTTCCTCCCAGAAATTCTAAAACCTCAAATAGAGATGAAAAGAAAAAGAAATTTTGAAAACTTTTAGAAAAGTAGAAGTGAACATTCCTCTTCTTGATGCAATTAATCAAGTGCCACGGTATGCTAAATTTTTAAAAGAATTATAAACTATTAAAAGAAAATTGCAAAATGATGAAAGAGTCACAGTTGGAGAAAATGTATCTGTTGTTCTTCAAAGAAAAATGCCTCCTAAATGTAAAGATCTAGGAATGTTCACAATCCCATGCAAAATAGGAAACACCAGATTTGAAAAAGCCATGCTAGATTTAGGAGCTTCAATTAATGTTATGCTTTTATCTGTTTATGCTTCCTTAAATCTAGGCCCTTTGAAAAATACTGGTGTGATTATCTAATTGGCAGATCGTACTAACACCTATCCCCGAGGGGTAATTGAAGATGTCTTAGTGCAGGTGAACGAACTAATCTTTCCTGCAGATTTTTACATTGTGGATATGGAAGATGATACATCACCAAACCCTTCCCACATCTTGTTAGGAAGACCCTTCCTGAAAACAGCAAGAACCATGATTGATGTGCATAATGGAACCTTGACTATGGAGTTTGATGGTGAGAATATTCAGTTTAATATCTATGATGCCATGAGGTACCCTAGTGATATAGGACAGGTTTTTGCTATCGATGTGAGAGACTCCTTGGTGCATAAAGTTTTTGAGCAACTACATAAGGACAGATTGGATATTGCAGTCACCAACAGTTTGGACATGGACAGGGAAGAAGAGATTGTGCAAACCCAAGAATTGAAGGAGAATGTAGCTGCATTACATTCATTGCCAAAATTCTCCAATAAGTCAACAGTATATACTATTTAATTTCCTGGTTCTCATCAAAAGTTATTACCTTCTGTTGTACAAGCCCCAATTCTAGAATTGAAACAATTACCTACTCATTTGAAATATGCATATTTGGGGACTAATGACACTTTGCCTGTAATTATTGCTAGTAATCTAACCAAGGTGCAGAAAGAAAAATTGTTGAGAGTCCTACGGGACCATATTACAGTTTTTGGATGGACAATAACGGAAATCAAGGGTATTAGTCCTGCCATGTGCATGCATCGGATATTGTTAGAGGATGGAGCTAAACCTACAAGAGATGCGCAAAGGAGATTGAATCCACCAATGATGGAGGTGGTGAAAAAAGAAGTGCTCAAACTGCTTGATGCCGGTATCATTTATCCCATCTCCGACAGTCAATGGGTGAGTCTAGTGCAGGTAGTCCCAATGAAATCCGGAATCACCGTTGTCAAGAACGATGATAATGAGTTGGTGCCCGCACGAATGCAAACAGGGTGGAGAGTGTGTATAGATTATAGAAAATTGAATGTTGTAACAAGAAAAGATCACTTTCCTCTTCCTTTTATTGATCAAATGTTGGAGAGATTAGCTGGGCACACTTATTATTGTTTTCTAGATGGTTTTTCAGGATATAACCAGATTGTAATTGCACCCGAGGACCAAGAGAAGACAACATTCACATGTCCCTTTGGTACTTTTGCTTATCGACGGATGTCTTTTGGACTGTGTAATGTCCCAGGTACTTTTCAGCGATGCATGGTAAGCATTTTTTCGGATCTTTTAGAAGAATGCATCGAGGTTTTTATGGATGATTTCACAGTTCATGGTGATTCCTTGGATGCATGCTTAGATAATTTAAATCGTGTTCTAAAGAGATGCATGGAAACTAATCTTGTTTTAAATTGGGAAAAATGTCATTTCATGGTAGAACAGGGAATAGTACTTGGTCATGTCGTGTCATCTAAAGGTCTTGAAGTTGATAAAGCTAAGATAGATGTTATATCTGCTTTGCCTTACCCCGCCAGCGTGCGGGAGATTCGCTCTTTTCTTGGTCATGCAGGATTTTATCAAAAATTTATTAAGAACTTCTCGAAGATTGCATTACCCTTATGTAAGCTGCTGCAAAAAGATGTGGACTTTCAGTTTGATGATGAATGCAAGGAGGCTTTTAACACTCTAAAGAAATTATTAACTTCTGCTCCTGTCATTCAACCGCCAAATTGGAAGTTGCCATTTGAGATCATGTGTGATGCAAGCAACTATGCAATAGGGGCTGTTTTGGGACAAAGGATTGACAAAGTCGTTCATGCCATATACTATGCTTCGAGGACTTTGAATGAGGCTCAGATAAACTATTCCACAACTGAAAAAGAACTTTTATCTGTGGTTTTTGCTTTAGATAAATTTCGATCATATTTGCTTGGTACTAAAGTTATAGTTTATTCCGACCATGCTGCTCTCAGGTATTTGCTCACCAAGAAGGATTCTAAGCCAAGGATTATTCGATGGATTCTGCTCTTACAAGAATTCGACTTAGAGATCAAGGATAAGAAAGGTGCGAAAAACTTAGTAGCGGATCACTTGAGTAGGTTATTGAGAGACGAAGAGGAGCTACCGTTACATGATTCTTTCCCGGATGAGCAGTTACTTTCCATCCATGCTGAGATTCCCTGGGTGTTGGCGGCTTTGTTCAAGAAATACAATGTTCTACACAAGGTTTCTAAATCTTACCATCCGCAGAGTAATGGTCAAGCTGAGGTGTCTAACCGAGAGATCAAATCCATTTTAGAGAAGGTAGTCAACCCGAGTAGAAAGGATTGGAATATGAGATTAGATGATGCACTTTGGGCCTATAGAACGGCGTACAAAACACCTATTGGGATGTCACCATACAGGATTGTGTTTGGAAAACCATGCCACTTACCTGTTGAATTGGAGCATAGGGCTTTTTGGGCAATCAAACAGTGCAACATGAATTTGGAAGCAGCTGGAGTACACAGAAAATTGCAGTTACAAGAGCTGGAAGAATTGAGGAATGAAAGTTCAAAGATTTACAAGGAAAAGACCAAAGTTTTTCGTGATAAGCAGATTGTGCAGAAAACCTTTATTGTGGGACAAAAAGTTTTGCTATATCATTCTCGGCTTAAGTTATTTCCAGGTAAATTGAGATCTAGATGGGTTGGTCCTTTTGTTATCACTAATGTGTTTCCTCATGGTGCAGTTGAGATTCAAAGCCCAAGCACAAGCAAGACCTTTAAGGTGAATGGACATAGATTAAAGGCTTTCTATGAAGGGCATCATGTGGAAAATATTGAGATGGTGGAGCTAGACGATCCGATCTATGAAAGCTGAGAAGAGAGGCATGACGTCGAGCCAAAGACGTTAAACACGGGCAGCTGCTTGGGAGGCAACCCAAGATTCCAGATTTGATTTTTCTATCCCTTTACTTTTTAGTTTTTGCATGTTAGCTAGTAGTATTTTCTTCTTTGCATGATTTTCTTACATTAGGGACAATGTACGGTTTGAGTGTGGGGGGGGGGGAATTTAGGTTTTATTTTATGTAGGAATAATAATCCAATTTTGATGGGAAATTGAAAAATAATCTGAAGACTTGGGTTCCATGATTCTATTTGCCTATGTGTTCGAAGGTTAAAGTCAAAGATTGAAAATTGATGCTAAAATTCAGAATCTGTTTGATGCTTAATTTGTTAATGAATGATGACAACTAAACCATGATCCATAGTAATTGATTTGAATTGAATTTGTGATACATGAGTACTTGAATATGAGAAACATGTTTATTTGGCTAAGTTATTTGTGGAGTTGTCTATGTGCACTGATTTAACGACTTAGAACTGTTTAACTTGCTTATGTTGTTGCAGAACCATGTGAAAAAAAAATGATGAATGGAAAAAAAAAAGGAAAAAAAATTAAAAATTGAAAATCTGCTTCAATGTCCATTGTGCGAAATAACTAGGTATCTAAGCCTCGAGAAGCATCGATATTCACGCTGAAAAGTGCGATGGATAAAAGCAGCTCGACTAGTCGACTTTTGTGGCCTTTGTTACTTGAATAAGTAAGCCCTTAGGGGTGTCTCTACACCTAGCGCCCTAAAATCATCTGGTTTGGGAGTCGTTGGTGGAAAGTTCGCTAATGCTCTGAAAAGCCTAAGAAAAGGAGACATTGCACATGTCAAGAAAAGAGAAAAAAATATACGGAAAAAAAAGAGCATGAAAATGCATTCATCTGTGCTAAAAAGAAGGTTCTATGAAAAAACATAAAGCAAAAAAAAATTTGTTCTTGGTTGTGAGTCAGTGTGCACAATTTTTGCTCCATGGTAATTAAGTTGAGTAAGTATGATTATTTTGGGAAAGTTACTTATGTGGTTACAATTTGATTTAATGAAATTCATTGGTGAAATGGTAAGGTTGGTAATTGCGAGTTGATTGATAAGGCGTTGATTAGATTTTTGCAAATTTAGTGTTGATAGTCATGACTTGTAACTTGAAATCTTTTGACACTATGGTTGAATAGAATTTTTCTGGAAAACAAATTTTTGGTTTACACGAGGACGTGAAAAAAGATAAGTGGGGAAATTTGATGAGTATGAAATATATTATATTTTTATTCCTTAATACTTAATCTTTTGTATTTATTTTGTGCCTAAATAAACTCATTATTCTTATATTTTTATTTTAGGTACAATTGAAGGGGTTTCATGATTTTGAAAATAAATTGGAGGAGGTTTACGGGATTCCTAACAAATCAAGGATTCAACAATTAGTATCATAAATGGATTTGGATTCACGCGGCAAGGAGTTTAAGCACATGACAATTGTGGGATTTAATTCCAATTTCAAATCTGAATTTTGGATTCTAGAAGAATAGTTTTTACAATTCTATTGTAATTAGGATTTCTTTTAGAATAAGATTTATTTCCAAATTGAATTCTATTTCTTTATGGAAATTAGTATAATTTGTAATTCCTTTAGGATTTGGATTTCTACTTCCTATTGGATTTAGGACTTTGTCTAGCACTATAAATAGAGGATGAGAGTCATGGTTTTATTCATTCAATTATCAACTATCATCTATTGGAGTGCAGACTCAAGAGCATGTCAGGCTAGTTCTTTTCATTTAGTTCTAAAGGGAGGTGAATCCTTGTTACAAGTAATTGATTATTTGAGTATTATTATTTATTCCTTCTTGTGTGAAATTTCTTCTGATAATCTATTTTCATTGATTGCATGCTAATTGATCTAATTAATTTAATATGACCAATTGAATTAATTTGATCATTATCATATGCTAGATTAAGATTGGTATTACGTGTAATTGATATCTGTCTTCATCATAAGTAGCAACTTGGTAATAATAATTGTGGACAAGCTTTTGTTTATTGCTAAGATTATCAGAAAACAAGTTAAACAAATCGAACTTATGTGTTTGTTGCTTGGATTAGCCTAATTCTCTATTTCTTAATGCTTTTATCATATTAAATCTAGAGAGCTTGTTCTAGGTTGTATGCTAGTTAGAATCTGGTGGAGAGCTTGTTTCATACAGTGATAATCTAAGGAGAATTTTGGATAGCAGAGCTTATTGTTATTTAGGGCTAATAGTTTCATTGAAGAAAAAAAAATAATAACTTGATTAATTGATTGCTGTACTTGGTGAAACTGAACTGCAGAACTGAAGTTTTTACATATTTGGTTAATTTCATCATTAATTCGTGTTCTCTTAGTTTAAAAATAATTTTCAAAAATCTCCCATCTTTATTTTCTGTTGAAATAATAGAATAATTCTAAAACAACTTTACTCTCTGTGGGATCGATCCTTGCTTACTACTGTGCTAATTGTTTAAATTTGTAAAGTGAAAGTGAGGTTAATTTAGGAGTGTAAACGACAGCTCCCATAGTCTCAAACAACACAAGTCAATTCATTGTTGGCATCACCGAGTTACATTTTTATATTTTTTAGCTTTTTGGTGTGACAATTCAAACTACACTTTAGTCAAACACACAAAGCAAGGTTGATGGTGTCTCTTTTTCTTGTCCTCCCAATTTTAACCAAATAGATTCTTGAGGTCCTTAGCACATGTATTTTTTTTGATCATATTGTTAATCTGGAAGATTTATAGTCATCATGAATCATGATCTTGTGATCTAGGTCATCTTAGAGGAGATGGTCATCTTAAAATACCTTTTAATTCCAGATATGTCATGTTTGCATTGATCCACAACTAGGACAGAGTTACCAAGACTAAAAATCATGTAAAAGACTTATAACCACTGTAATGCATTGTTGCTTCACAGCTAAGACAGTGTTGAAGTCACGCAAGTCCACTTAAAATTTTATACGATTTCAGTTCAAACCCACTCACCTTTAAATTGACTTGACCACAAAGAGGGCATGAATGACCATTAGCAAAAAGTTGAGCACGAATCTGATTCACTACTTGGCGTTCATTCATGCGGTTCTCCGAATTCTGATTCATTTGTGTAAAAAGTTTGCAAGTCCCATCCCTTCAATCAGAACAAGATGATTAGTTTTTCTTTAAAATGACACATATGCAGCCAATCAGACACAACACAAGTGCACATGATTGATCTTAAACTTGCCAGAGTGAATCATGTACCTGAAGTGGTCATATCCATCAATTGCCTGATTGCATCGGTAGCAGAAATAGACCCCACAATTGTTACATACCATCTTGTTGCAACCTTCAACTCGAGAGATTGCCATCTTACAGGATGGGCATTGCTTGGCATCACGAAATATTGCTTGGACACTGAGAATCTCATATATCATTTCTTGCTCATGACGCTTTTGTTTACCCTTTAGTTGAGTTGAATTCTGTCGCTCCTGTAAGAAAAAGATTAAGAAGCAAATGGAGGAAGCATCTGTAACAGCAAAGGCAAAGGGTACAACAGAAAAAATTATAATGGAGATGAAACCTTCAACTATCGTGTGACACCAAATTTTAACTACTCAACTAGTTTTAGCTATATCTCAACCAGTTTTAACTTTTAATTATATCTCAACTAGTTTTATTTGCATCTTTTAAGAAAACTTATTAGTTATATCTCAACTAGTTTTAACTATACCTATTAAGAAAGTTATTCATTTTAATTATATATCTACTAGTTTAACTATATCTTTCAAGAAATATATTCTCAGCATACCACACTGAATAAAGTATTTCATACCAACTAAAGCAATATGAAGAATCCTACCCCTATTGTATTCTGTACCACACAGACTGACGTTTTTCCTTTCATGTAACGTATCGAACCACGATCCAGGCAACAAAAAATTATAATGTGGCTGGGGCTAAAGCTGAACCGCACAAAACATATATTAATAATACCAGACAATTAGTCCTCTCTCCTTAAAGCTCGTATATAACGACTATCTGTGCACAAGGTAGAAAAGCAAAACATTTGTAACTGAGCAGGAAGGGATTCAGCCCCTTCCGCCACCATCATAATTTAATCCTGTTAATAGTATTAGTGGACATCTGAGCCTCAAAAGTCCAAAGTCATAACTAATCTGTCAGCTACAATACAATTCATAAAATAAAAACTATAATTCAATAACTCAAATATAGCTCGGCAGCTTATCAAAACGAAAAACTTAAGCCAAATCCATACCATCAGTGACACACATTCAAAGGCTTTTCTCTGCAGTCATTATATTACAAACACTGACACCGAGTTTAAAGGTTCTCTTTACAGTTCCCCATGTTGCAGCTCAAGACGCCACAGCCACATATAAAAGTATGCCCCTTCACCCAAAGAGGCATCAAACAAACCACAAAAATATGTATCCAGTAAAGACCCCAGACCACGAATCTTACCTGCAAAATAAGGAGCTTATTTTCTGGTGTCATGCATGCAATTCCAACATGGCGCCGTTCCCTGCAAAGCGTACAAAAGCTAAAGAAACACTTGGAGCATTGAGCGTGATGGTTTTCATCCTCTATGCAGGCTGTTTTACATCTAGGACAATATGCCACATCAGACATCGTATCAAGTGTTCTCTGTAACATCAGTGACTCCCACCGTTCAAATTCCTCATCACCAAGCAATCGTTTCAATAAACCAGGTGGGACCATACCCCTACATTTTACTTCGGGGCACAGAAGCTTTATTATTGTACCTTCCTTTACATGCATGTCAGCATATGTTTTCACGCATGCCCAGCAGAAGAAATGCTGGCATGGCAATCTAATGAACTCGGTACCTGATAAGGAAGAATAAGTAAATAACACAGACATAATTGATAACACTATAACAAGAACTTCACTGAATAAGAGATTCAGAGAAGTTCTTCCATTTGTTATTGGGGTTAATTATTAGGTAATACAGGTAAATTTGTTGCAATTGCTCTCTCTCCACCCCCCCCCCCCCAAAAAAAACACATTTTAGAATATAGTAGTAATGTCTCGTTGCTGCGTTAGTAAATTTCAAGGAGAAAACCATGTGATATACAAATGACTTTTAGGATATAAAAACACATTTTAGAATATAGTAGTAATGTCTCTTTGCTGCGTTAGTAAATTTCAAGGAGAAAACCGTGTGATATACAAATGACTTTTAGGAGTATGTGTGTGTGTGTGTGAGAGAGAGAGAGAGAGAGAGAGAGAGGGGAGGGGATTTGGTGAGAGTGTTCTGGTCCTTACCATTGAAACCCACAACTCACGTCCTCTCTCATGACAACCAGCAAAAGCATGAAAAAAAAACTGCTACTCTGTGCCAATGGAATATTAAGACCGAAGCCAACAATGTAGCTCAATTTACGGGCTGGGTTTTGCTATAGAAACATTGTAACACTAGTTCAGCCAAAAAGGATCTGCCAATAGGAAGTGGTATCAAAATCCAAAGTATTAACATGTGCTTGAGGTTCAATTGTAGAGACAGGAAGTAGATAATGCGAAGGTCAATTAGCAATATTTTCATTTCTGTTCAAATTCTAAAAAGAAAAAAGAAATTTTTCATAGTAGATTTTTTGCCAGGAAAAAAAAGGTTAAGAATTACCTGCATATTCATTAAGACAGATGCAGCATTCATGTAAGTTTTTTCGAAAATTCTCATGGCACTGCTCATCATTGTAACTCTTCATTGAAGGAATATCAACATCAGGGGATACACATCCTGAAATTGTACGCTTATCTTGTGACGCCCCCAAAATTAGGTATACATCACCCATCTTGGGTCGTCAGATACATAGTACAGAATACAAATACAACTGATTAATACATCTGTCGTGTACAATACGACAAAACATAAACTGTGAGTTTGAATACAAATATTATCTTATAGAGAGTATTCATACTCAAAAGGAGTCCTCATTACATTTATTAACACACCATTACATAGAATAGTGAGGACTACTAACTAATACTATCATTCGGACCATCACTCCGTACCCCGACTTGTCCCAGCTACGTTCTCATTTCCTGAAGAGAACAGTGAAAGAAAGGGTGAGCTCAACTAGCCCAGTAAGAAATATTATGACTAAGATAATGCAGAATAAATTATCATTAGCCTTCAACAATGTTAAACTGATAAAATATAATAGACATCAAGTTTAACTGCAGTGGAACAAGCAATCCATTAAAAGAGTCAAGTAGAAAATAAACTCTACTATCTTTTATGATTTAAAAGGTTTTTCAACACTGCGATCGCTGAGACTCAGCTTAATAAAATAATCCACATCATCGAATCACCCCTGCACTACGGCCAAGGATATTCGTGTATTCATTAATGGTCATGATCATGCCAACAACTGTCCATCAATGCACTACGGGCCAATGAGGACTTTTACCACATCATTTGTAACATTACGGTCATGATTATACCGAATAATCCCTGGTCATAATCATACCAAGTCCATCTATGCACTACATGCCACAGATGACTTTCAATATTTTATAAACATGAGGATGATGACAATGATATAAGAATTCAATAAAACAAGTTCAAGAATTAATTTATCCAGGAATTAACAACGTCCAAATTGTCAACATGATACTGCATTGTGGAGTAAAATTCAAGAACGCTTAGAAGAATATTTTCTTGAAAAGATACTGGATGAAACACAACTATCAAGGATATTCCACAAATTTCATGGAGTATAGAAGTCAAAACTTAACCAACTGAGTACAATAAAGAATGGAATAACAAAAGAAATCACCATGCATGCGATAGACCGCACAGACAGGTTATTCCAATAGAATAATAAATAATGGAACCAGGTCCGGCGTAAACGCACAGACAGGATATTCCGACAGAATAATAAATAATGGAACCAGGTCCGGTGTAAAACACACAGACAGGATATTCCAACAGAATAATAATAAAACGGAACCAGGTCCGGTGTAAAACACACAGACAGGATGTTCCAACAGAATAATAAACGGAACCAGGTCCGGTGTAAAACACACAGACAGGATGTTCCAACAGAATAATAGAAGAATGTCACCAAGTATAGGTAGACCGCGTATACTGGTTATTCCAACAGAATAATAACGAATGGAATAACAGAAGTTCTCTTCATGAATATAAAAGAAATAATATTCCCTACCGTTTTAAAGAAGAGCTGAAGTAAGGAAGTAGTTAAGTAGCAGAATACTCTTCTTCTCTCTCTCTATAGTTTCTCTCTATAGTTTCTCTCTCTAGAGTTCAGTGAATTCGTAAGAAATAATGAAGGAATGAGCTGCTATTTATAGAAAAATAGAATGCATAGTAACTAATCCATGAACGGTCCAGATTGATTACTTTAATCTGACGGTCCATATTTAAAGAAAAATCTTTTAAATAAAATAAAATATATTCTATTTATAGAATAACTTTAATAAAGTATTTTGTTTTATATAAAAAGATGTTTCTGTTTTATTACGTTAATAATACGAATAAAACAAAACGTCATTATCGCTAAATAATTCATATTATTAACTGACAATAATAAAATCAAACTGAGTGACTTCTCACATAAGCATTAATAATCAATACCGTGTGCTACTATGCAACCACACGTATTACTGTACTTTTACTACCGAGTAGTTCAACAGCAACAATGGTAAAATTTCCGCCGTTATTTTTAATAAAATATTTTTGTCGTTTTCTCAATCCGACAATAATTCCGTTGTGGGGTCCACCAATGATTGTGTCGTTGTACGAATATTCCCTGTTAAAACGAATATTCCCCGACCAATCGAATATTATATAACAACTTGCGTACTTTGCAAAATTTATAAATATTACCCACAACTATAACATTATATCAAATTAACTCCATAATATTTAAAAATGATATTTATAAAAAATTCATCTTTATTTATAAAAGTTGGGGTCTTACATATCTTCAGTGTGACTCATGCCATAAGGATTAAGAATTATCACTTCATCAAAACCCACATAAGAAAGAGAAGAACTTTGTAACCATTCTACCCACTGGTATATAACCTCCTGCCCCGGTTGTTCCTTCCAAATTGAATCCAGCATGCAGCACAAATTGGAAATTCTAGAGGTATCCAACCACTGAACAGAGATTGTAAAATGAGGAGGAAGATGACTCGGATATGATCGAGGCAACAAACATGTTAACACAATTGGTGGAAGATACTTGACTTTGAAAGAATATAAATTAAACTCAGGGGGTTCATCATGTTTTGTCTCAATATCACTAGAAGAATGTGTTGACTTGTTGAACTGTGCAGGATCAGAGCGTCTTACGTGATTGGGACGTGGGAGAAGATCTTGGCGTTAACATTGGCGCTAGAAGGAGGGCTTTTTCTAGTGTCCTGAGTATTTTTCAATCACACATTGTGGTCGTTCTACGTCGAATTTTATGGGGAAGAGTAGAACACCTACACCTGAGGGGCAGCCGAGGGCTGCCAGTGAATCGGTACCGCGAGTATCTGTAAAGGACCGTTTGGGGCCTGCATTAAGTGTTCATGCCAGCACGGCGTCCAAACAATCGCATAGAGATTCTCGTCCGAGAGCTGCGAACAAAGCCAAGCGGCATCTAATTTTTACAGCAGAGAAAGGGGGCGGTCATGGCCGGAAACGAGTAGAAGGCGCCTCGCCTAGCGCTCGATACCGGGACAACCAGGACGAAAAGGCTGCCCGCTTGGCTAAGATGGCAGATGAAGCTGATAGGGCAATGGAGGCGCTTGTGAAGCAACGGCGGGATATAGCTGAGCAGATGACCCGAATGGCAGAATTAAGAGACGAAGCCTCCAGCTATGTCCAGTCTGAAGAACGGGGGCATCGGAGCGGAAAGGAGCCTGCTCGTTCCGAGCGTGAAAATCAGGATCGACCTCGGGAAAGAAGAAGATCCAGGAGCCCTACTCCTCAAAGATCGAAGAGGACACATCTCCCTGTCGGTTATAAGGAGCTGAGTCGAAGCGAACGAAGAGGTCGATCCAGAGAACATACTCCGGAGAATACTAATGGGGCGCTCGTTGTTGCGCACTCCCACCGCAGCAGCCGGACACCGAGACGAAGCAGATCGAGAGGCCATACGCCCGAAAATCCACCGAGGGCACGACGCTCTGGGGACCGTCATCCTCAGAAAACCCCCTCGAAAGTTGGGGATTCTATTGTAAAGCACCGGTCCACCCAGAAGAGGGAAGGGTCACCGGAAAAAGAAGCATCGTCCCAACCCGAGGGCGTGGATTATCTAGTGAAGGAAGTGAAGGAGCTTCGGAGGCAGCTTGCCGAGGTGCAGAAAGTGAAGGAGACTTCGGGAAAGAAGGCATCCCCTTTTTCCGCGGAGATTCTGAGAGAAAAGACTGACCCCACCAAGAGGTTGCCTCACATTGAAAGCTATGACGGATCGGGGGATCCTTACGACCACAGTCAGGCGTTCGACCGACTGATGGATTATTATGACTTTAGCGATGCTGCTAAGTGTCATACTTTTGTCACGACACTCCGAAAGGATGCCAGACAGTGGATGGGGACTTTGCCTTCAGATTCGATCTCATCCTGGGCGGATATGTGCAGTCAGTTCCACGCCCGCTTCGGGAGCAACCGAAGAAGAGGGAAACCAACTGGATCATTGGCTCAAGTTCGGCAGTTCTCGAATGAGTCTTTGGGCCAATATGTGAAGCGATTCCGTGAAGCAGTCGGCCAAGTAACAGAGCTGAACGATCTACAGGCTGTGGGACTGTTCCAGAACGGATTAGATCTGGTCAAATCGGAAAAGTTGGTGAAGAAGTTGATGTTTCACCACCCGAAGAGTCTCGCCGAAGCCTTCGACAAAGCAGAAGGCTATATTGTGGTAGAAGAGGCCATGAATAGCCTCAAACGTCCCTCTTCAGAGCGATTTAAAGAGACAGATCAGGACAGACCAGAGGGTGACCAGGGTAGAAATGAAGGAGATAGAGGCCGTCGCGACGGCAAATCAAAGAAATACAGTAATAATTGGAGGCAAGGTGGAGAACGCTTGTCCGCCCCCTCTCAGAGAGTAAACAGGACATATACCGCGCTCAACGCCGACAGGGCTGTTATATTGGAGCAGATTAAGAATCAACCTATTTTCGAGCCACCTCGAGATAACTTTAAGCCCGGGAAAGGGAATTCTCGCAAGTATTGTGACTATCATCAAGCCTCGGGTCACGATACGAACGACTGTGCGAGCCTGAAAGATTTTATCGAGAGGAAGGTGCAGGACGGGACGTTAGTTCATTATGTGGCCGCCCGAGCGAGCCGGCAGCAGAATCAAGGACCCGTTCTGGCAGCCCAACCAATTCAACCAGTGTTCCCTGCTCCCGAACAGCCCGCAAGGCAAGTAATTGATATCATCACTGGGGGCACTTCAGGTAAGCTTGTTGGGAAGAAGCGCCGAGGCTATCTGGATTCGGTAATGTCGGTGGCGGGTACTCACCCGAAGCCTGACAGACCCTTCCCGGGCAATGTAATTGCCTTTACCGATGAGGATTACCCTTCGGAAACCATCGAACCACATGAGGGATCATTGGTCGTGACAGCACAAGTGGGTTCGGTGGACATGAAACGCATGATGATCGACAACGGGTCTTCCGTGGATATCCTATATGCTCATGCTTATCAGAGGATGCATCTTGATGGGCAGAAGATGGAGATCGGGCAGGAGGCCCCTTTATACGGCTTCAGTAACGATCCGGTCAAAGTGGCTGGAACCATTGAGCTGCCAGTTATCTTCGGAACAGCCCCCCAACAGGTAGAAATCGCTTGCAAATTTTACATAGTGAATGTAGATTTTGCCTATAATGCTATTTTGGGGAGACCCACTTTGATTGCTTTACAAGCTATAACCTCTATCCCTCATTTCAAAATCAAATTTCCTACGGCTCATGGTGTTGGGGAGGTAAAAGGAGATCTGGATCTGGCCAGAAGGTGTTATAGAAATGTCGTGATCACTTCGGGAGTAGGAGTATCGAAGCAAAAACAGGCCATGGCGATAGAGATTGAGCCTTTCACGGAAAGCAGCTCAGAACCATTGGTCGTGCCAGCCGAAGAGACAGAGGAGATTGAACTCATCCCGGGCAAAGCTAACAAGACAGTGAAAATATGTTCAGGTCTACCAGAACCTCTCAGAAAGAACCTCATTGAACTCCTACAGTGCTATGTTGACATCTTCGCCTGGGAGCCTCAGGACATGCCGGGAGTGAGCAGGGATATTGCTGAGCATCGGCTAGAGGTAGATCCGTCGAAGAAGCCGGTTCGGCAAAAGAGGAGGATCTTCGCGCCCGAGCGCCAGAGGATCATCGATGAAGAAATTGCGAAGCTGCTGGCTGCTGACTTCATCTTCGAGATCGATTATCCGCAATGGATGGCAAACGTGGTACTGGTCCAGAAGCAGAACGGGAAATGGCGGGTCTGCATTGACTACACGGATCTGAATAAGGCTTGTCCGAAAGACTTCTATCCATTACCCCATATTGACCAGCTCATCGATGCAACTTCGGGGTATGCCTTGTTAAGCTTCATGGATGCATTCTCTGGTTATCATCAAATCTCCATGTGTAAAGAGGATATACCGAAGACGGCATTTATTACGCATCGGTCGGTATACGCCTACAAGAAAATGACCTTCGGCCTCATCAACGCCGGAGCCACTTACCAGAGGATGATGAACTTTGTTTTCAGGCGTCAGTTGGGCAAAAATATGGAGGTATATGTGGATGACATGATCGTTAAAAGCATATTGGTGCACAAACATCTGGATGACCTGGAGGAATGCTTTCAGACAGTCCGTCACCACAATTTGCGACTGAATCCTACCAAGTGCACTTTCGGATTAGGGGCTGGCAAATTTCTGGGTTACCTGGTCAGTCAGAGGGGAATTGAAGCCAATCCAGAAAAGATTAAAGCGATTTTGGACATGAAGACTCCTCAGTCGTTTAAAGACGTTCAGCGTCTGACTGGAAAGATTGCAGCTTTGAGGAGGTTTATGTCCAAATCGGCAGAAAGGTGTTTGCCGTTTTTTGACACGTTGAAAGGGCCGAAGAATGCCAAGACGTTCCGATGGACTTCGGAATGCGAAGACGCCTTCCAGAGCATCAAGTCCTACTTATCTTCGGCGCCTCTGTTGGTGAAGCCCGCTCCTGCTGAGCCCTTATATTTGTACTTAGCAGCTAGTTCGTTGGCAGTAGGAGCAGTTTTGGTGCGCGAGGTTGGGGGTAAGCAGCACCCGGTTTATTATGTAAGTCATGTCCTTCGGGATGCCGAAACAAGGTACCCAAATATTGAAAAGTTTGCCTTTGCTTTAATAACTGCTAGTAGAAAGCTTAGGCAATACTTCCAGGGTAGATTGGTAATAATATACACAGATCAGCCGTTGAAGAAAATTATGGGCAAACCTGAGGTATCGGGGAGATTAGCTGCGTGGACGATGGAGCTATCTCAGTTCTTCGTTGAATATCATCCTCGAACTGCCATCAAGGGGCAGGCCTTGGCTGATTTTGTGGTCGAGTGTTCGTTTTCTGAAGCTGATGAGGATGTAGCAGAAGCTGGAGGATCTGACAGCATAGTGGCGGCTCTTCAGCAGAAACAGGGTTCGTGGACGCTGTATGCAGATGGGTCCTCTACCGTAGACGTCAGCGGAGCAGGGATTATTCTGACTAGTCCGGAGGGATTCAAGGTGCAACAGGCCATCAGATTTCAGTTTAAAGCAACGAACAACGAGGCAGAGTACGAAGCAGTGTTGGCGGGTTTACGACTAGCTAAGAGTCTTGAAGTGCAAAGAATAGTTATCTTTAGCGACTCTCAGTTAGTCGTTAAACAAGTCTCCGGGGAATATGAAGCCCGAGGTCATCGAATGATCAAGTACTTGGCAGAATTGAAAGAACGGCTTCAGTATTTCCAGTTCTACGAATTCCAGGGGGTCGAACGTGATGGCAATTCCATCGCCGATGCACTCTCCAAGTTAGCCACTACGGATGTTAACGTTTTTGATGGATCAGTATATTTGGAAATTCTGCAACATCCTAGTGTTCATCATGAATCGGTAATGTGTGTTGATCGAACCAACTGTTGGCTGACCCCATACCTGGAATATTTATCAGACGGCGTTCTACCTTCAGATCAGATGCTAGCCAAGAAAATCAAGTACAAGAGTGCTAATTTCGTTCTGATAGATGGGGATCTATTCCGAAGGGCCTTCTCGTCTCCGCTGCTAAAGTGTTTGACTCCATCCGAAGCTGATTATGCTCTTCGGGAGGTTCACGAGGGCATCTGCGGCGACCATATGGCTGCCAAGTCACTGGCATACAAAGTTCTCCGGCAAGGATACTACTGGCCAACGATCTTCAAGGAAGCAACTGAATACGTCAAGAAATGCGAGAAGTGCCAGCTCAACAGTCCGATCCCACATCAGCCACCGGAAGAGCTATATTCGATTCTATCTCCTATACCCTTCGCTGTCTGGGGGGTTGATATATTGGGTCCGTTACCGAAGGCTAAAGGGCAGGTTAGTTTCGTCATCGTCGCCATCGATTATATGACCAAATGGGTCGAGGCGAAACCACTTCGGTTGATAACGGAACAGGAGTGTCTGAAATTTATGAAAGAATCCGTAGTGTTTCGCTTCGGGATCCCTCAAGTGGTGATATCAGACAACGAACGCCAGTTTGTGGGATCAAAATTTGAAGGCTTTTTGAAGGAACTGGGAGTCCAGCACAGGAAGACTTCAGTGGCTCATCCACAGTCAAATGGGCAGGTCGAGGTGACTAACAGAACACTTCTAAACGGGATCAAGCGCAGACTGGACGAAGCCAAAGGAAGATGGCCGGAGGAGCTGTTCAGCGTATTGTGGGCTTACAGAACTACACCGAGGACAACAACAGGAGACTCGCCTTTCAGACTGGCCTACGGCACTGATGCCCTGGTCCCAGTTGAGATCGGATCTCCAAGTCTTCGAGTTAGTCAATTCAGGGAGATCTACAATGACGAAGGACTAAAGGCCAACTTGGACCTGTTGGAAGAAGTCAGAGAAGTGGCTTTGATTAAACTTGCAGCCTACCAAAGGAGAGTTGCCAAGCACTACAACAAAGGGGTAAAGCTCCGAAGATTTGAGGTGGGAGACCTCGTTCTCAGAGAGGCCGAAGCATCTACACCTCAGAACACCGGGAAGTTGATGCCGAACTGGGAAGGACCGTATGAAGTGGCCGAAGTACCAAAGCCCGGGACGTATCGACTGAAAGCTTTGGATGGATCCGAAGTTAAGAACACGTGGCACGCAGGCAGGCTCCGAAAGTACTTTCAATAGAAACTAAGTCAGTCCACTGGGAGTCTGTACATAACCGTTCATCATCAATAAAAAGTCACTTTTTTCACAACTGATCTTCGCATTTATCCTAAGGTCACAATGGAGTAAGGGGGTATGGTAGGACTCGCTGGCCATTCGATGACAGCCAATTTATTTGATACCCCGCGTGGTAGTCAAATCATGGATCCCATGTTATTTTTTACCAAGGGTGGTAAAATCAAACGTCATCGGTGTAAGGAGGTTTGGGTGGACTCGCTGACCATTCGATGGTAGCCTCACCGGCAGGTGGTCCTTATGGCTTCGTCAGGCCCTTCGTGGTAGGCGAACGTCATCGGTGTAAGGAGGTTTGGGTGGACTCGTTGACCATTCGATGGTAGCCTCATCGGCAGGTGGTCCTTATGGCTTCGTCAGGCCCTTCGTGGTAGGCGAGCGTCATCGGTGTAAGGAGGTTTGGGTGGACTCGCTGACCATTCGATGGTAGCCTCATCGGCAGGTGGTCCTTATGGCTTCGTCAGGCCCTTCGTGGTAGGCGAACGTCATCGGTGTAAGGAGGTTTGGGTGGACTCGCTGACCATTCGATGGTAGCCTCATCGGCAGGTGGTCCTTATGGCTTCGTCAGGCCCTTCGTGGTAGGCGAACGTCATCGGTGTAAGGAGGTTTGGGTGGACTCGCTGACCATTCGATGGTAGCCTCATCGGCAGGTGGTCCTTATGACTTCGTCAGGCCCTTCGTGGTAGGCGAACGTCATCGGTCCTAAAGACCTTGTCAGGCCCTTCTTGGTAGGCAAGCGTCGTCATTCAGACTTCGTCCGGCCCATCACGGCATATACCTCACACTTTGGTAACGAATAAGTATTCTTTTACTTTGTTATTATTGCATAAATTTTTCTAAGTGTTGAGTTCGGAATACCCCGTTCTTTGATTTCATCTTATCTGTTATACGACTTGCCTAGTTGTTAATTAACAGTTTAAGTTAAATCCGCAAAGGAGCTTGAAGTGTTGGTAAACAGTAAATACACCGAAGTCATAAAGAATAATGCTGATATTTTATTTACATAATGCTGTTTACAAAATAGAGGCTTTACAGAAATCCTAACAGCTAAGGGAAAAGAGAATCATCTTTACGGGTCGGCTTCGCCTTCCGAAGAATCCAGGATGGTCGGGTCAACCTTGGCAGCGACGAGTCTTGCCTTGTCTTTGCTTCGGCATTCGTCATACCCATCCGAGAACATTTGGATGACCTCCTCGTTCAACTCGGCAGACTCCCGGTATTCTTGTTGAATTTCCCTCCGAAGATCTCCGGTTAGAGGAGGACCCAAGTCTCTCAGAGCCCGAAGTTCGCGGAGCTCCTCTTCGAGTTTTGCCCGCTCCTTCAGATGTCTCAGATCCCTGGCCTCAAGGTCGTGTACTTGTATAGCCAAGCTCTTATTGGTCTTCACCATCGTCTCGTTCTTCCCAACAAGAACCTCGTTCCGACGAACCAGGTCTATGTTCGTAGTAACGGTCAGCTGGTGGGTGGCCTCGGATGTCTCCAGCTGTTCTTTCAACTTATTTAAGTCCTTCTGAAGGCATTCTTTATTGAAGATAGTGATACCATGAGCCCTTCTCTCCCTCTCCAGAGTAGAAGTCATAGTAGCCATCTCTCGCCTGGCCGCATCTTCTTCGGCTTCAGACTCTCTATATCGGGGAAGAAGTCTCCCGAAGACAGCATTTGCCTGCAGACATTTAAAATGAGTTAGTAGAAGAAACAGATGATTCCTAAATATTTTAATTGAACCAACTCACCTTAGCCTGGTAACTCATTCCCTCTTCGATCAAATCCCTGATCGAGCTGTTTCCGAACCGATGGTCATCGGTCTCCCGAACAAAGGAGTCGAACAGCTGAAAGGGAAAGTTCTCGTTAAAATCCGGCCATACAGTAGGAGAAGATGCAGCTTCTCGCCGGGAGGCGGAGGAGGAGAGTCTCGGCGGAGAAGACACTGATGGTTCGGAGGGCGGTGCTGGTTGATCCTCGGAAGGCTGCTTCCTTTTACGAGACAGAAGAGGAGACTCGTTCAGGTTTTCGAGCTCATCTTCTGAAACGTGGATCTCCACGGGAATGACGGGGGAGGCTCAACTGCAGCAGAACGAGGAACTCGAAGCTCATCGGCAGACAGAGGAGTTACGTTGGTCTTCCTCTTCTTAATCCGGAGAGCTTGCATTCGCTCGGACGCAGGCAAGTCAATCAAACTCGCTGTAGAAGTTGATTGAGTTCCTTGAGGATTTGACCGGACTTTCCGAACCGCCCTCTTCTTCTGTCGAGGTCGGCTAGGCTCCTCAGCAGGCTCTGATCTGCGGAAGACTTCTGCATCCTGGGCCTCCGAGGCTGGAAACTCTTCTTGAGGAACTTCGGTGGAAGGGGATGAAGGCTTGCCAGAAAGGTACCTATCCAAGTCCTTCCGATCGATCGAAGTCGGCTTAATGAGAGACAACTTGTGGTCATACAACCAGGCTTGTTTGCCCAAGAGGCCGAAGCTCCACTCCTTCTGGGGTATCTTCTCTATGATGCGCGTCATTTCTCTTATACGCTCCTCGGATATATCTCCGAAGTCTGCAGAGACGCGATCAGAAGTGGTCCAGTCAGGGACAGAGGAGACTTCGGGCCCGTTGACGAAGAACCATTTATTATGCCATCCTCGGTTGCTCGAGGGAGTGTCCATTAGAGACCGCTTCTCGATTCTGGCATTGGGCTTAGGGGCTATCTTACTTAGCACCTTGAAGCCTTTCTCCCGAGATTTCCCCACTGAGAAGAGGGTAAAGAAGGAGTCCACAGCAGGAGGAACTCTTATCTCGTAGCAGAAGGCTATGTAAGCCAGTATATGGATGTACGAGTTCGGCACCAATTGGGCGAACCCCACCCCAACAAACCCTAGGAGGGTGATCAGGAAGACGTGAAGGGAGAACCTCACCCCCTTCTCCAGAAAAGTTGCCGGAACGGCGATCCAGCCGTCGGGGCGCTGGTACATCCTTTCGTGAGGGGCCGCTATCCGTACCCTGTGGGTATCCGGTATTTGATAGCGAGCTCTAATGTTGCAGAGCTCAGCTTCATTGACGGTGGAAGGGGTGTTGGCATGAGGAAAGTCTTCCTCGTTTTGGAAAAAATCAGATGGGTTGGGAAGTGATTCCATGGGCGGAGCTTCCTTACTCACGGCACCGATTTGGGGGTTTGAACCCGGAACCTCTTTGTCAGGATTTGAGTGAGGGGTCACGGTGGAGATGGGGGTGACACGAAGGGGAGAGCTTGTATCGGGGTTCTGGGATGCCATTGTTGAGAATTTGCAGAGAAAATGAAGAAATTTGAGGAGGAAAAGACAATAGGCTCGTATGAATTCGAAATAGCAGGGAACCCTCCAAGGAGAATGGGCAGCGGCTTTTATAGCGAGTGATTTTTTCAAAATTTGCACGAGAGCCGAGGGCGGCGCATTAATTGGGGATAATGATGTGGGAGAGGAAAGGGTAACGTCCGATTTTGGCTTTGGTGGGTTATCCAAGGTGGGCCGGCGCTTAATGGGCCCTTTCGTCCTGTGGACTCGCGCTATTTACAGTCAGTCTTCCACTAAACATCCTGTTTAATAAAAGACTGGGGGGCAATGTTGGGCCAGAATACTTTTCCTACTAGGCCAGGCCGGATGGGCTTGTCTTCTGAATTATATCACCTTTACCATATTGGGTCAAACAACTTGGGCCTCGCTACTTGACTATAATATTGGGCTTAGTCACAGGGTTGATCCATTACGTAAGGTATTACTTATCTTATCTTTGACCGACAATCATCACAAAAGCAGTAGTTGACTGTTACGTCTGCCACCTGTCTGCATGGCATTAATGAGGATGGGACTCCGATTGCCGGCGGGAGATAACAGTGGTAGCAGGTAGGAAAATAAGCTACACACTTTCGGCTGAGAGGACCGGAGATGGGAGGAGGTGTCAGGAGGTAGTGGGTGGCACAGTAAACCGGGTCTGGGGAACGTATGGGGAAAGGATAACAACAGGAAAAGAGGTAACATAACACTACACACAACATTATCATTTTGATACACACTCAGACACTATTCATCATTTTTTCCTCCATTGTTAACCTTGTGATCGCCTGTACTGACTCTCACGCCGGAGCTATCCCCCGACGGTCAGGCCGTCAAGCTTTTGGTGTTGACTTGTTGAACTGTGCAGGATCAGAGCGTCTTACGTGATTGGGACGTGGGAGAAGATCTTGGCGTTAACAAAGGGGTTTCATGATTTTGAAAATAAATTGGAGGAGGTTTACGGGATTCCTAACAAATCAAGGATTCAACAATTAGTATCATAAATGGATTTGGATTCACGCGGCAAGGAGTTTAAGCACATGACAATTGTGGGATTTAATTCCAATTTCAAATCTGAATTTTGGATTCTAGAAGAATAGTTTTTACAATTCTATTGTAATTAGGATTTCTTTTAGAATAAGATTTATTTCCAAATTGAATTCTATTTCTTTATGGAAATTAGTATAATTTGTAATTCCTTTAGGATTTGGATTTCTACTTCCTATTGGATTTAGGACTTTGTCTAGCACTATAAATAGAGGATGAGAGTCATGGTTTTATTCATTCAATTATCAACTATCATCTATTGGAGTGCAGACTCAAGAGCATGTCAGGCTAGTTCTTTTCCTTTAGTTCTAAAGGGAGGTGAATCCTTGTTACAAGTAATTGATTATTTGAGTATTATTATTTATTCCTTCTTGTGTGAAATTTCTTCTGATAATCTATTTTCATTGATTGCATGCTAATTGATCTAATTAATTTAATATGACCAATTGAATTAGTTTGATCATTATCATATGCTAGATTAAGATTGGTATTACGTGTAATTGATATCTGTCTTCATCATAAGTAGCAACTTGGCAATAATAATTGTGGACAAGCTTTTGTTTATTGCTAAGATTATCAGAAAACAAGTTAAACAAATCGAACTTATGTGTTTGTTGCTTGGATTAGCCTAATTCTCTATTTCTTAATGCTTCTATCATATTAAATCTAGAGAGCTTGTTCTAGGTTGTATGCTAGTTAGAATCTGGTGGAGAGCTTGTTTCATACAGTGATAATCTAAGGAGAATTTTGGATAGCAGAGCTTATTGTTATTTAGGGCTAATAGTTTCATTGAAGAAAAAAAAAATAATAACTTGATTAATTGATTGCTGTACTTGGTGAAACTGAACTGCAGAACTGAAGTTTTTACATATTTGGTTAATTTCATCATTAATTCGTGTTCTCTTAGTTTAAAAATAATTTTCAAAAATCTCCCATCTTTATTTTCTGTTGAAATAATAGAATAATTCTAAAACAACTTTACTCTCTGTGGGATCGATCCTTGCTTACTACTGTGCTAATTGTTTAAATTTGTAAAGTGAAAGTGAGGTTAATTTAGGAGTGTAAACGACAGCTCCCATAGTCTCAAACAACACAAGTCAATTCATTGTTGGCATCACCGAGTTACATTTTTATATTTTTTAGCTTTTTGGTGTGACAATTCAAACTACACTTTAGTCAAACACACAAAGCAAGGTTGATGGTGTCTCTTTTTCTTGTCCTCCCAATTTTAACCAAATAGATTCTTGAGGTCCTTAGCACATGTATTTTTTTGATCATATTGTTAATCTGGAAGATTTATAGTCATCATGAATCATGATCTTGTGATCTAGGTCATCTTAGAGGAGATGGTCATCTTAAAATACCTTTTAATTCCAGATATGTCATGTTTGCATTGATCCACAACTAGGACAGAGTTACCAAGACTAAAAATCATGTAAAAGACTTATAACCACTGTAATGCATTGTTGCTTCACAGCTAAGACAGTGTTGAAGTCACGCAAGTCCACTTAAAATTTTATACGATTTCAGTTCAAACCCACTCACCTTTAAATTGACTTGACCACAAAGAGGGCATGAATGACCATTAGCAAAAAGTTGAGCACGAATCTGATTCACTACTTGGCGTTCATTCATGCGGTTCTCCGAATTCTGATTCATTTGTGTAAAAAGTTTGCAAGTCCCATCCCTTCAATCAGAACAAGATGATTAGTTTTTCTTTAAAATGACACATATGCAGCCAATCAGACACAACACAAGTGCACATGATTGATCTTAAACTTGCCAGAGTGAATCATGTACCTGAAGTGGTCATATCCATCAATTGCCTGATTGCATCGGTAGCAGAAATAGACCCCACAATTGTTACATACCATCTTGTTGCAACCTTCAACTCGAGAGATTGCCATCTTACAGGATGGGCATTGCTTGGCATCACGAAATATTGCTTGGACACTGAGAATCTCATATATCATTTCTTGCTCATGACGCTTTTGTTTACCCTTTAGTTGAGTTGAATTCTGTCGCTCCTGTAAGAAAAAGATTAAGAAGCAAATGGAGGAAGCATCTGTAACAGCAAAGGCAAAGGGTACAACAGAAAAAATTATAATGGAGATGAAACCTTCAACTATCGTGTGACACCAAATTTTAACTACTCAACTAGTTTTAGCTATATCTCAACCAGTTTTAACTTTTAATTATATCTCAACTAGTTTTATTTGCATCTTTTAAGAAAACTTATTAGTTATATCTCAACTAGTTTTAACTATACCTATTAAGAAAGTTATTCATTTTAATTATATATCTACTAGTTTAACTATATCTTTCAAGAAATATATTCTCAGCATACCACACTGAATAAAGTATTTCATACCAACTAAAGCAATATGAAGAATCCTACCCCTATTGTATTCTGTACCACACAGACTGACGTTTTTCCTTTCATGTAACGTATCGAACCACGATCCAGGCAACAAAAAATTATAATGTGGCTGGGGCTAAAGCTGAACCGCACAAAACATATATTAATAATACCAGACAATTAGTCCTCTCTCCTTAAAGCTCGTATATAACGACTATCTGTGCACAAGGTAGAAAAGCAAAACATTTGTAACTGAGCAGGAAGGGATTCAGCCCCTTCCGCCACCATCATAATTTAATCCTGTTAATAGTATTAGTGGACATCTGAGCCTCAAAAGTCCAAAGTCATAACTAATCTGTCAGCTACAATACAATTCATAAAATAAAAACTATAATTCAATAACTCAAATATAGCTCGGCAGCTTATCAAAACGAAAAACTTAAGCCAAATCCATACCATCAGTGACACACATTCAAAGGCTTTTCTCTGCAGTCATTATATTACAAACACTGACACCGAGTTTAAAGGTTCTCTTTACAGTTCCCCATGTTGCAGCTCAAGACGCCACAGCCACATATAAAAGTATGCCCCTTCACCCAAAGAGGCATCAAACAAACCACAAAAATATGTATCCAGTAAAGACCCCAGACCACGAATCTTACCTGCAAAATAAGGAGCTTATTTTCTGGTGTCATGCATGCAATTCCAACATGGCGCCGTTCCCTGCAAAGCGTACAAAAGCTAAAGAAACACTTGGAGCATTGAGCGTGATGGTTTTCATCCTCTATGCAGGCTGTTTTACATCTAGGACAATATGCCACATCAGACATCGTATCAAGTGTTCTCTGTAACATCAGTGACTCCCACCGTTCAAATTCCTCATCACCAAGCAATCGTTTCAATAAACCAGGTGGGACCATACCCCTACATTTTACTTCGGGGCACAGAAGCTTTATTATTGTACCTTCCTTTACATGCATGTCAGCATATGTTTTCACGCATGCCCAGCAGAAGAAATGCTGGCATGGCAATCTAATGAACTCGGTACCTGATAAGGAAGAATAAGTAAATAACACAGACATAATTGATAACACTATAACAAGAACTTCACTGAATAAGAGATTCAGAGAAGTTCTTCCATTTGTTATTGGGGTTAATTATTAGGTAATACAGGTAAATTTGTTGCAATTGCTCTCTCTCCACCCCCCCCCCCCCCCCCCAAAAAAAACACATTTTAGAATATAGTAGTAATGTCTCGTTGCTGCGTTAGTAAATTTCAAGGAGAAAACCATGTGATATACAAATGACTTTTAGGATATAAAAACACATTTTAGAATATAGTAGTAATGTCTCTTTGCTGCGTTAGTAAATTTCAAGGAGAAAACCGTGTGATATACAAATGACTTTTAGGAGTATGTGTGTGTGTGTGTGAGAGAGAGAGAGAGAGAGAGAGAGAGGGGAGGGGATTTGGTGAGAGTGTTCTGGTCCTTACCATTGAAACCCACAACTCACGTCCTCTCTCATGACAACCAGCAAAAGCATGAAAAAAAAACTGCTACTCTGTGCCAATGGAATATTAAGACCGAAGCCAACAATGTAGCTCAATTTACGGGCTGGGTTTTGCTATAGAAACATTGTAACACTAGTTCAGCCAAAAAGGATCTGCCAATAGGAAGTGGTATCAAAATCCAAAGTATTAACATGTGCTTGAGGTTCAATTGTAGAGACAGGAAGTAGATAATGCGAAGGTCAATTAGCAATATTTTCATTTCTGTTCAAATTCTAAAAAGAAAAAAGAAATTTTTCATAGTAGATTTTTTGCCAGGAAAAAAAAGGTTAAGAATTACCTGCATATTCATTAAGACAGATGCAGCATTCATGTAAGTTTTTTCGAAAATTCTCATGGCACTGCTCATCATTGTAACTCTTCATTGAAGGAATATCAACATCAGGGGATACACATCATGAAATTGCACGCTTATCTTCAGTGTGACTCATGCCATAAGGACTAAGAATTATCACTTCATCAAAACCCACATAAGAAAGAGAAGAACTTTGTAACCATTCTACCCACTGGTATATAACCTCCTGCCCCGGTTGTTCCTTCCAAATTGAATCCAGCATGCAGCACAAATTGGAAATTCTAGAGGTATCCAACCACTGAACAGAGATTGTAAAATGAGGAGGAAGATGACTCGGATATGATCGAGGCAACAAACATGTTAACACAATTGGTGGAAGATACTTGACTTTGAAAGAATATAAATTAAACTCAGGGGGTTCATCATGTTTTGTCTCAATATCACTAGAAGAATGTAGCTGTGTAGAGATAGTAAGATCTGTAGGGGACTCAATATGTACATGAACCTGCAATATAACAACATACAAGAGTACAATCAGAACTTATTTACACAAGAAAGTTAGCTTTTAAAATTGCGTCAAAACCTGAAAAGATCGTAAGCCGCTCTGTTTGTCAAGGATGAAGATGTTGTCTCCGTAAATGGATTCCATAGCTACTAACTGCACAAATACACGGTCACACATAAATATGAGAGAAAGAGAGAGGAAGAGAAAGAAGATTTATCCTATTATCTTATTGACTATAATTTTTAAATTCAAACAGAATCTTACTTTTAACCTTACCCTTCCTATTATCATTTTCTGGAATTATAGCATTTCGTACAGTAACCTTCAGCCCAAAACTTTTTCTTAATAAAAATAATTTGACAAAACAATTGACAGTTCGACTAGGTATGCTACTGAACAATGGATCGCAATTATTTATATAAATAAGTCTACTATTACATAGAACCGCTCACATACACTCACATGCATATTTTGATGGCCCACGTGTAGAGCAAGTCACGTGGGCCATTAAAATATGTATGTGAGTGTATGTGAGCGGTATGTGAGCAGTTGTATGTGATAGTAGACTTACTGTATTTATATATACTTCATCCATAGTTCCCATGGATGTTTTTACAAAAATTAAGGGTACATTTGCAATAACAAGATTAATGTTTACAGTTTCAAAAAAATGTTTCGTCAATCATATTATAAGGGTCTTTTTCAGTAATGAAGACATTAGAATCAATAGAGGCATAATCTGATAAACCAAAGTTTTTACATATAGTAATCTAGAAGGTATTCTAAACGTTTGTGCTATTAATATCTTAGTTCATTGGACCATAATGTTATAAGCATTCATATTTACGGAGCTTAGCCTATCATGAATTCATAATCGATGAGAATATATAGGAACACATAATTAACAAAAAAGAAAGAAAGAAAAGTTTATTAGTTTACCTCGTCCTCTTGCAATTGATCATTGATTCTCAAAATATCCTCTGACAACTTTTGCTCTTTCTCACCTAACCTCAACTCTTCTAATCTGCTTGCAATATCATCAACATCCTTCTCTGGTAAAGAACAATTATTCTCAATTTTCTCTCTACCAAAATCCTTATTCAACACTAACCCGTTTTTCTTCTCCTCTTCTTCTTTATGTACATTTTCTAGCTCGAAATAATCCAAATAACTTAATTCATTCATCCCTCTATAAGTCTCCTCCTCCTCTTCTTCTACTTCTACTTCGCAAGAATTCAATGGTACCACATCAGATTTCTTACCATTATGAGATTTGACTACACAATCTCGCCTGTTTCGCGATACCCACTTGGAATTTTGCTGATTCCGAGGCGAAGTCGGAGGTTTTGTGATGAATTCTGATATGGGTATTGTTGCTGAGGGTTCTGGGTTTTGCTGAGAAGCGGAGGGTACCATTGTTGATGATGATGATGATGATGATGATGAAGTAGCGGGTTGTTCGTGTAAAGGTTTAAGACTACAATTTTCATCACTTTGGTGAGAATGAGAATGGGTTTGTCTTAGGCGTCTGTCGCCCATTCTCGCGGCTGACTCTCAGAACTTAGAAGAGAGAGAATTGGCAATTCAGAGGGGTCGGTGCTGATTTGCAGTCATGGGAGGAGGTTATTGACTTTTATCAGTGGGTCCGGTCGGTTAATGAAGACTAAATACAAATTGATTGCTCTAGTTTTGACTCAAAACCCATTTGCAGTCCAAACTCTTTTTTATTTTAGATTAAGCACCCTAAACTTTAGTGAAAAATTACTTTCACCCTTCACACTATTTTATCGACCAAAACTTCATTGAAGAGTGCAAAAGTACGGAATATTGAGGATATTATAGTCAAATTACTCCCTCCTATCATTAAAACATATCTGCGGGGTTTATTACTTAAAAATCGTAATATAAAACTAATGCTATGTTTGAATTAAATGAATAAAATTGATAAAAAAAAATAAAACAGTTAAATAAATGAAATAATTTATTTTATTCGTAATTAGAATGAGTCATTTATATAAAAGAGAATAAAGTTTATAAGTTTAATAAGAATGTGAATAGTAACTCATTCCATTTCAATAAAATAATCAAACATAATATATTTCATTATATTTCTATCTTTATTCCTACAAATCCATACGTAATATAATTGAATCACCAAATTGCATAAAGGAAAAGAGAGTTCTAACCAAAATGGGTAAAATGTGATTAAAATATGGACAATGTAAGGACAAAGTTTTTTAATTATGTCACAATAATAAAGGAATTTTTTATATTTATTTTGTATATTGAGAACACACACTACATAAGAAAAATTTATCAAAGATAATGTACTTACCATAAGGATGAAAGGATTTTAATAAAGATATGATACTTACAACAAAGATTATGTACAAGTATTTAACAATTAAATAAAAAAGATGGACAATTAATATTTACAAAGAAATAGTTTCTATTGAAGGATGTTAACGCCAAGATCTTTGATGACGTCCCAATCACGTAAGACGCCCTAATCCTGCACAGAAAACACGATCAACACCAAAAGCTTGACGGCTGGACCGTCGGGGGATAGCTCCGGCGTGAGAGTCAATACAGGTGTTCAAGGTTTAACAATGGAGGGTGTAAAACGTCTAGTGTGTTGAGCTAAATGAAAAAAAATGTATATATGTGTGTTTTTTTACCTCTTTTTCTTTTGTTAACCTTGCCTCATACGTTCCTCCGACCCGGTTTACTGTGCCACCCACTACCTCCTGACACCTCTTCCCATCCCCGGTCATCTCAGCCGAAAGTGTGCAGCTTATTTTCCTACCTGCTACCACTGTTATCTCCCGCCGGCAATCGGAGTCACATCCTCATTAATGCCATGCAGACCGGTGGCAGACGTAACAGTCAACTACTGCTTTTGTGATGATTACTGGTCAAAGATAAGATAAATAATACCTTACGTAATGGATCAACACCGTGACTAAGCCCAATATTATAGTCAAGTAACGAGGCCCAAGTTGTTTGACCCAATATGGTAAAGGTGATATAATCCAGAAGACAAGCCCATCCGGCCTGGCCTAGTAGGAAAAGTATTCTGGCCCAACATTGCCCCCCAGTCTTTTATTAAACAGGATGTTTAGTGGAAGACTGACTGTAAATAGCGCGAGTCCACAGGAAGAAAGGGCCCATTAAGCGCCGGCCCACCTTGGATAACCCACCAAAGCCAAAATCGGACGTTACCTTTTCCTCTCCCTCATCATTATCCCCAATTAATGCGCCGCCCTTGGCTCTCGTGCAAATTTTGAAAAAATCACTCGCTATAAAAGCCGCTGCCCATTCTCCTTGGAGGGTTCCCTGCTATTTCGAATTCATAAGAGCCTATTGTCTTTTCCTCCTCAAATTTCTTCATTTTCTTTGCAAATTCTCAACAATGGCATCCCAGAACCCCGATACAAGTTCTCCCCTTCGTGTCGCCCCCATCTCCACCGTGACCCCTCACTCAAATCCTGACAAAGAGGTTCCGGGCTCAAACCCCCAAGTCGGTGCCGCGAGTAAGGAAGCTCCGCCCATGGAATCACTTCCCAGCCCATCAGATTTTTTCCAAAACGAGGAAGACTTTCCTCATGCCAACACCCCCTCCACCGTCAATGAAGCTGAGCTCTGCAACATTAGAGCTCGCTATCAAATACCGGATACCCACGGGGTACGGATAGCGGCCCCTCACGAAAGGATGTACCAGCGTCCCGACGGCTGGATCGCCGTTTCGGCAACTTTTCTGGAGAAGGGGGTGAGGTTCCCCCTTCACGCCTTCCTGATCACCCTCCTAGGGTTTGTTGGAGTGGGGTTCGCCTAATTGGTGCCGAACTCGTACATCCATATACTGGCTTACATAGCCTTCTGCTACGAGATAGGAGTTCCTCCTGCTGTGGATTCCTTCTTTACCCTCTTCTCGGTGGGGAAATCTCGGGAGAAAGGCTTCAAGGTGCTAAGTAAGATAGCCCCCAAGCCCAATGCCAGGATCGAGAAGCGGTCTCTAATGGACACTCCTTCGAGCAACCGAGGATGGCATAATAAATGGTTCTTCGTCAACGGGCCCGAAATCTCCTCTGTCCCTGACTGGACCACTTCTGATCGCGTCTCTGTAGACTTCGGAGATATATCCGAGGAGCGTATAAGAGAAATGACGCGCATCATAGAGAAGATACCCCTGAAGGAGTGGAGCTTCGGCCTCTTGGGCAACAAGCCTGGTTGTATGACCACAAGTTGTCTCTCATCAAGCCGACTTCGACCGATCGGAAGGACTTGGATAGGTACCTTTCTGGCAGGCCTTCATCCCCTTCCATCGAAGTTCCCCAAGAAGAATTTCCGGCCTCGGAGGCCCAGGATGCAGAGGTCTTCCGCGGATCAGAACTTGCTGAGGAGCCTAGCCGACCTCGACAGAAGAAGAGGGCGGTTCGGAAAGTCCGGTCAAATCCTCAAGGAACTCAATCAACTTCTACAGCGAGTTTGATTGACTTGCCGGCGACCGAGCGAATGCAGGCTCTCCGGATTAAGAAAAGGAAGACCCACGTGACTCCTCTGTCTGCCGATGAGCTTCGAGTTCCTCGCCCTGCTGCAGTTGAGCCTCCCCCCGTCATCCCCGTGGAGATCCACGTATCAGAAGATGAGCTCGAAAACCTGAACGAGTCTCCTCTTCTGTCTCGTAAAAGGAAGCAGTCTTCCGAGGATCAACCAGCACCGCCTCCCGAACCATCAGTGCCTTCTCCGCCGAGACCCTCTTCCTCCACCTTCCGGCGAGAAGCTGCATCTTCTCCCACTGTATGGCCGGATTTTAACGAGAACTTTCCTTTTCAGCTGTTCGACTCCTTTGTTCGGGAGACCGATGACCATCGGTTCGGAAACAGCTCGATCAGGGATTTGATCAAAGAGGGCATGAGTTACCAGGCTAAGGTGAGTTGGTTCAATTGAAATATTTAGGAATCATCTGTTTCTTCTACTAATTCATTTGAAATGTCTGCAGGCAAATGCTGTCTTCGGGAGACTTCTTCCCCGATACAGAGAGTCTGAAGCCGAAGAAGATGCGGCCAGGCGAGAGATGGCTACTATGACTTCTGCTCTGGAGAGGGAGAGAAGGGCTCATGGTATCACTATCTTCAATAAAGAAGGCCTTCAGAAGGACTTAAATAAGTTGAAAGAACGGTTGGAGACATCCGAGGCCACCCACCAGCTGACCGTTACTACGAACATAGACCTGGTTCGTCGGAATGAGGTTCTTGTTGGGAAGAACGAGACGATGGTGAAGACCAATAAGAGCTTGGTTATACAAGTACACGACCTTGAGGCCAGGGATCTGAGACATCTGAAGGAGCGGGCAAAACTCGAAGAGGAGCTCCGCGAACTTCGGGCTCTGAGAGACTTGGGTCCTCCTCTAACCGGAGATCTTCGGAGGGAAATCCAACAAGAATACCGGAAATCTGCCGAGTTGAACGAGGAGATCATCCAGATGTTCTCGGATGGATACGACGAATGCCGAAGCAAAGACAAGGCAAGACTTGTTGCTGCCAAGGTTGAACCGACCATCCTGGACTCTTCGGAAGACGAAGCCGATCTCTGAAGATGGTTCTCTTTCCCTTAGCTGTAGGATTTTTGTAAAGCTTCTATCGCTTTGTAAACATCATTATGTAAATAAAATATCAGTATTATCAGTACTATCCTTTATGACTTCGGTTTTTTCACTATTAACCAACACTTCAATATGGATTTAATTTGAAAAATGTACAAGCTCCTCCGTGGGCTTAACTTTAAACTGTTAATTAACAACTAAGCAAGTCGTATAACAGATAAGATGAAGCTAAATAACATGGCCTTCCGAACTCAACACTTAGAAAGATTTAGGCAATAATAACAAAGTAAAGGAATACTTATTCGTTACCGAAGTGTGAGGTAGGTGTCACGAGGGATCGGACGAAGTCTGAATGACGATACTTGCCTACCCCGAAGGGCCTGACAAGGTTCTTAGGATCACCTGCCGATGAGGCTATCATCGAATGGTCAACGAGTCCGCCCGAACCTTCTTACACCGGTGACCATTGACTTTACCACCCTTGGTAAAAAACAATATAGGATCCAGGATTTGACTACCACGCGGGGTATCAAATAAATTGGCTGCCCTCGAATGGCCAGCGAGTCCTACCATACCTCCTTACTTCGGTGACCATTGATTTTACCACCCTTGGTAAAAAATAATATAGGATCCAGGATTTGACTACCACGCGGGGTATCAAATAAATTGGCTGCCATCGAATGGCCAGCGAGTCCTACCATACCTCCTTACTTCGGTGACCATTGATTTTACCACCCTTGGTAAAAAAACAATATAGGATCCAGGATTTGACTACCACACGGGGTATCAAATAAATTGGCTGCCATCGAATGGCCAGCGAGTCCTACCATACCTCCTTACTTCGGTGACCATTGATTTTACCACCCTTGGTAAAAAAACAATATAGGATCCAGGATTTGACTACCACACGGGGTATCAAATAAATTGGCTGCCATCGAATGGCCAGCGAGTCCTACCATACCTCCTTACTCCACTGTGACATTGGGACAAATGCAAAGATCAGTTGTGAAAAAAGTGACTTTTTATTGATGATGAACGGTCATGTACAGACTCCCAGTGGACTGACTTGGTTTCTATTGAAAGTACTTTCGGAGCCTGCCTACGTGCCATGTGTTCTGAATTTTGGATCCATCCAAAACTTTCAGTCGATACGTCCCGGGCTTCGGTGCTTCGGCCACCTCATACGGTCCTTCCCAGTTCGGCATCAACTTCCTAGTGTTCTGCGGTGTAGACGCTTCGGCCTCTCTGAGAACGAGGTCTCCCACCTCAAATCTTCGGAGTTTTACCCCTTTGTTGTAGTGCTTGGCGACTCTTCTCTGGTAGGCTGCTAACTTGATCATAGCCACTTCTCTGACTTCCTCTAACAGGTCCAAGTTGGCCTTTAGTCCCTCGTCATTGTAGATCTCACTGAACTGACTAACTCGAAGACTTGGAGATCCAATCTCAACTGGGACTAAGGCATCAGTGCCGTAGGCCAGTCTGAAAGGCGAGTCTCCTGTTGTTGTCCTCGGCGTAGTCCTATAAGCCCACAATACGCTGAGCAGCTCTTCCGGCCATCTTCCTTTGGCTTCGTCCAATCTGCGCTTGATCCCGTTTAGAAGTGTTCTGTTAGTCACTTCGACCTGCCCATTTGATTGCGGATGAGCCACTGAAGTCTTCCTGTGCTGGACTCCCAGTTCCTTCAGAAAGCCTTCAAATTTTGATCCCACAAACTGACGCCCGTTGTCTGATATCACCACTTGAGGGATCCCGAAGCGAAACACTACGAATTCTTTCATAAATTTCAGACACTCCTGTTCCGTTATCAGCCGAAGTGGTTTCGCCTCGACCCATTTGGTCATATAATCAATGGCGACGATGACGAAGCTGACCTGCCCCTTAGCCTTCGGTAACGGACCCAGTATATCAACCCCCCAGACAGCGAAGGGTATAGGAGATAGAATCGAGTATAGCTCTTCCGGTGGCTGATGTGGGATCGGACTGTTGAGCTGACATTTATCACATTTTTTCACGTATTCCGTAGCTTCCTTGAAGATCGTTGGCCAGTAGTACCCCTGCCGAAGAACTTTGTATGCCAGCGACTTAGCCGCCATGTGATCACCGCAGATACCCTCATGAACTTCCCGAAGGGCGTACTCTGCTTCGGACGGGACCAGACATTTCAATAGTGGTGACGAAAATGCCCTCCGATAAAGATTCCCGTCAATAAGAACGAAGTTGACACTTTTATATTTGACCTTTTTTGCTAACATCTGATCCGAAGGAAGGACGCCATCTGCCAAATAATTGATGTAGGGAGTCATCCAGCAGTCAGGTCGCTCGATACACATCACTGAGTCATGTTGAACACTCGGCTGCTGTAAGACCTCCAGATAGACTGACCCATTGAAAACGACAGCATCTGTAGTGGCCAACTTTGATAAGGCATCGGCAATAGAATTATCGTTACGCTCTATGCCTTGAAATTCGTGAAAAGCAAAGTATCGGAGTCTGTCTTTCAACTCTGCCAAATACCTGATCATCCTCGTCCCCCGAGCTTCATATTCTCCTGATAACTGCTTGACGACCAACTGAGAGTCACTATAAATAATCAACTTCTGGACTTCTAGGCTCTTCGCCAGCCGAATCCCAGCTAGAACGGCTTCATACTCGGCCTCGTTGTTAGTCGTCTTAAACCCGAATCTAATGGCTTGTTGTACCTTGAACCCCTCCGGACTGGTTAGAATAATCCCTGCTCCACTGACATTTACTGTGGAAGACCCATCTACATACAGTGTCCATGCATTCTGACCGTGCTGAAGAAGGGTAACAGTTCGATCAGATGTCTCTGTTTCCTGTGACTCGGCATCTGCCTCGGTGAAGGAACATTCTACCACGAAGTCGGCCAAAGCCTGTCCCTTGATAGCGGTTCGGGGATGGTATTCAAGGAAAAACTAGGACAATTCCATGGTCCATGCCGCCAATCTCCCCGAAACCTCCGGCTTACCCATTACCTTCTTCAGCGGTTGATCTGTGTAGACGATCAGAAGCCTACCCTGAAAGTATTGCCGAAGCTTTCGGCTAGCAACTACTAAAGCAAAGGCAATCTTTTCAATATTTGGATACCTGGTTTCGGCGTCTCGTAGGACGTGACTGACGTAATAGACCGGGTGCTGCTTTCCACTGATCTCCCGAATCAACACCGCTCCAACGGCTAAGGGGCTCGCTGCAAGGTAGAGATATAAGGTCTCTTTCGGAGTAGGTTTTACCAATAGGGGAGCAGAGGACAGATAGGTCTTTATGCCTTGGAAGGCTTCTTCACAGGGCGAAGTCCATTGGAAAGTCTTCGCATTCTTCGGCCCCTTCAGTGTGTCGAAGAATGGTAGACACCTCTCTGCGGATTTGGACATGAACCTCCTCAGAGCTGCAATCCTACCGGTCAGACGTTGGACGTCTTTAAATGACTGAGGAGTCTTCATGTCAAGGACGGCTTGAATTTTCTTTGGATTAGCTTCGATGCCCCTCTGACTGACCAGATACCCCAAGAACTTTCCCGCACCGAGGCCGAAGGTACATTTTGCGGGATTAAGCCTCAATTTGTGATGTCGGACAGTCTGAAAACATTCCTCTAGATCATCCAAATGTTTCTGAACCTGCATGCTTTTAACGATCATGTCGTCCACATAAACCTCCATATTCTTTCCCAGCTGCTTGTGGAAGATAAAATTCATCATCCTTTGGTAGGTTGCCCCAGCATTTATAAGGCCAAAGGTCATCTTCTTATAGGCGTATACCGAACGGTGTGTAATGAATGCTGTCTTCGGGATATCTTCCCTACACATGGATATTTGATGATAACCTGAAAAAGCATCCATAAAGCTTAGTAGAGCATAACCTGAAGTTGCATCAATAAGTTGATCAATATGGGGCAAAGGATAAAAGTCCTTCGGACAAGCTTTATTTAGGTCGGTGTAATCAATGCAAACTCGCCATTTTTGGTTCTGCTTCTGCACCAATACTACATTGGCCATCCACTGTGGGTAGTCGATCTCAAAAATAAAATCAGCAGCCAACAACTTGGCGATCTCTTCGTCAATTATCTTCTGTCGCTCGGGTGCGAATATCCGCCTCTTTTGCCGAACAGGCTTCTTCGAGGGATCCACCTCCAATCGGTGCTCAGCGACCTTTCTGCTAATCCCAGGCATGTCCTTTGGTTCCCATGCAAAAATGTCCGCATAGCAGCGAAGGAGCTCCATAAGATTTGTCCGAAGAGGCTCTGGTAGACCTAAGCCAATTTTCACTGTCTTGTCTGCCTTCCCGAGGATCAACTCGATCTCCTCCGTCTCCCCCGCAGGTGTTACCAATGGCTCGGAACTGCTTTCAGTGAAGGGCTCAATCTCGATTGCCATGGTTTGTTTCTGTTTGCTAACCCCTACTCCGGAAGAGATGCACGCATTCCGATAACAGCGTCGGGCTAGATCCAAATCCCCAGCCACCTCTCCGACTCCGTGCGCTGTAGGAAACTTGATTTTGAAATGGGGGATAGAAGTCACGGCCTGGAGAGCCGTCAGGGTAGGTCTTCCCAGTATGGCGTTGTAAGCCGAGTCTACATGCACAACATAGAATTTACACATTATTTCTGTTTGCTGAGGGGCTGTGCCGAAGACCACTGGGAGCTCGATAGTGCCTGCAACTTTGACTGGATCGTTGCTGAAACCATATAGAGGAGCCTCCTGCCCAACTTCCATCTTTTGCCCTTCAAGATGTATTCTTTGGTACGCGTGAGCGTACAGAATATCCACTGAGGACCCGTTATCTATCATCATACGTTTCATGTCTACCGAGCCCACTTGCGCAGTGATCACTAACGCTCCTTCATGTGGATCAATGGGCTCCAAAGGATAGTCTGCGTCTGTAAAGGATATAATAGTTCCGGGAAATGGTCTATCCATCTTTGGAGAGGCACCTGATATGGACATAACCGAATCTAGATACCCCCTTCTCTTCCTTCCTACCAATTTCCCCGACGTTCCCCCTGTTATTACGTCGATGACGTGCCTTGGTGGCGGGTTCGGGACGGGCTGCACAGGAGGATCCGTTTGAACTGTCTGAACGGTGCGGTCGGCACCTTGGTGACTTTTTTCGGCCACATACTGGACTAAAAGGCCGCTCTGGATCTTTCTTTCCACAAAATCCTTCAGATTACAACACTCATTGGTGCCATGGCTTGCGGCTTGATGATAGTTACAATATTTTCGAGGGTTGCCCTGCCCGGTCCTATAGTTGTCCCTCGGTGGCTCAAAGAACGGCTGGTTCCGGATTTGGTCTAGAATCACCGATCTGTCTGTATTCAGTTTGGTATAAACCTTATTCACCTTCGGGGCGGAAGCAGGCGGACGAGTATCTCCTTGTCGCCACGAGTTGTTGAACTTCTTGGAACGGCTCTCCGATCTATCATTGTACCCCCCAGTCTTCTTCGGATCATCCCGGGTTTTAGGGACATCTGCCTCTTTCATCTGTTCCGTAGAGGAACGCTTCAAGCTACTCATAGCCTCTTCCACAACGATATAACCTTCTGCCTTATCGAATGCCTCTGCCAGGCTCTTCGGGTGATTGAACATCAACTTCTTCACCAGCTTCTCCGACTTTACTAGGTCCAGGCCGTTCTGAAACAAACCCACGGCTTGGAGATCGTTCAAATCCGACACCTGACCAACGGCCTCTCGGAACCTCTTCACATACTGACCCAAAGACTCGTTGGTGTACTGCCTGACCTGTGCCAAAGAGCCCGTGGGCTTCCCTCTCCTTCGGTTACTCCCAAAACGAGCGTGGAACTTATCGCAGAGTTCGGACCATGAGGAAATTGAATCTGTCGGTAAATTCCCCATCCACTGCCTCGCATCCTTTCTCAACGTCGTAACAAACATGTGACATTTAGCAGCGTCAGTGAAATCGTAGTAGTCCATCAACCGGTCAAATGCTTGGCTATGGTCGTAAGGATCTCCCGAACCATCGTAACTTTCCATGTGAGGCAACTTCTTAGAGGTGTCCGCCTTCTCCTTAAGGATATCTGAGGAAAACGGGGATGCTTTCTTTCCCGGAGTATTCTTCACCTGCTGGACCTCGGCCAACTGCTTCTGGAGTGCCTTCAGTTCTTTTACGAGGTACTCTACTCCTTTCGGCTGTGACGACACTTCCTTCTCCGACGACTCTCTCTTTCTTTGAGTAGGTCGGTCGTTGATCATAATACCCCCAACCTTCGAAGGACTTTCGCGACGACGGTCTTCTGAGCAAAGTACCCGACTTTCGGGTGCACGGCCCCCAGATCTGCTTCGCCTCTGGGTCCGATGACTGTGGTGGGAGTGTGCGACAATGAGTGCCCTTTTCATGCTCTCTGGAGTTCGTTCTCTGGATCGGCCTTTCCTACCACTTCGGATCTGCCCCGTAGGGACGTCACGACGGAGTGCTTCCTTCGATCTTCGAGGAGTAGGGCTCCTCGATCTTTCTCTCTCTCGATGTTGGCTTTGAAACCCGCGTTCTGAATGAACCGGCTCCTTCCCGCTGCGATGCACACGCCTTTCAGACTGGACATAACTGGATGCTTCATCCCTCAACTCTTCCATCCGGGACATCTGCTCGGCTATATCCTGCCTCTGCTTCATGAGTGATTCCATGGCCCTATCTGCCTCTTCTGCCATCTTAGCCAATCGGGAGGTCTTCTCGTCGTGGTCTAGCTGTTTCCGGCCGCGACCGGACTCTTTATCCGTCGTGAAGATTAACTTTCTCTTAGCCTTGCCCACGGCTCTTGGACGAGAGTCTTCATGTGACCGCTTGGAGGCTGTGCTAGCATGAGCACTTATTATGGGCCCCAAACGATCTCTAACAGAAACTCGTGGTGGTGAATCACCAACAGTCATCGGTTGTCCTTCAGGCGTGTCTGCTCTGCTCTTCCCCATCTTTGAGAGCGTGGAACAAATGAATATTTGTGATTGAAAGCTCTGGAACACTAGAACTCAGCCCTCCTTCTAGTGCCAATGTTAACGCCAAGATCTTTGATGACGTCCCAATCACGTAAGACGCCCTAATCCTGCACAGAAAACACGATCAACACCAAAAGCTTGACGGCTGGACCGTCGGGGGATAGCTCCGGCGTGAGAGTCAATACAGGTGTTCAAGGTTTAACAATGGAGGGTGTAAAACGTCTAGTGTGTTGAGCTAAATGAAAAAAAATGTATATATGTGTGTTTTTTTACCTCTTTTTCTTTTGTTAACCTTGCCTCATACGTTCCTCCGACCCGGTTTACTGTGCCACCCACTACCTCCTGACACCTCTTCCCATCCCCGGTCATCTCAGCCGAAAGTGTGCAGCTTATTTTCCTACCTGCTACCACTGTTACCTCCCGCCGGCAATCGGAGTCCCATCCTCATTAATGCCATGCAGACCGGTGGCAGACGTAACAGTCAACTACTGCCTTTATGATGATTACTGGTCAAAGATAAGATAAATAATACCTTACGTAATGGATCAACCCCGTGACTAAGCCCAATATTATAGTCAAGTAACGAGGCCCAAGTTGTTTGACCTACTATGGTAAATGTGATATAATCCAGAAGACAAGCCCATCCGACCTGACCTAATAGGAAAAGTATTCTGGCCCAACAAAGGAGAAGAGTAGGGATATGCATCTAAATTTTTTTATAAAAAATAATTTATAATAACATGTTAAGAAAATAATTCATATATACAGAGGAGTTTAATGAGTATAATCGATAATTATCATAATACCTATATTTTAGTCAACAAAAAAGACCTTGGCAAAAAATTAAAAATAAAATTATTTCATCAAGGAAAAAAGACCTTGGCAAATGGCAACAGTTGCCTAGGGTTTCTAAGAAAGAACAGACATTATATAAATCAAAGTTCAAACCTCCAATCGCGTTCCCGGTTCCCAAATACTACAAATTTACTCTCAATCTCAAACAGTCACTCTCTCTTACTCGCAAATCTCTCTCTTTTTCTGGTTCGCATGAAAAATGGGAAAGAAAAATAGCAATGTCAAGAAAAATGGCGAATCTAAAGGCCCTTCTTCGTCAGTTGACATTTTCAAAACCCTATTCGGAGAAATCACAGAAAAAGGTCCGTCTTCTTCAATCTTTTCTGACGACAATCCATTCCGAAGAAAACCTAGTGATCCTTCCCAAACACCCCAACACAATCAACAGCCAAATCAGTTAGGGTTTCGTTCTGTTGAAAATGAAGAAAGTCCCGAAAATGGCAAAGTTCAAAATCCTAATGCTGTTGAGGGGAAAAAGAGGAAGAGAATCAAAGAGAAAGATGAAGTATCTGATATTGAGTTGGCTTCCTTGGGTGAAGGTTCAGTGGCTCCATTAGAGATTAGCAAATTGAAGAAAAAAACGAAATCTAGTGTTGAATCAGAAAATTTTGGGCCTGAGTCGAAGGCTTTGTCAAAGAAAGCAAAAGGGCAGAATCACTTGGGAAAAGATGCCCGTGAAGATCTAAACTTGGGTGCTAAGTTGAAGGAGAGAGATGAACAGGAAAACCATAATGTTGGCATGGAATTGAATGGGGTGGTCAATTCCGAGAAGAAAACTAAAAAGAAGAGGAAAAGGGATGAGCTAGAGTCAGAGTATGAAGTGAGGCGATATGGGGAAGTGGTGGTGAAAGATGAAAGTGGTGAGAGAGAATTGGGTGGTGGAGCTGTTGTTGGAGAAAAGAGGAAAACCTTGGATAGTGCAGAGGATATGCTTGCTTCGAAGGAAGGTTTTGATGATGAGGATAAGCTTTTGAGGACTGTTTTTGTGGGAATTTACCATTGAAGGTGAAGAAAAAGGCTTTATTAAGGGAATTTAGTCAATTTGGAGTTGTTGATTCTGTGAGAATCCGGTCTGTTCCGATAGTAAATGTGAGTGCCATTCATGTTAACAATTTTTTATTTGTTTTACATGATTGAAGCTTTATTTACCAAAATTTGATTTACAAATGCAGAGTAAGACACCAAGGAAGGGTGCCATAATCAAGAAGCAACTCAATGATTCTGTTGATAGGTATGATATCAAACTGCATATCCTTTTTTTTATATCTTTTTCTATTAAATATATTGGGTAAAGGCTCATCCTATTGGACCTCCAACAAGGTTATTGTGCAATTTTCTTGTACTCTTGTTCCTATATTTGTGATTTATGTTTCGATGTTCAATTTGTGTTTGTTCTTGGTAAATTCTCCAGAAGCATCTTAGATACTTCTTGACGTTCTTATAATAAGTAGTACATAATGTTTGCAAACCTTAGATTGCCGTGTTAGCTGCTAGAAGCCTAGAAGTTACAACTTTCTGTCTTTTTTGTATTTATTTAAAAAAGAAGGTACCATGAAGCTCATATAAGGTTTTCTGCTTATTTTTTCTTCCATCTCATTCTTGTGATGTGATGATAGTATAATGTTGGTTTTAGAGTACATTGCATTGTTATACATACATTTTCCGTGGTGATAAATAGCCTGATGCTTGCAGTGTTCATGCTTATATTGTATTCAAAACGGAGGAATCTGCTCAGGCTTCTTTGTCTCATAATATGGCTGTGGTATGTTTCTTTTCCTTTTAACTGGCTGATTTTATTTTACTTATGTTGACAAGTTTATAATATCTGTTGAGTCATGGACATCAATTGAGATTTTGATATTCTAGCATTAGATTCAAGCAGTTGTGTGCTTGTGAATGTAGGTCGGAGGAAATCACATTCGTGTTGACAGGGCGTGCCCACCACGCAAGAAACTGAAGGGAGAGAATGTTCTACTCTATGATAGCAAGAGGACTGTTTTTGTTGGCAACCTCCCATTTGATGTCAAGGTGAATTTTGTATGCATTATATTATGTATTATATGGACTGCTAACCACCGTATGTTATTGTTTATATTGAACTGAACTCTTCCTTCATTTTGGCAGGATGAAGAAATTTATCAGTTGTTTTCAGGTATTAACAATTTGGAATCCAGCATTGAAGCCATTCGTGTTATCAGAGATCCTGGTACAAGTATGGGCAAGGGTATTGCCTATGTTTTATTTAAAACAAAGGTAAAATCTGGAAATTTGTAGTTTCAATGCACATATTTCCTTACTTCATAGGTTTTCCTTATAGCTATGGTATTTGATTTCATTATAATACTTAAGCCTCTGGGAATATGTGATTTGCAAGGGGTGCTATCCTCCCAAAAATTCAAAAGTAGGCAAGCTGGTGGTTTCTGTAGGCATAAGAGATGTCTGTACTTTTTATGAACCTCCTGAACATTAGTTTAAGAAACTTGTTTGTGTCTTTTCTCCAACCCGCCTGCCATTTCGTGTCATTTAGCATTACTTTAGGCAGGGATCTAGTTTCCTCACAGATGAGGAATTAGTTCGAGTAACTAGAAATGCTTGGTAATTACCCTCATTTTATCCTTGAAATTTGAATGTTTAACCTGTAGTTTTTGGATTATTTCCTTGCACGTTATCGTATGAGACCTCCTGGCTGGACACTCTATTATTGGCATTTAGGCAGAATTTATGATATCAGATATAATTTGTATATGACCGGGTATTGGGCTGGCCTATGGCAGAAGTTGGGTTTCTGTTTGGGGTCTTCTTCCAGTGTTAAGATTAAGATATGACTCGCTTACATTAAATCTATGGAAATTATATTAGTGATCACCTGATACATTGATTGAAGAAGGCCGCCTGAATTTAATCTAAAAAAGAAGGCTGTCTGAAAATGCTCAAGGTAGAAATAATTAACTATTTAGCTGTAAGCTTTATACTCCGTATTTGATTTTCAATGGCTTGTTGCATTTATCTTTTATCTCGTGATCTAGACCAAAATATCGTCCTAACTTTGTGATAGCTGAGATGCAGGATGCTGCAAACCTGGTAGTTAAGAAGCGTAACTTGAAGATCCGAGATCGGGACTTGAGGCTCTATCGTTCAAAACCGAACTCCACACCATCTAAGAGGAAAAACTTATCGCCTGCTGAGCAAAAAAATTCTCCTGCAAAGAAGTTTGTAGCAGATTCCAGAACTCCAGATAATAAGGTGAAAACAATGTCTTATCAGGGCCTGCGGGCAAGCAAATCAGGCGTACAAAAGAAGGTTCATACAAAAAAGGCTGAACCAGTGAAGTTTAAATCTAGTACTCAGAAAGCTCAGAAACCAAAAGAACGAACTGGAAAGAGGCCATCAGTTGCTGCTAGAAAGGCAAATACATTGAAGGGTAGTGTTGGCGGTGGTTCGAAACATGCTGGAAATAAACGTAAAATGGAGGGCCAGACACCAGATAGCTCCCACCGAAACAAGAAAGTTAGGAAATTCCGGTAGGACCTATGCTGAAGTAAAAGCTACAATAAGAACATAACATGGCCGAGTTCTTATGTATGATGATAGGAAAACTCAGTTTTCAACTGTTATTTCCAAGAAAAACCTAAATCTGTTATGTAATATGTACGAATAATCATTTGTTTGTCCGTGTCCTCGAATGATAATAGAGGATTATTGCATTATGTGACATGAATAGATTCTGTTTTTATAGTCGAGTACTTCCTTTTCAGTGTTGAATTTTTATTGCAACCCTAAAGAATTCCTACTAGTATTTATTGTTTTTACTCAGCTTGGTGATTTTGAATCCATTTCTGCTTCATTGAATCATTTCCCCTTCAGAAGAGCTTTTTTTTTACTAGCTATTTTTGTTTTGGATAAGCTTTCACAGTATTGAATTTCAGATTCTGTCCAAATATTAAGAAAGATCTAATATGTGGCTCTCTGTTTCTTTTAGCCTGAAATGACAGGCTAATTAAGAATAACTTTCTAGGCTTTTGAAATTTTATTTCCACCGCTTAGTATTTGTGCATGGATAATCTTTAATTATTAGTAAGCTTTGCTTGCTAATGCTATTTTGAAGGAACCCAAATTCATATGCCACAATCCAGAAGGAAACAAGCTGCTTGGTGCATACCATTTGAATATGTTGTCTACTTGGAAATTAAATCTTAACACCTTTTACGTAAAACAACAATGTTTCTGTCTAAATGATTTTTACATTGGAGCACGAGAGCATGATAAACCTCGATTCGAAGTTGGTTACATGCCAAGTTTCTAAACAATGATAAATTGACTTACAGGTTTCTGACCATATCTGAAATTTGCATTGAAAAAATAACTTTCCCAACCCATACTGCACAAGCTACAGAAGCAGCGACTTCACCAAAGACTCAATGCCACCTTTCATACCCTCTCCAACAGTCGGCAGCATCAAATGAGAGATCTGTAAAGCTGGATCAAAGCAGCCTTACTCCATTTATTTGATGATAACTGTATAGAAGCTACATCTAGGGGTTGATTGAAGTTGGAGGCATGACTAGCCAACATATTCAGCCAATAGAATGCTATGATTTTCTGCTCAATATTGTTGGGGTAACTGATACAATTCCTATAAGAAACAGGGTGGCTATTGAGTGGACGTCATAAAGATCACCCATGGAGCGCAAGTCACCAAGAACTATTCCAGCCAGTAAAAATGTAGATAAAACGGAATAGTTAGACTTGGACGCTTTACAGGCAGAACAGATCATTTTCAATTTCTTAGATAAAACATACAAGTAACTTTACATTCTATGGCCATTATTTGCGTAATTTTTGTCACCTGATGGTCTGAATCTACTGTAAAAATATGCTATGATAATCAAATCCCCTTTGCAAATAATATTGTTTTGTTTAATATCATTGACAAACAAAGTAAAAAAAAATTAACACAAGTGCAGCATAAACACCCTCTTAAAAATTGAGCCACTCGGCCACACCCCTCTTGAGGGTCATCTTTCCTCTTGCCCCAACTATACTGATCTCTATATCAGTTAATAATACCTGAATAGAACCCTATTCCTGGTAATACATTCTGTAGGGTAGGAATCCAATGAATAATACAACAATTTTTACTTGAAGCAATCGAATATAAACACAAATGTATAGAGTATAGATAAATACCCTAACAGTAACAAAAGCAGCAGGAATGAGCCCAATCGAAGTTGCCCGAAGAATATGTGGAAAGGTACATCAACAATTGGTGAAGCAACATTAATGAAAAGTTGGGGTCACTCTTAGGAAAAGCATGTAGTTCAGCAGCCCGTCACGCCTTTTAGCCACCTGAGTAGCAGAGAGATCTTATTTTAATTATTTGGTTGAAACAGAGAAGACTAGTGTAAAGGGATGACTTGACATTCACCTGGGCTTGGAGGAAACTCAGGTTATCGGCCAAACGAGGGGCCGCCCAATTAATTTGGATAGGAAATAGCAAGATGACGCACGGCTGACGGCTGTAGCAGTGAACACGACCAGAGCTACGCCTTTGAAGACTCCGAAAAGGGATCCTGCAACTGCAAGAAGTGACATGAAAACAGTACCTGGGATCATAAAAGTTTGCATGAAAATGTAAACCACGCAATATCCCTCGAGAACCTGAATTGTGTAGTCATTTGTATAGCTCTCCAGATCATCTCTACAGAAACGTCCAGAACAAATCAATAATTATCTCTACAAGCTAGTAGATATCAAATGAAATAAGGGCCAAAACGATCATTTGTTACAATTGACACAGTTTCCCCTGGAAAGCAAGGATGCCAAGGTAAAATGAAACATGGAAAGTGAGTCGGATGACATTCGAAAATAGTTTCTAAACAGTCGATAGAATGAAACAGGCAGACTTGCATTCTTTCTGTGGACAAGTCTATGTATATAAAGATTAATCAGACCAGTAAAGCACATTGATGAACAATGTAAACCTAGCCTAGGTACATTACAAGGCGGATCTAACTATTATAACCGTTGTCTGTCCGAGTATGTAAAACAAAACATTCACCAATCAGGCATAACCTGTCAACCAAGATACTTAAACCGACCTGACCTGGA